>JAUBYV010000002.1:3600000-3966748 GCA_032760415.1 Diplocarpon rosae
GACCCCTCTGTCTTTTTTTCGTTCTCTGTGCACATTGTGTTGCACGTGCTTGGTGCTTAGAGAGCCGTGACGGGATGAGGTGGTGTCTTGCCACAACGCCGAATCTTGAAAGGGGAGGGATCGAAAGCACGTATCTATTTCACCCGGGCGTGGCATGAAGAGGGGGGGACGAGCACGGAACACGCCAATTTACAATAGATTATGAACTACAGAGATTTGTGGGTGCTTTTTGCCGCATCCATAAAACACCAATCCAACTCCGAGAAATGCTCGCACGTCATGATCGAGTCGTTATCCTTCCGTCAAAAAGCCATCCTAAACTCTCCACCATGAAAAAAAAAAAAAAAACAAAAAAAAAAGATTATTAGGTATCTCATCCGAGGTTCCAGCCCGGTCAAGGAGGGGGGTGCCAATGGATCTCGCTAGCCGGTTCATGCCTCGGCGAGGCCTTTCTTCTTCTTCTTCCCAAAACTGATCCCCTTCCTTGTCGTACTCCGTGCCACCCCTCCCGCTGGCCCGTCCAGGCCTGTGCCGAGCTTCTCCGCTCTCTCCTTCATCTCCCTCTCCTCCGCGTAACCTTTCCTCCGTTCCGCCCGGCCCTTCTCGATGGTATCCTGACTCAGGTGGCCAAACCCATTTCTCCTCTTGTAACAGGTCTCCATCAACGCGTTGCAGTCGACCAGCTTCCTCGGAATGGTCTGGACAACCTGAAAGATTTCCATCGGGTCCGAGACGGCCTTGATTTCAGGCTCGCCGATTTTGAAGATCGTCAGAGAGATGCGGAAGAGGGTCTTGCTGCCCTCGCAGAAGAATGAGTCCCATACCCTGAGCGTGGACTCGATCGGAAGAGTGCCAATGAAGCAGGACATGAACCAGGCTGTGGTACACAGTGTGATGGGGGGAAGATGGAGCGTGGACCGAGGCAGGGCGGAGCCGTCTAGTTCACCACCAATCTTGGCCCAAACTTGAGGCATCATGTCTTTGATGCTCGTCATGAGGACCCCGAGGTCGACGTTGGCACCCTCGAGGTTCAGCTCGTGGGTCCCGGGTAGGTAGACCCCTGTTATTATGTTCAGCATCCAGAATGCCTTCTCCTCTTCCATGAAGAGAAGCAGGAGACCGGCGATGAAGTTGAGAGATTGACAGTACCCGATACGCGGGTTGTAGATGGAGAAGGCTTGTAGGACTCGGCGCAGGGCCTGCAGCATTGGCGTTTCGGACTCGGCTTGTTGGCTACCGCCGACTTCGCCTGGAGAGGCATCTGGCGGGTCGGGCTTGAATCTGATGTTATCGGGGAATGTACGGTTGAGATCCCGCTCAATAATCTCTTCATCCGTCTCACTGACATCGCCGGATGCAGCTCGCCTCACGAGGTCCGTGTACCTGCCGTGATTTTTGGCAACCAGCGCCGGGCCACCAGCATACCAGAACCAGGCGTCGCCTCTCCAGTCTGGTGGAATTCCCTTGCGGATAAATCTCTTCACCTTGGCTGACTTGGGGGGGAAGCGGACGGGACGATCGGTGCCGAGATTGTTGTCTTTAAGCAGCGCGACCCATTTTTTCCGCCGTCGCGCAAGATACTCGTCATAGGGTCCGCTCCACGCCTCATACTGCGCCAGAGAAACATACTGTGTGGTCTTCCGAAACCCATACCGGTCCCTCGTCTCGTCAAGGATCGGTGCTTCCCTGCCAATTCGTGGTTGACCTGCAAGCTGTACCTCCGGTATAGCCGATGTCTCCTCACCTTCGACAGGGACTTCTTCACTGACCCTTCCAACCATCCGGAACATTTGATGAGAGTCCCGTACTATTACCGTGTTTTTGGGGACCATGGGTAGTTCGTTCCTTGCCAGAGGCTCTGGCCTAGGCCTGTGTTTTATTCTCATCGGATCTGGCTCAAGGACGGAATCATGCATGGCCTGGTGAGGCGTCGAATTCCTCGTATGCCACGAATCCCCCGTGTCCGGCCTCGACCCATGAATGTCTTCCACTTCCGAGTCCATGAAGCCGCCTTCGTACATCCCAATGGCATCATCAACACTCATCCCTTCATCCCTCCCGTAAATGGAAGTCGCAGAGCTACTCTTAGTCATGACACTGCTTCTCTCTGTTCCACTGGTCCCCAGGAAGCTCGAGCTGGTGGTCACCGCGGAGCGAAAACTAGTCCGGAATTCCTCGTCCTCGAAACCATTAGAGCGAGGGATCGGATCTCGTCGGTGGGCCGAGTAGTTGCTGTCTAGCGGGTGGTTTGGCTGTCGCGATCGGTAGTGTGGGTGGTGGAGATGACGCTGGCGGGAGTATATGGAATCTGGGGCCTGGTAGTCGGGGATCGAGGCAGAAGGTCGGATTCGGTAGGCAGCAAGATTGGTGGGCGATTGCGAGAAGGAAGACGAGAAGCCCTGGCCTCGGAATGAATCAAGGTCGGCAGGGGTTTGTAGTCGGTCGTGGGCGCGAAGGGGGAAGGTCGCTGAAGGTTGCCTCAGAGGTTTGGGGGAGTCGTTCCGCCAGCGTGAACCGGCTTGCAGAGTTTGAGAGTAGTCCTGCCCGTAATCCTGCGTGTCTGGAGTATGCCGGCCATCCGCCGACTGGGGCAGGTAGCCATCGTTCAGAGCGCGGAGTCTGGATACCTCAGATGGTTTCTTCTGGAGAGCTGGCGGGGCCGTATATGACCTCTCGTCCGCGTTTGTGTAGGACGAAGCAGAGGGGTGTTGATAGTGGTCTTCCCTTGACATCACCGGAGGCAATCGTGGGATCTGTGGAGCGTTGGCAGATATTGGCGACGAGGGTATGGAAGGAGCCGAGCTCTTGGGTGTCATCCGTGGGTGGGCGGAATACAGGCTGAGCTTCATGCTTCGTTGTCTGTTGATCTGCTGGCTCTCGAAACCCGTCCCCTCGTACACTGCTCCGTTGTATGCGTTCGCCATCATCGTCTGCTCCCAGCGGCGGTGCCGCTTGCCGCTTGATCTCTGCCGTCGTCCTCCTGACCACAACACCTTTTTGAGTTTCGCGACGGTGTCTCAGGTACCTCGACTCATGAATGCCCGGTTGGTGGCGATCGATCCTTCACTGCTTCTCCAGACTGACTTGGGGCGCGAGATCCTGTGCAGCTTCAATTCGGCATCAGCTTCTGCTGCGTCTGCTGAGGTCGAAGGTTGTCGGGGCGAGGCCGGGCAGGTTGTTGATCACTTGGACGAGTTGGATGTCGGGACACATATACTGGCATTGCTGTGGAATCTGGGGTGAGCTCGTTTGTCTCCGTGTTTTGTGTCAAGTTACCGTACGCCCTGACAAACATTCTATTTCGTGCCCCGACGGGATATCGTACCAAGATTCTGGCGGCTGTCCGTGTCCGATCTCCTGAGGTCGAGCCGGTGTAAGATTTGTCGAAGGCGCGATAAGGAACGACCCTCGGTCTAATTTTGCGATCCCCTTGCTGCTGACTTTCCGGTTGGCTCGGACGGGGTCTCAGCCCCCAAACCACACATCAGCACTTCACGAGGTAATCTTAGTGCACAAATTGTAGCGCTCTCATATCTTACGATCCGTCATCCAGAGGTTACATCTGGTCGCGGTCCATAGCTAGGGAGATGGAGATGGGTTGATGGGATGATTGATGAGGGGATGGGGAGAGGTATATGGCATGTAATTTCCGTAGTATTTATTTACTCCCTGGGGCCGGCCCATTGCTTGCCTGACGAGACGGTGAAACAGCTAAGTCAAGCCAATCTTCACTAAGCTTACTACATCAATGACCAAGACGATCCGTCTCGAGATCAACAGGGAAGAGACGAAGTATTCGGGCCTCCACCCATGGCGTCGCAATATTTTCGTCCTTCCGCAAATCAAGCCCGACGCTTCTCTCCCCACCGAGTATTCACGAAGACAGCGAGGTGCGGAATTCCGATCTGCCTCGGGGACATGGGCAAAGACGAATTCTTGTGTGATACTCGAAAAGCTCCCTGCCCACCGGTGAACATGGACAGAGAGAGATGCGTTGATTTCCCCCTGAAGATCGGAACGTTTGCGTATCATGGACTCAGGTACAGCAGAATAGTAGGACAGCCATGCAAGTAAGATAAATATGGGTCAATAGAAGCTCGCAAAGACGACGATTTGGGTACAGGGAGCCAGGCTTCGATGCATTCTGGAAGCAGTCTTGGTGGTTGATGGCTTCATCTGCACTTCTGGCGGGCAGACTATCCTGTCTTTACGCAGAACAGATCAACACCAGTGTCATCACAACCCAAACGTCTCTCCAACCCTCCAATTGTAATGACTCTCCACATGTGACCTTCCATGCCCGGCTGTCTGCTACCAATATCGTCGCATCCGTCCTACGCAGCAGCTGCAACGACCGGATCCACGCTCCGGCTCTCGCCATCTGCCTCGCCGCTGTTGACCTTCTTTCCTGTCTTCGAAATAGTCGTGAGAACCGTCTCGTAAGAAAGGGATGGCTCGGCGATGATAGTGGCGGTTTGTGTATCCAGGGAGACATCGAAGGATTTCACACCTTGAGTTGATCGTCAGCCTTGTAAGAGGTGTATATGGTGGGAGGACAAACCATCGAGCTTGGTCAAGACTCGTGTAATAGCTCCAGAGCACCCCCCGCAGCTCATGCTGACGTTGAACTTGTAAGTGTGGTCTGCTGCGGACATGTCTACGGTTTGTATTGACTCTGGTGTTTCGTGGCGGGGTAAATGCCAAATCTCGGCTTCTCCCAGCGTTGGATTTGTTCTACGGTAGCAGAAAAATCTCAGGTACGTGAAAGGTGGTCGTGAATATGATAGATGCGAAAGAACAGCAACACAAGGTACTCGTATTTCAGGACGGTGGACGCTCAGGAGAGCTGATAAAGCCGGCGTGCGTATTATTTATCTCAGGCACAATCGGCGCCATCTGTTACGGCCGCTAGCGTGATACAGCCTCGAAACCTGCTCATCCCATACTGTACAGGAATAATGTTTGGAATTGTGGGACGCAGCGATCAAATCAGAAATTCTGACTGGCTACGTCGTGAGCGAGTTTTGCATGGGTCGTCGGGTCCCTTTGCTCAAAAGCCCAGGGGTCTCACGTGGGAGAGAGGGGGTAGCGAGAGCCTTTGTTTTGTTTCGCTACGGATCTGAATGAGCTTGCTTTAGCCATCTCAGGCCTTTCCTTGGAGCAATCTTTTGTGTGGCATTGTCGTCACACTTCTCTCGTCTCTACATCCTGCCTTCTGTTCTTGTAGCGTGCTTGTCCCTGGTTGGACTGTCAATGATCTTCTCTATACTGAGAAGCCCGCCACCCAGACGCCCTGTCACCCAGCAAGTACCTCCGCCCCCAGCCTTCTCGATGTAGAACCCGTGTCGCTTTACACCTGCTGAAGTGGCGTAGGAATATACATGTTGCAACTTTCCTTTCCTCGGGGAAGGAAGCTCAACCAGTATCCGTCCCCTCACCGGCAAACAAAGAGGGCCTGCTGGTAGTGGTAGCACACTCCTATACAGTACACGACGAACACATGCAGAGCTCCAGTCCCAGAGGCAGGAGGCTGGCCAAGGGACAGCATCTCTAGGGCGTCTTAGAGGCAGAACTCTCCCTCCCATACAAACCCTCCACGCAAACCCTCCACACAAACCCTCCGATACCTCACCTCCGTGAACCTAACCTCCTCAGAGAGCTTCGTTCTTACAAAGGAGAAATCCAATGCAATCAATACCTGATCTCGATAAAGGACAAAAGAATGATTGGAAAAAAAGAGAACAGTTGCGTGCCCAAACCTCCAAGCAGATTTCCCTCCAGTGCTCTCCCTGTAGGGATTGGGTAGCTGTGTTTCCTTCCCTTGAGATTTTATCATGGTCTATCAGTGTCCACCTGTGCACCCTACCTACCCATTGTTAAATATTGATTTATTTATTTTTTTTCCAGAAAAAAAAAACCGAAAAAAGAGGGGGTAGGTAGTAAGGGGGGCAGAAGAGGGTGATAGCCACAGGCTTGACCAGTTCCAAGTTTGACACAGACTTATTCATTCATTCATTTTCTTTCATTTACCCATCATTCGTTCGTTCGTTCATTCAGTCATGCACGCATCTCCTCTCTGCCTCCTCTCCTGATCCGGGAAAGCCTACCAGGCCATCTACCCCATTTCCCAGCTTCCAAACCGCCCACCATGCCACCCCCTGACATCTCATTCAAGCCCGATACTCAGTACATCACAATACGGCCGAGCATTCCCGCATCTCTATTGCAAATCCTCACTATTTCGCTCACTATGGTATCCGCTCGCACGTTCAAGAGACGGGGATTTTTCAGAGGACTGACCATCACACCCTCCCCCCGGCTTTTGCCGAACCAACCTGAAGCCCTACTTCCTCCCACTTCCACCCCCACTTCCGGCGCCGACAGATACGTTGACCCTCTCCCTCTCCCTCTCCCTTCCCGCATTAGCAAGCTCCCCAAGGCCACCACTCATGAGGGCATCCTGGAAGTTCGCCCTCTTCTGCGGCGCCTCGAGCATCTTCGGCCGTTCGTACACGTCATCATCTGCCGTCGAGTCAGAGCCCGAATCAGAGTCGACGCGCCTCTCGCGCTCTTCACCCCGGTGACGATGCCGGCGTTCGCCCCTCTCGCTGCGGGGGAGCTCGCCGTTGCGTTCTCGCTTGTGCCGTTCGTGGCGCTCCCGCCGAGCCCGTCGGCGGTCGGCGGCTTCTAGGTCTTCCAGTTCTTCGCGCGAGGCTGAGCTGTTAGCGTAACTCTCGTATCTATGTATCTATACAGTTGAAAGCGCAAGGGGGGGGGGCCTCACATCTAATACGTTGAGTGACTTCTGCATACCCTTGCACCTCGTCCCGGGAGAGTACTCTGAGCACGATTACAAAGTCCTCCCTCGCCTCGAAACGTTCCTTGCCGGCCTCGAGAGCTTCGGGGTTCACCAGCTTTCTGCTTATCTTCGTCCATCGGGCGTCAGGAGGAATGCCATCTTTCTTGGCGTCTTTGAGAGGCGCTACCCCTTCCCGGACTGGGGCTGGGTCTTCGGGAAACTTGTCCTTGGGCTGGCGGAGGATTCCTTTCACGGGTTTGTCCTCCGCCTTCTCTCGCGGGGGGGATACCACACGCATTTGCCGGTTCTCGCTTGGGGCGAGCGGCTCTCGAGGGGGTCTTTCTGTCAGGTCGCTCCGGATCTCGGCTGCCTCTGAGACGCCCTTCGTTGTCGATCCTCTGGGGGTCCGAGATTTCAAGATCGGATCCTTGGGAAGAACTGCAGCAGGATCCTTGTCCTGCGATCGGAGTGCCTCCTTCAGCGCCAACAGGTCCATCGGGTCCTTGGGGTTAAATGCCGTGGGGGCGGACCCCGGCTCTCTCCGCGCAGGCGGCTCGCGACGAGAGCGAGGGCGGAGTTCGTCAGATGCCGAGCTGTCAGAGCGGGAGTCGACAGCGGACCCATTCACGGCTGCGTCCGAGGGGTGTCGGGGTCTCTCGCGGCGCCCCGGCTCCCTGTCGCGAAGATCTCTCGACGATCTCTGCTCTTTCAGGTCACGCGCGTTCGAGGAGGCTGGTGGAGGTGTTCTCTCGCGGGGAGGAGCGTCGCGAGGTGGTAGAGGCGGCACGTCTCGAGGGGTTGGGAAATCTTCGTCTCGATGCCGTCTGTCCTTTGCCTCTCTGCCGCCTGAGCCGACCGGACTTCTCTCCTCTTTCTCCCGACGTCTTCGGGGCTCGTCCTCATATTCGCGTCTTTTCCGCTCTTCCCGATCGTCGCGCTCATCTCTGGCCACGTTCTTGAGAGCGCTGACCCCCAGGGCGCTAGCGGCGAGACTGAGGCCCGTGGCAATGGCATCTCGGCCTTTGTGCTCCTTGTGATCCGCCCGCTCACCGTCAGGTCTGTCGCTTCGGCTCGGCCTGTCGGATCGCTCGACCCACTCCGCACGGTCTGGCCTCTCGACTCGGGCTCGGCTCTCTGGCCTTTCCGGACGTTCGTTTCTGAGGCCAAAACCGCGCTGCTCGACGGGATTCTCGTGACGATGCTGCCGGCTCTCCCGCTTCTCTTCATCTCGCACCTCGTAATAGGCCTCTCGGTGTTCTCGCCTGGCATCGCGGTTCTCGCTGTACAGAGATGTCGGTCTGGCGCGCACGCTGCTCGCTCGTCTGACCGGCTCGGCGAGGTCAAAAGCCGCAGGCCTCTGGACCGGGTCCATCGGTGCCATCGCGAGAGGCGAGCAGGGTCTGGGCACTCGCACCACCTGGGGCTGCTCGTACACGGGACCTCTCATCTTCTCGAAGCCTCTGGTGGTCGGGGGTGGACCACGTTCTCTGGTGTCGTACGACCAGGGTCCCACATCAGCGTATCCCGTGATGCTGGTCGGTCTGGTTCGTCCTGCGTCGAAACTGTCCCTCCGAGGAGGCCTCTGGTGCGCCAGCTGATTGTGACTCAAGTCGTACTGGACCAAGTCTGCCGGATTCGTGTATCCATAGCCGTCATCCCCGTAGTCGTCGGACACCGTGTCGGCCGGTCGAGTGACTGCACCAGGGTAGATAGGTTGGGCCCTGGCACTGGTATAGGACGACTCTCGCACCGGCACGACATGCAACCTGCCCGCCTCGCGCTCTCGAGCCAGCCGGTTCATATCGGCGTTGTCCATGGTAGCGCTGTAGCGCTTCGAGTGGTGATGTCCTCCATGTCGTGAGGTTGCCGGTATGGCAACGTAGTCCTCCTCACTCACCCGATAAGTGTTCCTCAGAGGACTTTCCGGTCGCACGACGGCGTTGCTGTGTATGACCGGCCTGTGTCTCGTCGTCGTCGTCACCACCGTCGGCCGACTATGGTTGTCAATGGTCGATCGCCTGGTGCGACTACCCTCGCGCACACTACTGCCCCGCGTGGGCACATCGGTCCTGACCTTGTAGGTCGTGGTTATCGTGCCCCCGTTGCTCACGGAGCTCGTGCTGCTCAGCGGACTTTGGATGATCTCGCGTCGGGACGGGATGATGTGAAGGTGCTCGTGGACGAGCGGGGCGTAGCTGCTAATATTGCTGGGCAGAGAGGTCCTGCCCGGATTGAAGAGAGGCGGGGAGCGCGCCCGAGGGTAGCGGTACCTGTCCGACATGGTGCGGGTTGGTTGTTTTTTTTTTTTTTTTTGTCTCGTCTGCCGTGAAGGCACGGCGACGTGGTCGAGTGTCTGGACTCGGTAGCCTGGCTGGGTGCAGCGGTTCGCAATTTACCTCGTCGAGATCAGGGATCGAGTCTGGAGGTGGCACGTGGCAGAATTTTCGAGAGTCCGTATCTCTGCTTGGCGAGTGAGTTAGTCAAGTACAGACTCGAAGCAGCTGGATGAGAGGGCCTGGGAGGAATCAGGAGAGATGGCCACACGGCGGCAATGCATAGATTCGTACATTTTTCTTTCCACTTGTACGCCGTGCAGGTGGTCGGCCCCAGGGTGTGGCAATCGGGGGCCGGGTTGTGCGAGTGGAGATGGGACAACTGGGTGGGGTGGGTTTCTCTCGTGCCCGCGGGCGTGGAAGCCTGGAGCTGCGACGGGGAGGCTGCAGATGGATGGCAGCGAGTTCGTGGCGTGGGAGTGCAGATGCAAGATACGAGATGTGAGAGGGATGCGTCTAAGGTGAGGAGAGAATGAAGGGGGAAGAAGAGGAGAGGAGAGGAGAGGAGAGGAGAGGAGAGAAGAGGAGAGGAGAGGAATGCGACGGAGCCAGAATATGTTGCGCAGTGGGTTGGTAGTAGAAAGCCGACGAGAGAGGGAGACCGGGTCGGGTGGAGTTCGTACGGTGGGTGCAGGTGGTTTAGCGTAGTACGTCGTCCAGTACTACTCCTATCTGGTGTGTTTTGTTTTGATTTGGACTGGATTGATTGAATTGGGCTGGTTGGGTTTGGGGGTTGGTTGGGCTGGGTTGGAGCGATGTAGAATTAGTCAAAACTCTCAGGAGGAGAGATGAGATGAGACGAGATGAGATGAGGCTCATGATGGGTAGGGCATGCTGGCGCCGGGGAGGGGTTTTGCGAGCAAGGGCACATGGATAAGGCTGTGTGGTGGGTTAGTGGTACTAAAGTCGAGTGATGGGACCGTTGACATGGACCGTTGACATGGACATGGATATGGACCTGGGGAGAAGGGCGATGGCGATGGGAATGGGGATGGGAATGGGAATGATGCCCCCCGGCCAAGGATGGTGTTACATCCTACAGATTCCTACCTTCAAGCAAGTCTGAATGACTCTTCACATGTTCCGCTCGCTATCGTGACTCCTCTTTCTCTCTCTCTCTCTCTCTATCTCTCTCTCTCTTTCCATCTTCATTTTGCCGATGTTCAGATGATCTGATTTTCCCATTTTCCCTCTCCCCTCCATCCCATCCCCTCCCCTCCCGTCCCGTCACTCACGGATCTCCCCGTCTGCTCGACCCCGTTCCCCGTGTTCTGACATGTCTGGGGCTCTGGCCTCTGCCATTTAGTCGGTGAGATCAGACGGGGTGGGATGGAATGGGCATGGGATGGACTTGGGAAATCTTTGAACAAGGCTCGCCGTCACACCCACATCCCGTGATCCAACCCCCCCCATCCACTCTCAAATCCTGCTCGCATATTTACTCCAGCCTAACCGATCATTGCTCTGTATCGTGTCGGGAGATCTTCCGTGTCATCCATGATCACAAGATCCGACTCCGACTTCTCACTCAAGCCTCCCCCTCTCCCCCTCCCCCTCCCCCCCCCCCAAAAAAACAAACAAAAACAACACCCATGACTTCATCTCAAACTCTCCTTCGGATATTACAAAGGAAGTCAGGTTATTCAGGCATCTCGCCCATGCCCATGCCCAAATCCTCAACCCTCAACATGTTCCCCCTTTATTTACCCCTTTTATTTCCTTCCCTACGAAGGCCCCTCCCCGTCTCTCTCCCCTCATCCAGGACCTCCCCTCCACCACCACCCAACTTACCATCGATCCCCCCTCCCATCCAGAACAGCCGGCGCCACCGACCTCTAACTAAAACCGAGCCGAACGTCGCCTGCTTTGACTCGAGGGACCATCCCTGGGGCCCGGGACGGCGAAACCACCAAAAAAAAAAAAAAAAAAAAAAAAAAAAATATTTATAGATCCCCCCAACCCTGTTGCTCCGAGGGCCTGGGTACAATAGATGGATTATGCGATGCGATTGCCGTAGATGAAGAGCGAGAGCCTAATGACCACGTCCTGGGCTCGTCAATTGGGGCTGAAGTGCGCATACGAATATATCATTCCACCAGCGCCATATCAATTCCTCTTTCAGTCTGGTGTGGTTGCCTACCAGTCACGTCCACGTCCACATCCCAATCTACATTTACACTCTGCACCACACTCCTCACCTCACCACCTCCCCACCTCCCCACCTCCCCCTGCCGAAGCCGAGGCTGGCTAGAGCTGGGAGGTTCTTTTTTCAAGTCTTCTACCGGATGGGGAAAAAGAAAGCAACAAATCAAAATAAATATCAAGGCAGACACCGCACATCTAAGAGTCTGCTGGCCTGCTGGGCTGGAATGGTGACATCGATCCCCAGCGTGAGAGCCAGGTCATACGTAGCACACTCGGCGAAAGAGCTTTGGGGACGGGATGGGGTATCAAAAGCCTGGGGATTCCAGTTCCACTTCCAGCTCCATATCTATTTCCTGCCTCGTACCGACGCCAGATGCAGCACCCGGGCTTTTGCTATCCTTCATCCCATAAATGCATCGCTCATTAGCCATGCAACATCATTCATATATCATTTCAGAGCGCCACGCCAATGCAGTCAATCTATTACTCAAGCCCTGCCATAGCAAGGAGCAGCTCCATCTCAGTTGCGGCTCCGTTCAGTGCCCACAGTGCCGGTGAGATCAGTGCCCTTATGAATCTCGCAGCCGATGCATTTACAGTCGTCGCCGCAAGCGCAGCCGCTCTCTACCCCGGCGCAGGGCAACGGTTGTCGATGGATTGTGCAGCCAAGGCACTCACAGTCGTCGCCGCTGCTCATGGAATTAGTATGTGCGTGTAAATTTTTGAGACCAGGATTTGCGTACCAGGGACAGCTCTGTGTCTCACCATCACAACCAGCGCCAGTGAAAGGGTAGTTAACGAAAAAGAAATCCGCTGCCGAGAGGCTCTGCTCTTCCCCGTTGCCGGAGGTTGTGCTAGAGGGCGTGTGTGCTGCGGAGGGGGAGGCGGGTTCGGTTGCTGGATGAGGTGTGGCCGTGCCGTTGGTGCCCGACGTGTGGCCGTTGGTGTAGGGTTCGCTGAGAGAAGGCTCTTGAGACATGTTGTAGGCGGAGCGGACGTAGTCTTGGGTGGCATCGTTGTATGGGTGGGCGGCGCAGCCTACGCACTGGCAGGTATCGCCGCAGCCACAGGTGTGGATAGTTTCGAGGTTACCGGGGGTGATGGGTGTGTTGAATGGTATTTGTCCGGGAGGAAAGGGGGACTGAGAAAAGTTGTTTGTGCGTATGCTTTGCCGCCAAGCTGATGGTTGGAGGGGGTTTTGAAATGAACCATATGTTGCCGGGTATGTAAATACAGTAGGTTGAGGTGCGAATTGTTGATAGATAACTGGGTTAAAATGCATGCCATTTTGTGGCATCATTTGATGGACCACTTGAGGAGTGGATTGCGCAGACGATAGCGGCTCTGTTTTTGCTGTTCTCGATGCACAGCAGCTTGATGCTTTGGGCTCTGGAACTTCCGGTATCGAGCTCGAGCTTGAAGTATGACTGTGGCCGTTTGGTTTTGGTGTACAACATGAGCCTGGCGCCTTGACCTGACTACTTTTCTTTACCCGGCTTTCTGCTTCATGTAGATTGCCACTGACAGATGTCCCGGGATCTCTGCTCTCTGGTGATGCTAGTGTGGCCGTAGAACTCTCTACAACCTGGTCCAAACCGGCGTGTTGAGGTCTACCATTAGAGTAGCCGTTGGTCCCATTGTGTGAAATGGAGTACGACGGAGGTTGGATCGGAACCATGCATTGCGGTTGCATTAGCGCGTAAGAGGGTGCGTATGCATACATCTGCGGGTGGCCTGCCATGGCATATCCGTTGTGAAAATGGGACGGGAGACTTTGAGGCCGCTCATACGGCTGTACGTTGACCTGATTCATGTCTATTCTCTCCAAATTGGCTGGGTCGAACGATTGTTTCCTGCCATTCACAGGCCGTATCTTCTGAACTTTGAATGTAACCTTCGTTGGGGATGGCAGATCTGTAGCGGCATCCGTGGGCTGCGAAGCTATCCGTTGTCCTGAACTCTGCGATGGAGCGTCACCACCACAGTGGCATTTTTGGTTTCTCGGAATAGCAGCCGTCACACTGCCGCATCCACATTCTTGATCTCGGGGGTGTGGGCATGCGCTCAAAGGTCTTCCTGGCTTTCTGACCGGAACCATCAGTCTTTCGTTGGCATGGGTACATTTGGTAGATCGATGGCCTCGAATACATGGCTCACTAAGTATACGACATCAGCAAATGCGCAACAGTATGGATGAACACAAAGGCCGTCTGTGAGGCTCTGCAGCGCACGACGAACGCGCTCAGCCGTGCCAAGTGAGGGGAAAAGGGCAGAACAAGAGATACCAGGACATCTTCATTCCATTGATCAGCGGCATCTTCAGTCTCCGGCCAGTGCACAGCAAAAGTCTTCCGAGTAAGGATCCGACTGACAAGCTACACGGACCGAGTGGATGTTCGTACAGAGAGAGGTAATATCCGGTGGGCAAAATGGGTTCGTCAAATGAGGCTGAACTCGGTTCGGGTGGGGGATCAGCATCTGCGATTGCGTCTGCGTCTGCGTCTGCGTCTGCGTCCACGTCTGGTTCAGCGGATGTTTTCGTCGGACCAGGGTGCTAACCAGCCAGGGCAGAGGCAGGGGGATCGTACTGTACAGCAACAGTTGTTCTGCGAGGGAAATATCTGCCACGGTAATCTCATCTGATAAGAAGATAATCCCAAAGCTTTTACTGCCTATGGCCCAAAGTAATCGTCGACCGTGACTTGCTACCATGGTGTTGGGGAGTTGGATGCAGTAAGGGGTCCAAGTGCTGAGCGGGTTTGAGCTGATTAATAATAATGACCTTTGGCTGTCAAGAGCTAAGGCCAATCAAGCCTCGCTTACCTTTACCGAGACCCTTTTTTCTTCAGGTCGTCAGCACTGTTCACGCCTTTTTTTTGACGACGTATTGTGAATATTTACCTCGTCGACAAAATTTTAGCCTTACAAAAGGTTTACCACAATTTGCCTCCCAAAGTCTGCTGGGAGTTAGCAATCATATTACAGGGTAGAGATTATACGTGAAAATACTATTTACTTGACACTTGAAGGCCACGGTCCCTGGGAGTTCAACAATGAATAACTGTTATTGCAGATCTGTACAGAGCGACAAACTTCATGAGTAGATTCTGTTGCTATCCCTATGAGGGAGAAGATCGCCGATTTAGTTTTCCAAGGCAGAGATACAGCTAAGCAGAGTTCCATCCATCTAAGCTTTTGACATTTTTCTTGTAAACCTCAGCAAGATCACTCAAGATCTGGGTTAAGCCCTTCCCCCCCCCCCTTGTTTACACCTCGGAAAATAAAAGCTGCTGGCCGCCTCCTACGATTACTCGATATTGAAGTCCTTGAGTACGCTATCAAACTCAATCGAAAACGACTGGGCCAAGAATATTTTCATGGTGTTTCTCACCAAGTGTCGCTGCGTCATCCACGGCGTCGGGTACGTCGTGATTGCCTAAGGTGCTACCTTGTCCATCTTATCCCACGCGCCGAGCTGCAGTGCTCGCTTCTTGTAGAGGAACGGTTGGATCGTCTTGTTCCACAGGCCATGGGGATCCGTATAAGTCATCCATACAATCCGATTTCCTTACACAGCCAGATGCTCGAAGGTTTCTGGTATGGGCCAAATGAAGCTAATTGGGCTCCAAGTAACTTGATTCTTTCCTGGTTGATCTCGTCGGCGCCCGAGTCCGTACGCGGGTCCGAGTAGACTAACCCGAATTCTCCATTCCAGCCGGGGACTCTGCGTTCTGCATGAACAAGCTCCTGCGTAGAAATTTTCGCTCTACTTCTACTAGCTGATCGGCGCTTCTCTTGAATCTATCACCGGTCGGAAATTCCACCAGACTATAGTCGTGTAAAATGTACACATTGTTCGGTAACACGTTGTTGAAACATTTCCACTCCATGGCGAATATGTTTTTAACGAGCCACAGCATTTGATTTGGATCAACCTTTCTTAGCCGTGGCTCCAGTCTGTCGTAGAAGGCTGGCAGACGCCAATGTTTAGAGTCGCAGGACTCGTTTAGTGTGGTGTAGCCAGCGACCCAGGTACTGTCTGTGTAATGTTCGGCAATCTGCCCCGAGAGCCATACGATACGTTCTTGGTGGTCCGCGAAGTCCAAGAAAGCAGCATAGTTGCTACCACTCTCAGAATACCAGTCCGGATTCTGGCCGCCAGGGGTAGTGTGCACGTTCAAGATCGTACATATCTTGTGGCTCGACCACTGATATAGATTGACAGCTTGTGATTTGGTAGTTTGAGAATATTGAGACAGCATACCAGGTCAATGCCCCGATATTTGAATGCTTGAACCCAGATTATTCCAACGCCTGATGGTTCATATCGTCGTCGAAATGCCTGTAATTGAACGGCAGACGGGTATAGTTCAGTCCGAGACTCGCAAAGAATTTGGCGTCTGCATCTTGGAAGAAGTATTCAAGGAACATTTCGAGAAAAAATTCCTGCTTTTCCTTCCTTTCCCGAGCACCTTGAGCATTGCCGCGCGGTGTTGGAACTCATGTCCTGGGTATCCTGTGCTATTTGAGTGTCAACGACTACTGCCAGAAGAATTCTAGATCGCCTTACATGAATCTTTCCAGATTCATCCATCCTCCCAGGCCCGCTCCACACAGAATGAAAGAGAGGGCCCTTTCACCTATGACCTTTTCACCATGTTCGCGGAGGAACCCGTTCGAAAGTATCTTCATACTGTGATGGTATGACGGGAATCTTGAAAATTTGATCCCAACGATCAGGAGAGTGTTGATTGAACAGCGGGAAGGAAAAAACATTTCCGAGGTATAACCGCACAGGTTTGCATGGTGTACTGAGCCCCTGGGGGCTGTATTATAGACATTGTAGCGATTCAGGCTGATATATAATGTCCCCCGCTATATACCCCGCTATACCCCGCCGCTAACGGATACCCGCATGGGGCTAGCCGTAAAAAACAGCCTCGCCTACCGGATAAACATTGTTCCGTACCTCCGAGGATGAGGTCGTAATAGACTCCCATGGATAAACCGCTACCCCTAGCTTACTAGCTCCACGCTCAAGCAGAAGACCCATGTCAGTTGGACTCTAGTCTACTTAGTCATAGGCTGCAGCAGACTGCCAGAACATGATGTAGCACCACCCAAGATCCTGTGTGGATGCCGAGACCAACGCCGATGAATAGTTAACATAAAAACCTTTACTCCGTTGTTCCGGCATGAGAGCGGAGCACCAATGCAATAATATGATATGCAAGCACATGATGGACATGGAGAAGAGCAGGAAACATATCGGGTCTCCGCAAAGAAAACGTTGCACCAGATTGTGCCGAATCGAATACGAATGAAACCATGGCGGGATGAAATCCACTAGCGGCGTTCCTGCTTCTTCACCGGCCGTAAGCCAGAGGAAAGCCGATGAGATATTTCGGTTGTCTCAGCTAGTTGACAACCCTCAATCCACCGAAATCCACACCTACGGCGGCCTTGGCATCTGCCGGTCCGGCTATCTTTCGGGCCGCAGCCATGACTCGAGCTTATTTCGGTACGTCAGCCTGGATTCTTTTCCTCCATACAGTATCTAATTTACCTGCGTTTTCAAATCCGAGGTGGGCAAAGGAGATGATGCCAGCGTCTGCAAGCGCCGTCATTGCATCAACTGTCCACTTTGACTGAATCAGCCCTGTCTATTGAGGATCTGGTATGATCCAGAGTCGGTCGTGGGCATCTTGGGTCAGATCTGATCTGTGGAGGAACGAGCAGAACAGGTGGAAATCTGTACATACAATGATACAGTCATAATTCTCGAGAACAGGGTTACCCTCCCCCTCTGCGAGAGGCCCAAGGATCCTTTCGCGCTTCTCTCGCCCCAGGGGAACTCGGCTGAGGACATCGCGGATGAGATCGCACTGAGACTCAATAGACCCGCGGCTAGGGTCCAGCGTAGCGATCCGGTACAAGAGGACGAGGGAATCCGATGAAGTTACGTCTCGCACAGGTCGTACCTCTTCTACCCATCTCTTGGGAGCGCTTGGCAATCCTGCTGGCGACGTGAAAGCAGCGTGAAATAGTGTCCCAGAGAATTGGAGAGATTGATCCTGGGTGGTGGGTGGGTGGGCGAGGAAGATCGCTCGGTGCTATCACAGAATTAGCACAGAATACATAGGCAGAAGGTGAGAGTGTATGAGTGATAGAGTCTCAGGTGTACCAAATAGACGAACATACATAGTCGTCAACCTGGGGGGCATTGAAAGTCAAATACAGACTATTCCGCCGAATCTTCTTGGCCTCTAGACTTGTCATCGGCGCTGCGGCGTAGCACTCGGATTCCAAAACAAGATCCATCTTAGAAGAATTCGGTGACGGTGAGGTCTGATTCGATTTCGAATGTCGTGAAGGGCGTACCGGCCCGCGCAGTCGTACCACAGGTCGACGCGCAGTACGAGACGGCGAAGAATGACGCGAGGATTTGAGCATTGGTGGTTGCATGTTGAGCATTGTTTGTCAGATGTGTACGTGGGGAATGCTCGCTTGTTGGGGGATCAGAGAGTGTATCTCCTGTCTCACTACCCCCTCAGCCCAGAAGAGGGAACTCGGAAAGCAGCAAAAGGGATGTACGGGAGAACTGTTGGTTACAGCGATGAAGCACACGATAGGACTGGAAACAAGATGTTGGAAGCAGCATGCGGCAAAGTGAGATGACTTTTGTTTCTTTTTTCTTCTCTCCAGCAACAATCTTTGGCTTGACACGTGGCAGGCTATTAAAAAGTAGCAAACGAGCTATAGGTAGGATGCGACGAAGCAAGAAGATAGTCATTCAGATGTGAGATGCTTGTGATGACGATAGATCGGAGCACCCTTACTCTCGTGCAAGCTACTTTATATCTCGTTCGCATGGCGTCTGCAAGCATGGCAAGTTCTCCACCGGCACTAAAATTTCAGCCTCGCAAACCGCGGGAAACCGGCTTGAGCCCGAGAGGCGGTAAAGCTGTCTAGACGGAAGTGATGCGCGGCCGAAGCTTCAGAAACAGGGCGGCGATATTTATTTCTCTTCAGCGGTGAGGCGCACAATGCCCTGTCTCGTCGGGACTCCCGCTTCGTTCTTATGGTGCAGACAAGCATTGAAGAATATCAGATATCAGAAAAACTGCAGCCAGAGCCTTGGAACTAGGCGCTGACGCTTCTTCTAACGACGCCAGGGATCGACGAAAAGCGTTCCCATCGGCGCAGAGGAGCGCTGCACGAGCTGTGGGCGCTGGATACTGGAAACTGGGCAGATGGGTAACTCCTACTGTGCAGTACAGTCCCATACGTATAGTAAGTACATTACAGTACAGTACTGTACAGTACAAACCAGAGTGTGGATGTCTTTCGGGCTTCCCCGAACCCTGCAGCCCGATGGCCGGGCGGGAAGTCAAACGGGGAGAAAAGGGAGCTGCCGAGATTAACGACTGTGGGCTTTAGCTAAAGCTTGAACAGGATTTTTAATTAAACCATAGCGCGGGTAACTTGCGATAGACGGCGAGTACTTGCTGATGGCTGTCGTATACACGGTCTTGAGAAGATGATGCTCTTCAGAGATTCTCGATTCTGTTCTAGCGATCGAGCAGTCGGCTTGACGCAAGCTGCCAGGGCCAGGTCAGCAACCACGTGAATTCGGCGGCCCTGGAGTCAAAAGACACCGATAGGCGGCTGATCAATCAGCAAACCCGGTGCAGGAACAAGGAGAAGCGCATTCTCGGACCACGTTCTCAGTGTCAAAAAGTGTTGTTCAGGAGCGGGCACTTGTCACCCCTACATGACCTCAGCGATACTGTAGTACTACTGTCTTTCCCGCACAGTTGATGCACCAGCATCTGGCATGCAGCTGCAAGACGCATAGTAGCGTGGAATCCCCCAAGCCCGCTGGTCAGGGCCTTATTATGGGCACACACTTTGGTTCGAAGAAGCTTGATCCTGGAGCGCGGAAACCCCAGCCCAGGTCGCTGGAAATGTAGTGAAGGTTGGAGAGCGTTCACAGGAGGGAGGCAACATGTCGCGATCTTGAGCGCAATTAGGAGTTCGCGGTTTTGTGTTCCCAAAATAGAGTGTAGCGGTCCGAAGCTGCGGGTGCGACCCTTTTGAGGGAAGGATCAACACCAGTGCATGATCTCTAAGGACGCTGATTAATTTGTAGTGAAGAACTCCAGCTATCATGGCTTGCATTTTCTCGTCTGGCTCTGCCTCGTATCCTCTGTCCGGCTGTTACAGACAGGTACGTGAGACAAGGAAAGCAATTCGATCAAATGCTACAATCTCAGACAAGGGCTTGCCCGTCAAGCACTCGGTGGGAACTTTTCAACGAAGTAATGGTAATGGGTAGGGATAGGATGTTCAATGAAACACAATGATATCAATGTCGCCTCATGATCATATTCGATTCACTGCATGGATTATCACATCCTGGCGAGCCTCCGGATACCGACCTGGAGAGTGGACGGTCCGATTGTCAGGGGAGCCCCGCGAGTTCTCCATTTCATGCCGTGGCGGCAACAGTTCCGACGTCTTTGGTTCTGCCCAGTCCCTCCTTCCCATAGTAGTCCATTGGATAGACATCCCCATTCCCTGTCGCCCAGTCTTCCTTTTCACCCAGGACAATCAACGACTCGTATGGGGTCAGTAGTGGCCTGGGAAATGCATATCCCCAATCGATACTCAGCCTCGGGCAAGCAACTTGCACCCAGCATTCAACATCGCCCATCATAGCCAGCTTGCCTGGGAAAATTTCGCTGAGAAGAAGGTTGATGTATGGAATTCCTTGGTCTTCTAATTTCTTCTCGATTAAAGCCATTGTATGTGGATTACCCTGACGTCCCAGGGACCCCAGTATAAGACCCCATTTCTTGGCCGATTTCGCTGTTGTAATAGCCTCACGGCGGAGAGTGTGCATCTCCTTGTGATCATAGGTCTCTCGTGTAAGCTTTCTGCAATACGGGTCGTACCGATATGCTGGGATCATCGGATTGTGGATCATAGCACTCTCGAGATGAAACCGCCCATCCCCAAGGTATAGTATCACGTCGACCTCACCTGTCAAACGCGGAGACGTGCAGCCAAGAATTTCTCCTTTACTCAGTGGAGAGATCTGTGGTATGAGAAGCTTGTATCCTGCCTTCTCTAGTGGTGCTCGAACACCGTGGAGAGTGGCGTTGAATTGAATCGTTCCAACTATGGCGATACTCTTTCCCGAAGGAATATTCTTTTCAAGTGTTGATAGCAAATGCGCAGTGTCGATGCTGATATCCACGAACACATATAGCGTCTTGATCGTTGTGACATCCACTGGAATCAAGCAAGAATGCGCATAATGTACCAATAGATCGCATCCGAGTGCCCTCGCCGTGTAGTCGTCAATACAGCAGGCTCCATATGTGACATCTCCCATGATCAAAGTCTCAATACCAGGGCAAAATTGGGACAGAATATCCGATAGAGTAGTTGCAAAAAGCAGTAATCCTTCCGGCATCTGTAGAGCTACCTTTTTCGACTCATTTGTCCGTATGCGGTGAATCGTCTTGTGTATTTCGAATGAGTAGTTGGGCGGGAGGAGCGATATTGCGGCGTTGATCTCTGGGTCATTGAGGATTTCGGGAGGAACTTGGTTCAAAGTCCGGGGTGTTCGCCTTGACCTCGAGACTATGAAAGATCAATATCGAGGATACTTCAACAATACATATTCCACGGCTTACTCTGGATTGTGCCGCTAGTCTCCACGGAGTCGGTATTCTTCGACGCGGCTTCTGCCGCTTGCCTTCTCCCCACGAAACGTTTCTTTGGCTGCCGCTGTGCAGCGAAAGCCTCTTCTATCTGTTCTTCAACGTCTACAGTCACTCCCAAGTCAACTCCGGCCCTGTCCTCCTCCATTTCTTCGTTGTCGTCGTGATAAGGTACGGGTCGCGGAGCTGATGGGAAGGTTGTTTGGCTTCGAGTATGGAACTTTACAAGCGCGGGGCAAAGCACGCTACCCCGCCGGGCCGACCCAAACCCGGAGCCACAACAAATTGTATGTCGCACCGAGCACCAAAACCCCCCCAGTATCAAAACTACGCTGACAAAAACGGTCAGCTTCGCTTTCCAGAGACCTGAACAAGATGATCAGAATCTTCCTTTTCATATGTTCGTTCACCAATGGGTGTCCGCAGAGTATGCCAAGTGCTTATTTTTTTTCCGCTATGAAAGAGCCTTCTTCTTAATCGGCGCGAGAAGTCGATGCTCTGCCCGCCCCGAAAAATAGGGTGTCCATTCAGACCATCCCACTTTGTGAAGAACGAGGGGCTCATCATGTACAGAACGCTTCGAACCTTGCAGAGCTTCCACCTCCTCTATCCCTCCCGTACTTTCTTCAGTCCTTTGTCACAGAAATATATATCCACCATGTCCGCTTTGTTAAAGAAGTCGGCCAGGCTTGCTTTGGTACAGCTCGCCAGTGGTTTGTGATATTCACCCCGCCTTGTATTCCACAGCTGACACGATTTGTAGGCGCAGACAAAACCCACAATCTCGCCCATGCCCGCGAAAAAGTCCTCTCAGCCGCCTCCGCGGGTGCCAATATTGTCGTTCTGCCAGAATGCTTTAATTCTCCATATGGATGCGACTACTTCCCCACATACGCCGAAACTCTGCTGCCATCCCCACCTACGGAGGAGCAGTCTCCATCCTTCCACGCTCTTTCTGCCATGGCAGCTGAAGCCAAGATATATCTGGTGGGAGGCTCGATCCCTGAACTGGAAACGAGGACGAAGAAGTATTACAACACATCTTTGACGTTCTCACCAGAGGGCAAGCTCCTGGCTACACATCGAAAGGTGCACCTATTCGACATCGATATTCCGGGCAAGATCACATTTAAAGAATCGGAAGTACTGTCACCGGGAAACAAGGTCACAATCGTTGACCTGCCCGAATATGGGAAGATAGCTATTGCCATCTGCTACGATATACGCTTCCCGGAACTAGCTATGATCGCCGCAAGGAAAGATGCTTTTGCGTTGATCTATCCGGGAGCGTTCAACACAACTACAGGTCCACTGCACTGGAAATTGCAAGGACAAGCGAGAGCCATGGATAATCAGGTATATGTCGCATTGTGTAGTCCGGCAAGGGATGTGAGCGCCAGCTACCATGCATGGGGCCACAGTCTCGTCTGTGATCCTATGGCAGCAGTACTGGTTGAAGCTGGAGAGTCGGAAGAGACTGTCTTCGCTGACCTACATGGCGGCAAGATTGAGGAGACAAGGAAGGGCATCCCTATTTATGGACAGAGGAGGTTTGATGTTTATCCTGATGTTAGCACGGGCAATGTACAATTTGAGGATGAGATCTGACGAGATGAATGGTTGGCAAGGGATGTTAATGGGCTTAAGTAGCCAAAGAAGTAAAAGAGCGATGTTGGAGCAGTCTCGAAAATGAACTCTCTACCGCCACAACCCTCAGCCAGAGCATACTATGTAATCCTCGGGGCCAGTGAGTATCTCCCGGCAAGTACGAGATTAGATAATAGAATAGTAAATAGTAGTGCTTCTATAGCTGCTCTATTTACTTGATTTAGATCTAATAGAGCATACTTATAGCACCTGAATAATAGAGTTCGTAGATTATACCCTTTGCTTAATAACATGTTCAACAACAAAGAACTAAGGGAGCTTTTAGAAAAGCTTGCATCAAGGCATAAGCGTTGGTGGATCAGACGAGAATTAAATCCTGTTTAGAGAGTCCATATCAGAGGCGAGATACAGTTATTGCTACAAAAAGGTAGCATACTAAATGTGAGAAAATCGAGACGTTTTGTGTAACAAAATAACAACAGTATCGAACACTCGCCTTGAATCTTCCATCCTACGTAGTTGTAATTGTAGAGCAGTTGATATTTTAAGAATCGGTTTTTTTCACTGATCTAAAAAATCAGATACTTTTGGCACACAATACCGGATACTTTGGGGATCGCCGGGTCCCTCAGAGCCTTCCGATTCTTGAGCTTGTTGAGCAGTCTCGCTCGTTTTGCACACCATCCAACTTTTGACTTTTGTTTGCTAGTCGCCGACGGCTTATTGGAAGATAAGCATTGTAAAGTCATTAAACCCTTGCGAACTAAGCTTTGAACTGTTACTATGAAGAATACGTGCAGCAAGTCCCTCAAAGCTTAAAAGTGATGTGCGCGGGGCTGCTTGGCGAAATTATTTAGAATTGAGGATCTTCTTCAAAAGGGTTCGCAGCGCTGAGCTCATCACCAAACCATTGCTACTATTTCAAGATCTATTCTCACCTGTTCGAATGCCTGTTGAATGACACTAGTCTCGTAGCATAATCAGCCCTGCCTGTCATTTCAGAGAGTAGATGCAGTAAGTTTATGGAGAACCTTATTGTTAGCCAAAATGCAAAAAGGCAATGGCACCCCTCCTTTCTATTGGAGTTACTTCAATATCTCATGCTGATTACGTCGGCTATTCTACGGCCCGCGCTATCGGCCTAAGCCCGAAAAGGGTGATCGACTTCCTTACTACGCGTCCCATGTTTAGTGCATGTAGCGCCCTAATGTGGCTTCATGGACCCCTTTTTTGGGGGGAACGCTTCTTCAGCTGGTTAAAAGTTGCTCGATTATCGTACCGGTCTTTGCGTTGCAGTTTCCAACGGTCGAATCCAAACTCCAGTCGCGCCGGCGCTGGTGCTGCAAATCAAACAGTGCGCTGGCTACCCAGGAACAAACGTCTCTGTACGATCCAAGATATCGAACATTTCTCTCGCTTGAAGTTTATTTTTTTCCAGAGATACATTCCTGAGCGACCCTTACCTCGCAGGCTCAGGCTGTATATGAGTTGAGCGCCCTCCTTCGCGGAGTCCTTCACCCTCTAGTCCATCTTCAACGTTGTCACTCCTCACGCGTCTCCAGATGCCGGTAACACAACTCAGCACCACGGAACAGGGCCGACGGCGGTCGCGGAATATCGTCTTCGCAGCATTCCTTCTTCTCGTGTTTATCTGGACAGTGAAACTGGCCTTCCCCCACCATAGCGTCATCTCGGCCTACCAGAACCATAAATCCGAACCAGCCGCAGCCTCGTCAGAATCTCCCGGCCAAACAGCAAAGGAAGGGAAGCCAGCAGGTGAGAAGGGTTGGAAATCGCGGCCGGAGTCTGCTCCGCTGGACACGAGTCCGCTAGAGCCTAGCTTCAATGGCACCTTGGACCAGAAGGCAGCCGTCATAATCGAGACCCGATTCCGGACGAACCTCATTCCCCTGATCCTCCACTTCAGCAGCGTCCTCGGTCCTTCATGGCCCATCCTTATCTACACATCCGCGGAATCGGTGGGCATGTTCGCCTCGTCCGCCGCGCTTTCGCGATACATGAAGACGGGCATAATCCAGCTTCGCATCCTGCCGCAGGAAACCCTCTTTACAAACTCTGACTCGGTGAACAAGTTCATGACGGAGCCATGGCTGTGGGAGAACCTCGCGCCCGTCGAGCATGTCCTGATTTTCCAGAGCGACAGCATGCTCTGCGCAAACGCCGCCAGGAGTGTCGACGACTTCTTCGAGTACGATCTCGTCGGGGCCCCGATTGCCGAGGGGAGAGGAACCGGGTACAATGGAGGTCTGAGCCTCCGCAAGCGCACGACGATCCTGCGGGTCCTAGACAACTTCGACTGGGAGCAGGAGAAGCAGAAGGGGAACGAGAACCGATTCGAGGACCAGTATTACTACAACAGGTGAGCTAGGCCTTCGGCTCGCCGAGCGCTAAGTGCAGAGGCTAATCCGCGCACAGGATGAACGAGCTGCGAGCCGAGGAGGAGGAGGCGGGGATCGATCCTCACTCGGAGGGAGCGATCAACCTGCCCACGATGGAAGTCGCGCGAACATTCAGCGTTGAGACGATTGATTACCCGCACCCGCTGGGCGTGCACCAAGTTCATAGGTGGTTGGGGGAGCAGATGGTGTCTCTCGACGATTGGTGCCCCGAGTACAAGTTGGTAGGTCCGAGGCTCCATCTGAATCTGAAGATCCTCCAAGCTCACGTGGAACCAGTGCAGCGTCGAACACATCAACGACGGCTAGGGCGACGCGTGCCGAGCGATTGGGTAGCATTGCATGGCGTCTGGCTTGAACGGGTGTCGGACGTGGCAGATGATTGGATACGGACGATGGATAATCCTGTACTTACATCACCATACGAGAAGTCAAGTATTCGAGGGGGCGGGGGGGAAAGGGGGGAAAAGAGGGGGGGGGAGGCTTGGAAATCAATATGAAAGCACTTGTATCCGTTGACGTTCACGTTCACGTTCACGTTCACGGCTCTGAGGATGCTGCCATCCAGAGTATCCTCAGAAGTGTTTGTTTGTGGGAAACCCATCGTCCTCGATCTGGTAGGTGATGGCTGGCTGGCTAGCTAGCTAGCCCTACCAGGCGGACCAAAACGGCACGCAGCATCTCTGCAGCTACCTACGACTTCGTGCCGTGACCGTGAGCGAGTGCCAAGCCCCCGTCACTATACGGGCAGATGTCGCTCTCTACGTCCCAAGGGGTTTTTTTTCTCGTTGTTGACCGCGCGGACAGCCCGTTATCTCGATTCTGTGTCACGTGTATGAAGGGGGGGAGTCGGAGGTAGCGAGTTAACCTCGGATCAGCAGCCTGCGCGTGGTTGGTGTGGCGATCGAATGAACGAAAAAAAGGGCGAGACGGGTGGCTCTGGCTGGGTAGATGTATGAAACTAAGCCTCTACTCACACAACCTCGTTGGGAGTTGGTGGGGGGGGGTGGGGGAGGGGGGGAAGGGGCAGCAGGTAAGGTCATGTTGTTTCGGAAATCGGGTTGTTTATTGACATCCGAGTTAACCGAGAGTGGCACGACTACCACCGTTGATCCACTCCCCAGGAGGAAAAAAAAATAAAAAATTTCAGCACCGAGAGGTCTACGGGATCGAAGCAGAGTACATGCCGCGAGTCTTCCAAATTCAAGATGCCCGCTGGCGCGTCTTTTCTGATCGCAGATGAAAAAGGCCGCCCCCCCTCCCCCCCCTCCCCCCCCGCGAGCCCCGCTCAGTAAATGACCGGCCAGCCGTCGTCGTAGCGGATCAGGTTGATCCCCAGTTGGGCGAGCCCGTCGTTCCTGTAGTAGTGGTACACGAGCACATCGCCATCCGCATCGGCGAGCACGGCGCTGTGCCCCGGGCCGTGGACGGGGCCGTGGGACGACAACATCGGGGTCCCGCCGCCCTCCATCATCGCTCGGCCGTCCTGGTCGACGTAGGGCCCGAGCAGTTCGGTGGCGCGACCGACCATGGTGCGGTAGGTGCTCTGGGCACCCCGGCAGCACCGGTCGAACGAGACCCAGAGGTAGTAGAAGCCGCCCCTCTGCACGATGAACGGGGCTTCCACGGCGCCCCCGTTGTGCGGCCGGGCGGCGAGGGAGGTGACGGCGCGGCCGGAGCGGAGGCCCGTCTGGGGGTCGAGCGTGATCAGCTTGATCCCGGACGAGAAGGAGCCGAAGGACAAGTACCACTCCCCGGCCGCCGTGACCAGGAGGTTGCCGTCGATGGCGTTGTAGTCACTGCCCACCGTCGACGCGACGACCACGCCTTGGTTGGTCCACGAGCCGGACCGGCCCGTCTTGCTCGTCGCCAGGAAGATGGCGGAGTGGGACGTCCCAAAGGTAGATGCCGAGTAATACAGCCAGTATTGGCCGTTGTGATAGGAGATGTCTGGCGCCCAGAGGACCCTGCTGCCCTTGGTGTACGGGGTCGTCCACGATGCGCCACTTCTCGCGAGTCAGCCCTGGCTTCGAGAGTGTTTTCGGAAGGTGCGATTCCTCTCGAGATCTCAGACCCCGTCGCCGGATAGCGGTGGTCTCTGGGACGACGGTCACGAGACAAAGTGAGACTCTACTAGACGTGGGGAGATCTTGACCTACTTGGGGAATACCGGGCCAGCGTTCTTCCAGGTAATCCGGTCGGTTGATGTCTTGAGCTGCACGTTGTCGCCGGTGTAGGCGGCGATATAGCTGCCCTTAGGGGTCTTGACGACTGTTGGATCGTGAATGAAGGTATCACCATTGACTGGCCCGGGGCTGATGTCTTGCCTCGGGAGAAGATTGGCTGCAGCGCAGGTTAGAATGCTGCTGACGGCGAGGGTTCGTAAATACAGCAGCATGGTGAGATGGTAATGAACGTGAGAATGTATAGGGTGTACAGGATGTACAGGATGTGTGGTGGCACCGTCGAACAGCCATTTCGTTTGTCTTATACCGTGTCCCGGGTGGCCGAGAGACTCTGTCACGTTGTAGATCAAACTGGGCAGCATTAGTAGTTCACTGGGGGGGGGGGGGTAGTACTATGGGATTTTCTCTGTAATCTCTTTTGATACTTTGCACTTCCTCTTGTCTACGCTCCAGAGGCCCCCAAGCTACCTTGTGATACCCCAGCCCGGGAGGGAAGAGGCCCTCGAAGACGTCCCAGCTCTCTGATAAGCTTTTGAGATGGTACTTGGTACTTTGGGGTTCACTGGCCAGGCGCTTTTACTCTTCTTTTTTTGGGGGGTAAGGGATATTTCGAAGTCGTCGAGGATAACCCGAGAAAGGAGATTGCAAGCTTTAACAAGTTCGCGATTATGGGAACTCCACCACGGTCCGCTTCGGATTAGTTGTTTGAGAAACTACATCTCCCGTGGTGTGAGGGTGCTGACCCGTGGGTTCCAGCGCCTCTTGTCTGCGGGAAAGATGAGCCAGGGAATACGTACTACTTGTAGTATGAAGGCATCCCCCCTGCTCTGCCCACCGAGATGGCTCTCCACGACGGGGAACTTCCCTCCTCTGGATGTGGTGGATAGAGTGCTTTTCGATGTCCGAAAACAAACAAACGAACCGCTGGTCGGTTGAGCAACCTAACCTGACACCGACCACCGTCCGTCCTCCGCGCGTTGCTCACCAGCACGCCACCTGCCTGCACGCTCCATCGACGGACGAAGCGTGCCGGCGACATGTGTTGTGCTCGTATCGACTTGGAGATCTTCGCGGAGAGAGGATTCGTAGGGCCTCGTATTCTGATCAACCCGACTCTCTCCCTGCCCATCCCCAAGAGTAATCCGAGCTGGGCAGGGGAGCTGCGGGCACGATTGGTGCCAGCCTCCCCAATCGCAGCCATTCCCGAATCATGTTTTTCCCCGCAAACACTCCATACTTTTGGGCTCAACCTGCGCGGCACTCACTAGCTAGGACTTGGCTTTGCGACGGTGTTTTGAAGCTCCAAACCTTAAAAGCTATATGGCCAGCCAGCTAGCGAGTGTCAAGGCTCGGCTCTACAGTACCTCCGTATAGTATTCAAAACCTATCCGAACTCTAACCGTGTCTGCGAAGTCCCGAAAGCATAAGAAAAAAAATAAAGTTTATTAAAAATCAAAAACCATCCATTTCATCTCCATCGAAAGGTAGGACTTCATCTTTCAGCAGCAACAAGCGTTGGTCTCCGGGCAGAGTCGACTCCCCAGTGTCACATCATCGTGTTTACACGCGCCGTGTTTGCGAAGTGAAGTGAACAACCCGGGGAGCAGCCTCCCTCCCTCCAGGTCACAGATTCTTTGCTCTGAAGCTACGCCCTACAGCCAGCTCTAACTCCCGAGTCTTTCACAAACTCTGAAATGCGAAAGCGCTTCGCAGGAAGGGAAGTAGTCCCCAGTCCCAAGTACTACGACGACGTCTACTCTGGCTCGGCGGCGTGGCCATCAGCCTCGTGCAGACCTGGCTGGCTCCGCGTCTCCGGTACTAGTCTCCCGATACTCATGATCCCGATGCCGCCCTCAGATACAGCCGAGGAGCCAGACGTATCTCCCGCTCGCGAGGCCGGTCGGTCGCATGCGTCCCTGAGTGCCCCCGTGTTTATTGATCTACAGATACCCGAGAACACGAACAGCACGCCGCGACTGCAGTTCTTTTTGTCCCGCCGAAAAGAGGAGGAGGAGGAGGAGGAGGAGGAGGAGGAGTCGTAGTAGTCGTAGTAGTAGTAGTCGTAGTAGTAGTCGTAGTAATAGTCGTAGTAATAGTCGTAATATTCTTAATAGTCGTAATAGTCGTAATAGTCGTAGTAATAGTCGTAATAGTCGTAGTAGTAGTCGTAATAGTCGTAGTAGTAGTCGTAATAGTCGTAGTCGTCGTCGTAGTAGTAGTAACAACCCTTAAAGGGCCCCATCCGTGGGGGGGAGGTGCACTCAGACTCCGACGGTGGATCGGAAAACCCCACCGATGGCATTCTGTCGGGACGACGTACCGTCACGCAGTAATTGAATGAAACGGACGAAGACGCCATGCCCAAGGACGAGGAAACTCTCCGACGCGTGACGTACTCGGACCGAGATACTCTCTATCCGATATGGCATCTTTTACTGTATTTGATTTTTTTTTTAAAAAAAAAGAAAAGAAGCACGGTTACCCCGGGTTGGATCCACCGTAGACGAAAGGAAACTAACTCTGTACCCGGCAGGTCAGGAACCTCTAGTTACCTTCTCGGGGCATTTTAGCAACTTGGCAATGCCGCTTTAGTTGAATTTACATGGCCCCTACCGCGTTGCTGGACCCGAGCTCTCCTTGGAGGAAGGCTACATCTTCTCCATGCTGGTGTCAAAAGCAGCGAGGTATAATTAGTGAAATTTTGATGAGGTTTGCGACGAGGACCCTCAGCATCGAAAGTAGACTCAGCGCACAGGTTACGAATGGGTGAGCATTTGGGCCTGCACAGGACAGGACTCATCTATGTTCGTTCTCTTTCGTGCAAGCAGGGCCGGGAACTTGGCAGTAGATAATCGGACAGGACTGGCGCGGTGACAAGATATCATTACATGAGACTGATCAAAGACTCATCCGCAACCTGGCGTTGCCCTACTGAACTCGTGAGGAGTCTTGGTCGGCGAGAGATACCGACCGACTTGAATGCGGGAGAGGGGATGGGAAGCCCCGCACGTGCTTGCGTACTGCGTCCTGTCCGTCCTGTGACACGGCGGGCACCTTGTGGAACGCCGAAAGACCGAGATATCGCCGGGACTTGGTGAGCCAGCCAAGCCAGCTGAGAGAAGCGTGGCGGGAGGGGGGTCGACGAGCAGAAGGATGAGAGAGAGAGAGAGAGACAAGATCAGATCAGATCAGATCAGATTATGGAGCGGAGGCTGGAGGGGGTATGGGCTGAAGGTGTAGAACCTATACCAATGTTTGGGTAGAATCCAGGTCGTCACGGATTGGTAGTGATTGATTGATTGATTGACTGATTGATACTACGATCACGAGAGAGATACCCTACCAGCATCGTGTACCGGTTCGAATAACGAGAGCTCGCTGCCACCGAGAATCCCGAGAATTCCCCCTTCCAATCCAACTGGAAAGGAAAGGGAGGAGGAGGAGGAGGAGGAGGAGGAATAACCAACCAACCTCGTTGCATCCAGAAAAGCAGGCGGGAATCAGAGTAACTAAGACCCTTTCGGGTAAGAAGAGGGGAAGCAGCCGAAGCCGAAGGCTCAACCCCAACTTACGATGGATGCAGATCCCCCCCCCCTCCCCCTCTACATATCAGAGTTGTATATATCTACATAAAGAGAGAGGAGCTCCTACCACCAGATCTCTGAACACCTCCTCCTCCTCCTCTTCTTCATCTTCATCTTCTTCTTCTTCTCCTCCTCCACTTCAATACTCCGCTTCATCGTGGACCCTCGGCCTTCCCTTCCACTCCCCCTCCAAAAACAACTTGAACCCCTCTTGACCCAGATACCTGCATCAGTGCTCAGGTATGCAAAGCTTTTCCGCTTCCAGTTGCTCCCCCTCATGATTCTGTTTCCCCCCATCAAACTCACCTCATTGCTACCTCACACATGATCAGTGCTTGATCCTTCCCCCCCCCCCCCCCCAAAAGCATCCGGTCATCCCCACCATCCAATACTTGCACCACTCCCCCCGAAATACTCTTCCAGCTACCTTACCCAAGCTCAGCTCGTTCATCGCTGACCTCCACAGCTACCCCGCACTCCGCACTCCACCGTCCTCGGCAGCCCGAACCGTCTCCGAACTTCAACCACAAACTCGATAGCTCCCCCCTGCTCTCATCACAAAACCCACACCATCCAAAGTACACCCGGAACACTCGACACAAATCGGGCAGAATGGTACGGCTCACCCGTTCAATCTACCGTCTCGCGCGTCCGGCCCTGAACTCCTCCCTCCACACAGCCGCGCGGCCAGCCGCATCGGCCAATCTTCTCGCGCGTGGAGCTCTGGCGCGGCGACACAACCCCCGTGGAAGTATCAGAATGCTGACGGGAAAACGTGACAAGGTCAAGGTACTCCTGGTGTTGTACGATGGCAAGAAGCACGCCGAGGAAGTGAGCATCCCACCCCCTCCATGGACCTCCAATCGCCCTGACAAGAATGCCCAGGTCCCAGAGCTTCTCGGCACCACGGAGAACGAGCTCGGTATCCGCAAGTGGCTCGAGGACCAAGGACATACTCTCGTCACCACTTCCGATAAGGAGGGAGAGAATTCCAAGTTCGATCAAGAGCTCGTGGATGCCGAGGTGATCATCACGACGCCGTACGATGCCCCCGTCGGCGCTCGGAGCACGGGCTGACAAGCGCAGGTTCCACCCCGGCTACCTCACGGCCGAGCGTCTGGCCCAGGCGAAGAAGCTCAAGATCGCCATCACGGCCGGCATCGGATCGGACCACGTGGACCTGAACGCGGCGAACAAGACCAATGGCGGCATCACGGTTGCGGAGGTGACTGGCTCCAACGTGGTCTCCGTCGCCGAGCACGTGGTCATGACCATCCTGGTCCTCGTCCGCAACTTTGTCCCGGCACACGAGCAAATCCAGGCCGGTGAGTGGGACGTTGCCGCTGCGGCCAAGAACGAGTTCGATCTGGAGGGCAAGGTCGTCGGGACCGTTGCTGTCGGCCGGATTGGGGAGCGCGTCTTGAGACGCCTCAAGCCCTTCGACTGCAAGGAGCTCCTCTACTTCGACTACCAGCCGCTCAAGCCGGAGATTGAGCGGGAGATTGGGTGCCGCCGGGTCGAGAACCTCGAGGAGATGTTGGCCCAGTGTGACGTGGTCACCATCAACTGCCCGCTACACGAGAAGACCCGAGGTCTCTTCAACAAGGAGCTGATCTCGAAGATGAAGCCTGGTAAGCTCTCGCCTGCCCTCGTCGTCAGCTCTGCCACAGGCTCACGTGTGTGTGTCAGGTTCGTGGCTCGTCAACACCGCTCGTGGTGCTATCGTGGTCAAGGAGGACGTTGCCGCGGCCCTCAAGTCTGGCCACCTCCGCGGATACGGTGGCGACGTTTGGTTCCCGCAGCCAGCACCCCAAGACCACCCCCTCCGATACGCAAAGAACCCCTTCGGTGGCGGCAATGCCATGGTCCCGCACATGTCGGGCACGTCTCTCGATGCGCAGAAGCGCTACGCAGACGGGACCAAGGCTATCCTGGAGAGCTACCTGAGTGGAAAGCACGACTACAGACCGCAGGATCTGATTGTCATCCACGGTGACTACGCCACCAAGGCTTATGGTGAGCGGGCCAAGGATTCGGGATCGAGCGGTGCGAACAAGGCGTAGATTTGAGGCGGGAGCTGGTATCCTCATCAAAGACGTGAGTGTCTCTGTAGCATTAAGCCAAGGAATGTGAAGCTGTGAATCAGAGTCGGCGCAGATGGTGTGGTGCCGCTACCGTGTGAGGGAGCGAGACCGTGTCGACGCGATTGCACCCGCTCGTGCGCTGCGTCGTTGCCTCGGCGTCGCTACCCAAGCTCTCTTTGTATGCATTTTGTGTGGTGTGCGGTGCACGGATGGAACACGTGCTCGGCGGCCAAATTCAATGTGCTCAGTTGGTTCTCCCTCGTAAAATTTTGATGATCACTGCTTCGGTGCTTCGGTGGATTTGGTTTGATTCGCCTGATACGCGCCCGCGTGCAGGGACGCCGTACCTTGTGGGTGGTGCGGTTGTGTACATTGTCCTACTTGCGTAGCGTCAGTAAGCACGGTGGACCCCTGGAAGGTGGTGATGAGGCGAGGGATCCTGGATCAAGGAGTGAAAGGGTTTCTTGTCATTGCTGACCTCACCTCACCTCACCTCGAACGACCATCCACCACAACCCTCTCACCCAACCGTTCTCGCAAAGCCCACGAAGCTCACACGTTGCACCGTGGAGCGGAAAAATAAAAATTAAAAAAATTAAAAATAAAAGCGAGGGGCGGATAACAAGTATGTCAGTGAGCCTGGGGTGCCCGCAGCCTCTTCAAGTTGGGTTGGGTCTGCACGACCACGCCGGCCTAACTTTGCCCTCCCCCTCAGCCTCCTTCTCGCCCGTACGGGGCCGTACGGGCGTAGGAGAGGAAAGGGATACGCTCCGCGGCCCGCGGGCGGACGACAACGAAAAGACCGAAATTCCTTTCAGCCGCAGTCAGAAGTCAGAAGTCAGAGTCAGAGCTGTCTTGTCGGGAGGGGAAAAAAAACATCCCGAAAGGGTGCCCGAAAGGGTTGCTCAGGTGAATGGAAGGCCTTTTCGGGTGGGAGTCAAAAACGCACCGAAGGTTTGTGATATGTAGATATATGCAGACATATATATATATAAACAAAGTTGATGTATATATCTGTCATTCAACCCAAGTACAAAGGCTAGGTATCGGCCAGTTTGCTTCTTCACTTCTGGTTGTCCTCCTCTACCAAACTCCTCTCTTCTTTCCTCTCCTTGCAAGAAGGTTGGCCTCTGACTCCGGACCGTCCTCATCCATCATCCTCTCCTTCTCCCCTCTCTATCCAGAGGTTGGGCCATCTGGGAGCACCGCGCAACCCGTCGGCTGCGATTGCCTGCCTGAACCCGCGGTCCATACCGGATCACCATGTCCAGCCCTCCAGCTCTCAACCACCCCGGCCCCGCCGCGCTCTGCTGCGCTCTGCACTACGCTCCCGATCCCAGGAATCAAGTTCCGCCGCGCAGCTACTCCCCCGACTTTGGATATCAGGTCCCGACGCACAGCCGAGAGAACGTCTCGGCGCCCGCATCTTCCAAGACCTCCTGCTGCTGTACCTTGCACTGCTCGCCTCTGCCCAAGCCACTGTTCAGCAACGAGGCGGGATCCGTGTCCTCGCACGAGCCGGCCGGCCCCGCCGTCATCTCGGGAGCGCGGGCGGAGGGCGGAGGAGGGCAGAAGAAAGACTGGCGGTTCTGGATGATCTTCGTCTCGGTCTGCGTCACGACCCTCCTCGTCGCCATCGACCTCTCCATCGTGTCGACCGCCCTGCCCACCATCGCGCTCGATCTCGATGCCGACGAGCTCTACGTCTGGGTTGCGAATGCCTACGTCTTGGCCTCTACCGCGGTCCAGCCCCTGTTTGGTCAGGCGGCCAACATCTTCGGCCGGCGCTCGCTGACCATCGCCTCCGTCGTGTTGTTCATGCTCGGCTCGGGGCTGGCGGGGGGCGGCCAACATCGGCATGATCATTGCCGCGCGGACGATCCAGGGCATCGGGGGGGGCGGGATCATCACGCTGGGCGAGATCATCATCTGCGACCTGCTCCCTCTCCGCGAGAGAGGCCAGTACACCGGCTTGCTCGCCGGCACGTACGCTGTGGGCACCATCATCGGACGTAAGTTGAACGGAGGCCTGGCGCTCCCGCGGTCGCTGACACACGGCTAGCTGTCCTGGGCGGAATCTTCACGCAGCACGTGACCTGGCGCTGGATCTTCTACATCAACCTGCCCATCTCCGCCGTGGCCTTGCTCATCATCCTCCCCTTCCTCACGCTCAAGTACAAGCGGGTGGGGACGGTCTGGGACCGGACGAAGCGCGTGGACTGGCTGGGGAACTTGGTCCTCATCGGCGCCGTCACGGCGATCCTCCTCGCGCTCGCCTGGGGCGGCACCAAGTTCGCCTGGTCCTCGTGGCACGTGCTCCTCCCTCTGATCATGGGATTCCTCGGGCTGGCGGGCTTCGCCACCATCCAAGTGTCGGGCCGCGTCGCCGAACCCACCATGCCGCCCCGGCTCTTCACCAACCGCACCTCGGTCGCGATCTACGTCATGGCGTTCGTGCACGGCATCCTGCTCCTGTACGTCACCTACTTCCTGCCCGTCTACTTCCAGGCCGTGAAGAGCGCCTCGCCGTCCCGGGCCGGCGTGGCGCTCTTCCCGACCGCCACCACGATCGCGCCCGCGGCGGCGATATCCGGGGTCGTCATCACCATCACCGGTCGCTACCGCGTCTTCCACTACCTCGGCTTCGTCCTCATGTCGCTCGGCTGCGGCCTCCTCTCCCTGCTCGACGAGCACTCGGGCGTCGCCGCCTGGGTCGGCTTCCAGGTGCTGTTCGGCCTGGGCAACGGCCTGGTCTACAACTCCATGATCCCGCCCCTCCTGGCCAGCCTCCCGCCGAGCGAGGTCGCGACCGCGACGGCCACCTGGACCTTCATGCGCTCCTTCGGCTCGATCTGGGGCATCGCCATCCCGAGCGCCATCTTCAACGAGCGCGTGAACCACCTCGTCCGGGCGCGCCTCGCCACCGCCCCAGCCGTCGCGGCGCAGCTGGTCGATGGCAAGGCGTACGAGCGCGCCACGGCGGTGTTCCTCGCCAGCCTGCCGGCGGCCGTGCGCCCGCTCGTGGTCGGCATCTACGTCGACGCGCTGAGGGTCGTGTGGTACGCGAGCATCGCCTTTGCCGTCGCGGGCTTGCCGATCTGCTTGTTCGTCCGGAGCCTGGATCTGAGCCGTACCCTGGACACGGAGTTTGGCATGGAGGAGAAGACGACGAGGAAGAGTGGCCGCAGCAGTCCCGCGTAGGCGGAAGGGCGCCTGCGCGGCCGGTCAGGTGCGGACGTTTTGGGGGTCTGCCCGGTGTGGGGGGGGGAATCGCTGGACTTGAGAGAGTGTGTGACTTGGCCTGCTCAGTTTGCCTACGCGGGCGTGTGTATATCATACAAGAAATCGATGTCATTACAAAGATACGTGGCGCGCTGCGGTATAACACCAGCGTAGGCCCATAATATACAGAGGTCGTGGGGTGAGAGTGGAAATGGGGTAGAAAGGGGAGGGGGGGGGGGCAAGACAACAGTAGAGAATCAGACAACCCGCTCCCACATCCTACGCCTCGATAAAGCCCTTGATGTTGTCCAACCACCTGAGATACTCCTTCTGCTCCTTCATGTCAATGTAATCCGGCACGAAGAGGGCCAGCGCAGTGTGTATTCCTCTCTCCTCCAGGTACCTCTCAAAGAGAACCTGCAGATCCTCGTCCAGGTTAGCAAAGGGAGGTCCGACGTACAGATCCTGTCTCTCGTGGACCTTCTCTGCCGACTTGGCGTGGGCGTGCGATGCGTCGGTGTAGTGGTAGACGTTCTCGATAACAATCATGCCGTCTTGCGCCACGGCCTCCACGGCCACGGCACCTTTGCCTGCCTTTTCAATGATGATGTTCAGTCGTGCTGGGAACGATTGGTCCTGCTCGCCCTCGCCCTCCTCTCCTGCGCCCTCACCATCAGGTGAGTTCTTGATGCTCTCATCGGCCTCGTCGGCCATGGCCGGGTCCTGGTAATCAGCTTCGTTGGGATCGAGGGCGTTCAGGTCCGCGATGGAAAAGGTGATGCGGATCCTAGGTTCTTGTTAGCAGAGCATTGGACAGGAGGGAGTAGACCGGGTTTCGCGTACTTCTCATCACCGAACTGTCTCGTCAGGATGACATCCTCGTTTCCAGGCGTATCGATGACCTTGAACGGGCCGTTCTCGAGGTAGTCCTGCACGCTGGTTGGGATGCCACCTTCCTCCTTCATCTCGTTCTCCATCTGAATCTCTGAACCAAGCTTGGCAGCCAGTTCTGCGTCACCCTTAGCAGGTGTCGCGCGCCGGGAGGCGGTGGTAGAGAAGGCGGCGGTGCATTGTTGGCTTTGGGATGGCTTCCATGCGGACTGTACGAAAGAGAGTGAAGGTCTGGCGGTTGGGCGCGTGATGGCGGACCTGCTCAATCGAGCCACTGTTCGCGGCGCTGCTCTGGCGAAGGATCTGATGGAAAGCATGGCGGTTGATGAGAATTACGAGTGATTGTTTGTGGTTTGTGTGTGGCTTGCGAGGTGGTTTGAAGCTGGATTGTTGAAAGAACCACTGACAGAGTGGTGCGAGAAGCTGATTTGGAACTTTTTCATTAGCGCAAGGCTTTGACATACTAGCGGCCGCATAAGGCTGTGATGCATGATTATTTGTAACTCAAGTCGTACAGTACTGTAATACGCTAAGACCCCTCTTTGCAATACCATCACTTTCACCACGTTCGCGTACTATTCATGATGGCGGTCAACATTCCGGCCAAATTGAAAGCTGCAGACCTCACCCGGTTCATTGTCCGAGCTGCTCAGCTCGGAACCGCGAAGCCTGTTATAGCATACTGGTGTAAGTAGCTGTTTGCGGGAGGATTACAAGCTCATGGATGCAGGCGAGTACTGGATCGTCAATCAGATACTGACCAAGGGACTCCACAATGGCGATGGAGAGACTTTGCAATACACAACTACTTTGATGGACAAGCTCGAACAGGTACGACGCAAAGCTCGGTAGCCTCACGGATACTGAGTTCTACAGATCAAAGCCGATAACTCGACCAACGATGCAATTATCGACGATACGGCTGGACAAGCATATGTAGAAAACTTTGCGCTGGAGACTTTCTTCCGGGCTGACAGAACTGTCAAGGCGAATGCAGTGACAAGGTATGGACCACCACTTGTCTGAAGGGCGGTCGGTTGCTTATATCTACAGACAAACTGCAGATACCTTCCAAGCAGCCGCGACGTTCTTGGAGCTGTTGAGTATTTGGGGTTCGCCGGATACAGAGACGATAGCCAAGATCAAATACGCGAAATGGAATGCCATCCGGATAATGAGGGCTTTAAAGGAAGGAAAAGATCCAAACGAATCAAATCCGAAGATTGAACCAACTGAGGAGGAGTTGCCAGCACTTGATCCCGATGATCCAGAAGTTCTACAGCTAGGAGAGCAGAAAAAACCACAGCAAGCTTCTGTTGAGGATATACCTGATGAGCAGTTTCACACAGAACCCAGACTTGCGCGTCAATCACCTATCGGCCAGCCCGTACACCCTCTCGCGCAACCATCGGCCCAGGTCTCTGCTCCCGGATCCCCAGGACCAACTCTACCTTTTGAGCCGTACCCGAAAGACGGATTTCCATACTCGGTGGTCGGTGACGACAAAGTCTCCCCATTGGAGCCGTCACCCAACGAAAGAAATGGCTCGATTGGCGGCGGATACTTTCCAGAAGTGCCAACTTTTACATCGGAAATTCAGAACTCGACGCTTCAGACCGCACCGTTGACGGATGCTATTGATCTGGGGCTTCCCAGTCATCCATCAGTTCCTCCAGGTAACGATTTAAAACTTCCAGACCACCCAACCGGACTTCCAGTGTCTCAACGATCACCAGATTTCGAGTCATTCCCACCTCCTAGCCTCCCAGATGAACCATCAAATACTCCACAAGATTTCTACCGCGGTGCACCTCCCTCTCAATCATCTCCGCAATATCCATCTCCACCACAGCAGCCACATTATGCACCTCCCCCTGCTCAGCAATCAGCATATCAGCAGCCTCCACCACAAAGATACAACCCCCCTCCTCCATCCGCACCAGCAGCAAAGAAAAGCCAGCTAAGTACAGACGATGTGTCGATTGCAAAAGCACAAAAGCATTGTCGCTGGGCTATTTCTGCTTTGAACTTCGAGGATGCAGAGACCGCGATTAAAGAACTGAAGGAGGCATTGAAGACATTGGGTGCTACCTGAGTATTCGTTTACGGAAGCTTGTATCGATATGTCTAAGTAATCGAGTGTTCGGATGCGAATACCCAGAAGTAAATGGTTTGATAAGATGATATGAGTCTGGACTCTGCTGGATCTTACCAATCTAGAAAGATAATGTTTCAACCACACAAACATTTTTTCATCTAACAGTCTGAGTTGACCTCATGAATTTCGGAACCTTATCCATAGCTATGATGGAAAGCGATATGATGGTGAGCGGTTTTGATTGAATGCCCTAGCTATTTTGAAGTGTTGATAAACTATGGATTATAATATGAACAAGCTAGTATGGTGTGAAATGTATGAGTGATTTTTCGTTACTGAGTTTCTGATTTTTTTTTTCACATTATTTGTGGTAGTTGTTATAATGAAACATGGGGATTTGAATGCTTTTTGGTGTTTTGGCCAACAAAGAACATCAATCATTTCCAGTGTTTTCTAAAATACACACTAAAGCAGTTGGCCAAGCCAGAATCATTCACGATATAATTAATCTATCTTCACTCTATAAGCCTCAAAATCTTACATATATATTAAAATGCTTGAACTTTGAATAATAGGCTGATATGGTGTTTCTTTGGCCTGAGACGAAGAAATGTTGATACCATGAAATTGGCGGACTCGGTAGACCTACCCCACTCCAAGGCCCATGTGAAAGGTACTACATCGGATTTTATTTGATCCGCGGCGCATACCCTTGGGGATTGCTTCATTGAATTGTTACTCACCCCACAATTCCTTATTCCTTTTTCGAGGATGAAGAATGCATGCTGAGCTGAAGAAGGTACATGATATATCTTACTCAACCGAAATTTCAACACAGGTGCTAAGCTTATACATTCTGCGCCGAGCTAAGTCGCAACTTGGTCGCATCGGGCATCACAAAGAATAAGTGGTCCGAATGAAAGTTCCCTAGCCCTTCGAGATGCCTGATTTTGGCCTCGATGATGACGACCGAGGTATGTTTCGCAAGTCTCTAAAAGAGCCTTAATGAATGATTACAGGGTCGATCGCCAGCTCCGATAATGAGCAGGATGAATTGATGGAAGATGCAGACGACATGGAGGCAGATGCAGACGCCGACGCCGACGCCGACGGGGAAGGTGATGGAGATGGCGATGGCGATGGTGATGGCGATGGGGATGGAGACGGGGACGATGAAGAGAACGACGACGAAAACAGAGACGAGGACCAAGACGAAGGAGACGAGGACGAAGACACTCCCGATGCGCAATCAGCAAGCCTGCCTCGCAGACCAAGTATCCCAACCACAAATAACAGCTCCGACGATACATCAACGGCCAATCAAGTCAATGGGGGCCCTACATCTCATCCTAGACCAGTCGTCACTCGGACTTCTGCCTCTCCCCGACAGCCATCCGCCCCACTTCAACCCCTCAGATTTCGCTATGAAGTTCGTCCCGAAGCCCTCTCGGCAGCTTCGTATGATATAGTACCTACAATGGCGGCGCCCCAGAGCACCTCAATAAATGCGATTACGGCGACACCAGATATGAGGTTCTGGTTCTCTGGGGGGGCTGATTGCTTTATTCGCAAGTACGACGGCGCTGCCACGGTCAACGGTAAAACGCTCCTTACTGTTGCCCAGCGACACCCATTCGTGGACAGTGTGGTGAAAGCTGGAGTCCTCCTGAGCTATTGGGATAATGAAGAACCTTTGTCGAAAGTCGAAGGAGAGGAACCGCCCCTCTCGCCTGTTTATTCTTTAGCTGTCCAGTCACAAGCTTTGTGGATGCTTTCTGGTCTGGAGTCGGGATCTATAAATATATATGCTGTGCGGCACGACGAAGGAAAACGAATCGCCTACATGATGAAGCACAAGTCGGCCGTTTCGGTTCTGACGTTGGCTCAGGATGAGAAGTCAGTGTTGTCCGGAAGTTGGGATAAGAATGTATTTGACTGGGATCTGAATACTGGACAGATTAAGAGGGCTTTCGAGGGGAGTGGTGGTCAGATTTCTGCAATAGAAATTCGACCGGCATCAAGTTTGCCTGTGCCAGAGGAAGCAGGGGAGCCAGCACTGAAGACGGAAACTTTTACGAGCAATAATGATAAGCCTTCTACAAACGGGTCTACCGAGGTCAATGGGGTGGTGCATGGAGGGGATGGAGAGAATGAGGATGCTCCAGGATCTCCAGCTGACTCATTGTTCGGCGGAGGAAGTGATAATAACTCATTATTTGGGGAGACTGCCGGGGAGGAAGCACCATCTGGAGGAGTATTCGGAGATGACGACGACGAATTTTCTAAAGCGATTGAGTCCAATCTCGAGGATAGAGAGCACACCGACTCCCAAGGGGATCTGAGCATGGCAGATGCACCTGCCCCTCCATCTGCTCCCGAACCGCAACCGCAACTTGACGACACGACGGAAACCCCGCAAACGAATGATTCCCATACAAAGGAAGAGCACTCGAAACCTGTAATAGTAGCAGAGACGCAGGATGCAATTGCAACATCGGACTCTACCTTTCTCGCTGCATCTATCGACGGCACGATGCGAATCTGGGACCGGAGGCAACCGAACCCCGTAGCCAGGATTGCAACCCGGCACGGCGTTCCTCCATGGTGCATGGCGGCATGCTGGTCGCCAGATGGGAATTTCGTGTACGCTGGTCGTCGAAACGGCACGGTTGAGGAATTCAGCTTGCACCAGGGATTGAGGTGCCCTAGCCGGACCTTCAAATTTCCTCAGGGCAGCGGAGCAGTCACTGCCGTGCGGGCCATGCCGAATGGGCGACATCTGATCTGGTAAGTTTTTTAATCTTTTTGTTATCCCTCTCCTTATACATTCTCCGTTGCGATTATCTAATCAGACAGCGCATCGCATGACATTCTCCGTCTCTACGATCTGAAAGAACCGCAATCACTCAAGCACTCCACGGTTCCCTTCCTGATTGTCCCTGGCCCCCCGCGCGCAGGCGTGATCAGCGCGCTGCATGTGGACCCTACATGCAGGTACATGCTCTCTGCTGCTGGCAACAGGGGGTGGGAGGGTAGTAACACGGAGGTGCTGATTGGATACGAGATTGGGATACCTCCGTGAGGTGATGGTGGAGAGAGAAGTGTGGGCGAAATTTAAACAAATCGAAAAGATACGGGCCTTGAAGTCTAGCGACATGCATGATTGAAGAGGATGCAGGTCGATGCGGGACTTGCTGTTCAGCAAATAGACAAGCTTCGATCCTGGGAGAGTGATGGGGAACTGTAACGTTCTAGCCTTGGCACGTTTGGGGATGTGTACCAACAGGACAGGATAGCCTGCCTCAAGGCAGGCGTTGCTTTATATACCGCGGATCTCGAAGAGCATTTGGACTGTACAGGGACATGCACTGGATGGGGGCACAAACAAGGACGAGCATAGAAGAGAGCCCACTCTATCCTGACCGTTTCATTCTCGATTTTTTTGGTGTCGTCACACAGCAAGTAAGTAGTCGACTGCGGGGTGCTGCCAGCACGTTGGATGTTCTTCCGATTTCGATGTCGTTTGCCGGATATCTGTACTCTACATGTTGCGTTTGCGGCTGGCCATCCTATCCCATATCTGCGGTTCCGAGATGTTCCTCGCGAAATCACCACAAGTCATGTAAGCCGAGAGTGACCGCATACTTGACCGCATACTGGGCCGCAGGTGCAGATCTTACGGCGTATGTTTCTTGTGCAGAAGAAATCCATGTAACCCCCTCTCCTGCGGTTATGCAAGATACGAACCTCATGGTCTCTTCAACCTCAAGGACTGTGCAACTCGTAAATTGTTTAAATTTGAAGATTACCCGAGAGCTAAGTGTATTTAATATCTCCCATCACATGGTGCTCAACGAGGTTAATCTTCGTTTCTTCAAAGTCTAAATTCCTGCGTCTACGTGTATAGCTCGGCATCACTTGACGATCAGCTTCTTCCTGTCCTTGAGAGCAAATATTCGAGAATCCAGCTGGTCCTTTCGCACATCAGAGATTCAAATTACCCACGCAACTCTCGCGTCTCCTCACATTAATTGCTATATACACGCAGAGCTTGTTTGCGTTCATCGGAGGTTGAAAATTTGGTGCCGAGCTCTTTAGATAATTATTCGCATGTGAGTAGTTTCTGTCGAGGATAAAAAATCCCGGGAGCGAAACGTGGAGTTCAGGTTGGACTTCCCGGGTTAGACCGCGTCGTGACCTAAGTGGGCCCAGAGTTCTTCCAGAAGTCCGGTAGTCCCGGGGGGTGGGCTGTCCCGACGAAAGGCGATGGGCGTTTTCCGATACTGAGATAATCCCGCAGATATTTTAGGCCAGCGTTGAGATCGTGTGACAGCATGTCATGCAGCATCAAGTCGTGACGGCTACCCACCTGACTGGGATTCCATTCTCGGAGATTTCATATTGTTTCGTCTGCGGTTTCCTCGGTGGCAGGGCCCAGCGAGCTCTCCCTGGTCTCTGGTCGTCCAGCTTCCCTTTCTTGCGCATGAGCATCTCCATCACGGCCACCCTCATGAAATCGCTGTTCTCCCGCATGTCCCTTTGCCTTGCGACTGGTCCAGTGGCACTATCGGAAACGTCTTCCGAGGTCGGCTGAGTGCGCCGGCTAATAACGCTCAGTGAAGTACCTTTAGGCGAACGAGAGACCTTGTATGTTTGCATCTGTATCGAAGCTGTGCAAGTCGGAGAACCCATCGTCTGAGTCAGCGACTTCGGTACATGTGCTTCTATGGGAGCATTGGTTGTAGGATTGAGATATCGGCGCAGTGCCGGGGTCGGCATATCCTCCAGCAGTGGTGGCATGCGCTCATCAGTGAATGGCACTTGGGGATCAATTGAGATTATCGACCTTGTAAGGAAGTCATCTGGAGTAATCATCGGCGTCGCAAGATTCGAAAAAGTCCTGGCGGCTGATTTCAGGGCTCGTAATGAAGCCGTGAGGTTGGATTTGAAAGCCGACTTGCGCACAGGAGCCTCGAGACTTTGTTTTTCTGAATCGTCTACTTTCTGGAAGGCTCGAAAATCCAGCTCGTCGACATCCAACTTGGCCTCAAACAGCGGGTGGTTCTCAGGTGAGAGGCTAAGGGAAGGAGACAGTGATTGCATTCTTCGGGAAGGCGTCGACCGCCTGCCGCGAGGGCTTGATCGAGAGCCAGGGGTTGTCAATGAGCAAAACGAGGGAGAAGTTTCGGAGACAGAAATGCCGTCTAGGGAAGGTATGGATTCGCTAGACCTTGACCTGGTTGAAAAAACAGATCCGCGACCCGTATCGCTCACAGCGACTTCATACTCATCATCCGGGGGACTCAGTAAAAAGTCCAGCGGGCCCTTTTCTTTTCCCAAAGTCAGCCCAAATTGTTTTTCAGAAGCTGTGTGTTCCAATACCGCATCCACAGTCAACCTCTGACTTGCCCCGCTCCGTCGCCGAAGACCGCTAGCCTTTTGAGGAGGAATCGAAGTAAGCGCAAGGAGAGCAGCCACCGGGGGAGGGATGGCGTCGGGAGAGTGAACGTTTCGTCTCCTTTCGGCACGCAGAACCTCTCTGGTGCGTTCAGCACGATGTGGTCGAGTGCGTTCTCGTGAACTGTCTTGTTGCGCACGTAGTGGAATCACAACCGGCGAGGAGGGTAATGGAGTCGACCTTTCGGTCGGGATTGACGCTGAAGATATGTTGAGTGGTTCGCGCTTCGCCACCGGTCTGCTCTGTTCTCCTGGGCGTTCATAGCTGGAACGTCTTGACCTGGAAGAAGGCGAAGGCGCTGGTGCTCGTGTGAACAGAAAACTACGCGGCTGTAGCATAACGACGGTGGCAGATAGTTGCCGTGCCAAACAACGAGACTAGGCAGGACCCAGGATCCTCCACTTGATAGAAAGGACAACTGAATCAAGACGCGTCAACAGGTTCGCGGGTCGATAGCTGGTGATGTGACAGTTCCTTTGATTTGCGCAGCAGATCTCTTATCGCGAGCAGCCTCCCTCTTGATCGAGCAGTTCCAGGCAGATGTCTGTCTGATGAGATCGTGGCAACATGTCTTGTCTTGACTTAGAGACTCGGCGACATGTGCCGGGGGGGGGGGGATAGCAATGGAGTGGAATGAAATGAATTTAAGTATGACGAGTATCGCGAGGGAGTGGTGAGGACAGGGCAGGAGAGTGCAATGATTGAGAGAGACAGTAAAGCGTTGGTGTAGTTGTTGTATAATCTTGTTGACAGAGGGTGGATGATTTCGTTGATCTGATGTACTCGGTGTGTTGTACTGTGTACACAGTAGATAGATACCGTAGATAGATAAGATAGATAGATAAACAGGGGCCGAGAGCCGGTGGATCAGGTCAGGTGTGAGCACAAGCACAGCCTTGGTACATCTATATCCCGCCCGGGCGGAGCTCAACCCAGTGATAAGACACGCGACAACTGTTGGGCAGTTACTTGGGCACCCGGCCGAGTCCGACCTGACAAGTGCAAAGCCGTTCCTTTTCAACCTGCTACGAAAATTCCATCTGCTCCTGAGTCGACAGGGTAAAAATCGCTGTTGCTGATGCTGACGCTGACGCTGATGCAATGCTGAGCATGTTGCACAGTGGCCTCTGCTCATGAACTCTCTCTGCTGCCGTGAATCTGCTTATCAAATAGATAAATATAGATGGAACGAAGTTATCTCGGGAGGAATGTCGATTGACTGGTCAGATGACACGGCGGAGCTGGGCGAATGACCTGAGTCAGTCGGCGCTGTTGACACCACCTGCAAGTTACCCTCCATATCACACATGTGGGTGGGATACATCAGAGGAAGTGCCCAGGCTGTACGAGTATGGACGACAAGCAACGCAAGAGCTCCGAGACCGACTGGAAGCATCGCAGAAGAAGAGGCAGGAAGCCGGAATGAAAACGTACTCGTACAAGCCGAGTATCTATCATTCGGTTCTAGGCCGCTTGCTCTCGTCGGTATCATGACTGCCGTTGCCATTCAGCTCAGCTTCGTTCATTTCTCCCCTTGTCCTGGTCCGTCCCGCGCCCTCGCCCAAACTTGTCTCTCCATCGCGAATCCAATTCCCATCTTCATCAAAGTAATCCCCAACATTCTCAGCCGTGATCCAACCTCCACTTCCAGCAAATGGAGGAGGTAGTCCACCATCACCTGCCCCTGCTTGGACTCCGGGAATCCCGCTGATACCTTCGTAACCTACGCTACCCTCGAATATTATTCTGTCATCCTCGTCCTCGTCTTCGTCACCTTCAACTGTCGGGTCTGGATGCAGGTTTGAGCAGTTAGAAACAGCCTCAAAGAGCTTCTTTATCGTATCCCCCTCGGTCTCTCCACTGCTTGTGCCGGGAATTAGACTCAACTCGACGGGATCCTCGAATTCTTCGTCGCTGACCCCATTTTGATCTGACAAGTCGAGTTGCATGTAGAGGGCTGGAACCTCATGGGATGTTTTCGCGGGATCGTCGATTCGCTGGATCGCATGTAGAGAAATGGCTGGATACGGAATTGACATGCCACGCTGGGTAGCTTGGTTGAAGAGGGTGAGATTGCTGTAGCAAAGATTAATGAGAAAAGTGCCTGGATTCTCACAGCTAAAAGGTGAGATGGATGCAGGGAGCCTTACTCTGAGCTGATCCAGATATCCACCAGTTGCACAGTCTGGTTTCCGTCCAAAGCTTCTGTCAAGCCGGCGGTCGTAGATTGTGATTCACCGCTTGCCCCGGGCCCAAGAATGGGAAGGCTTGACAACCGGTTCAGAGCAGCTACAACCCGAATATCAGACTTCGTGTAGTGCAGAACGGGCTTCGCATTGTAAAATGTGGAGGGGGTTTGTGTTTGATGTTGCTCGAGTGATGTGAAGGAGTCCGCTGCGGGAGGCTCGTGAATAGTTGTTGGAGGCATGACTATCTGTTAGTTGACTGCGAGGTCTGCTGCGAATCGGCGATGGCGGAGGAGAGGCAAATGGACGGGTTGCGATTCTCTTGAAGCTGTACGCAGAGAATAAAATAAAACTTTCGAGGTGGGGCAAGGCTACACAAGGCTGCACAAGTGAGGGGTACCCCACTGTTTTGATAATACGCTGAATACAGACAACACCCCATCTGCTGTGCTTCTTTTCATTTTTCGGTATCCTTCTTTTCCATTGTTTTTTCATTCTTCCTTCTGCTGCTTGACCACGAAATACTGTAGCTCTCAAAACCCAAGGGGTTAAACTAAATTACCCCGCACTACGCTCCTCGCAATGGCCGATGAAGCCCCATTTGAGTTTCTTCCTTTGGGTGCAATCATACAAACCTTCCTCGTTGGAAAAGAGAATCTAAACATTGTCCAAGGTTTCCCTAAGCAATCTCAATATGTTTCCCACAATGTTCCTTTCTTCGGGGAGACAATTGGCCGGGTGGCAAACCGCATTGCCAACGGCGAGATCAATTCCCTGAACAATAGATCCTACGTGCTAGCTAAGAACAACGGAGCCAATGCTTTGCATGGAGGTGTCGCGGGGTGGGGGAAACGGTTGTGGAACGGGCCAAAATTAGTTGGCGTGAGGAGCATTCCTGGAGTGGAGAATTTGCAGGGCGGCGAGAGTGTAAAGTTCACTTTGAGGGATGAGGATGGAGAAGAGGGCTACCCGGGAACTTTGGATGTCAGTGTGGTGTATACCACCGGTATACAGAAGAACGAGAGTGGGAAAGAGATCCGGGTTTTGGGAATTGAGTATGAAGTCAAACTGGTAGGGGACGCAGTGGAGGAGACAGCGGTCAATGTTACCAATCATTCGTATGTACTCTCCACTTACAGTCCGAGAGAACTTAAGTTTAGAAGCAGCTTTATTGACGCTACTTGACAGATACTTCAACCTCAGTGGTCTCCCCACAATAGAAGGTACCGAAGTAATGCTTTGCTCCTCCGCCTACTTGCCGGTAGACGACGGCATCCCTGTAGGCACGCAGACAGCATCATTTCCAGACCTCAAAGCCAATACAGCATTCACACTCGGTAACACACTACCTGATATCGACGATTGCTTTGTCGTCGGTCCGTCAAGCACATCTTGTATCCCGCTTGATACTCGAGTATCACCGCTTCGTAAACTTGTTTCCGCTTACCACCCCGCGACCAAGATTCATCTGGAAGTTCTGAGCACTGAGCCTGCCTTCCAGTTCTACACTGGCAAATACATTGATGTGCCAGAGGTGGAGGGTGTCAAGGCGAGAGGAGCTAGAAGTGGGTTCTGCGTGGAGCCGAGTAGGTATGTCAATGCGGTCAACGTGCAAGAATGGAGGGATCAAGTTGTTCTGAAGAAGGGTGAGGTCTATGGTAGTCGGATTGTGTACAAGGGCTGGAGCGACGCGTGAAGACAAAGGGTAGTCAGCAGCTGAGAATTTTACATTCGGAATTATTTTTCCTCCCGTCGAGCGATTGGCCTCAGAAGTCAAGGCTCGAATTCTCTTGTACGCTTACTGCACGTTGATAGCTGCGACTCTCAGTGTAATCGACTAGAATCTTGACATGACAGGCGCCTTTAAATTGTGCTACTTACTTCTCATCTTATGTCAATGGTTAGAATGTGAGTCGTCGTGTTAAGTGTGAAAGGTAAGGGACTGAACTTGCGAAGGCCTGCTCGGCTATCCGCAATGCGATGATGAAGCTGAAATTTCCCACCAGAAACAAACAGCTGCTATTGTCCAAGCCTATGATAATCTTTTTACTTCCGGAGACTTTGTACCCAAAGCAGTAAGCTAGCTATTTCTGGTCAATGGAGACCTCCCGATAAGGTCCAAAAGTACTTCCGTACTAGTTACGGAACCTATCAAAACAAGATGTTCGCTTAGATCGCTTAAACCCCTTTTAGCCTCTTGGGATGTAAACAAAGTCGGCTAAACTCACGCTGGTTCTCGTGGATCTGTTGATAACCGAGGATCAAGCCAGGAGAGATCCTACCTTAGGTACCTTAGGTGAGTGGTAATGCTGTGCTCGGTAGAGCGGTGTAGCGGGGGCTCGTTTGACTGACTGGCTGTTTGTTCGGATGGCTTAGTGACGGCGAGACGGGCAAATGACTTTGGGAACCGTAGGCGGAGTAGTTCGACAATAGTATTCGGGCACTGCAGGGGAGCCAAGCGCACAGTTACTGAAGGAAGAGAAAAGGATGTGTTTGTAGACGTGGAGAGGAGTCTCGAGGAGATGAGTTAGAGGTTCGGGACCAATTCTTGTACAGCCACTTTCTTATCTTAACTCACCAAGGGTTGAGGAGAGATTACTCTCTGTACCGAGAACGTTTTCGGCGACAAGGCTCGGATGACCTGTAAAACCGCTGAGCGGCCCCCCGAAGCTGAGCCATGATCTCTTACCTGACGAAGAAATCCATGCGAGTTTTTGGTCATCAGAGCGTTTCCTACTACCGTAGTAAACTGGGATACGACTTGTATTGCCGACAAATAAGCGAAACTGCCGTGGAGAAAGGTACTTGCAGGTAAGCCAAGTGAGAAGCATTACGATAATCGAAGGGGCACAAAGGGAAGATCTTATATTCTATTGTTCAGTATCGTCCTCAGGGAGTTGTAAGTATTCGACCTCAGCCGCAGCATTTATTACATCAGTTTGGCGCCAACTCCAATAGCGTCTGCTGCTGACTGTGAATCGGCATGGCATCAAAAGAAACGTAAGCCAGATCTTCTGAGGCGGACCAAATGATGCTGTGATTGACATACGGCAGCCATAGGTGAAGCCACTCGACATGGGCATCCCTCGGTTTCGCGTTGGAAGATGATATTTCCGAGGGCTCCATAGATGATTTGCATATGTTTCAAGAATACTGGCAATATCCTATTATTACATCTTTGCGCTGGGCGTCTGACCCAAGGGTTCAGGTAGTAGATCCAATTGGAAAATAACTCGTTGTCTCCGAGAGTATTGAAGTTGACCACCTCAGTAGCATTGGTGAGTCCGGATCGAGCTAAATAGCTCGTTCATTACCGTCGACCGCTCGCCCCAAATCTTAGCATTTCGTCAAAGCTCCTGCTCTGGGCATTGAGATCCTTCTTCAATTCTCCCAACCCAAATTCAACTTGGCCAGCGCTGGTCCTTCGTACAGTCGTGACCGCAACACCTACGTCTTCCATTTCCTCGTCCTCGTCCTCATTCTCATCTTCATCGCTTTCGTCTTCTTCCAGATTTCGCTTCAGGCCAGTATTGACGCTTGTTATCCCTTGTTCCCGCTCCTCAATCGTGTAATTGTCACCGGCCTCCTCCATGGCATACTTCACGACGCGATTGCCAATCCAGTCTTTCGCCCAGTCCAACAGCTCGTCCTCAGATTTTTCGTCGGTTCTACCTTCCATAATTTGGGTCTGAGTGGTACGTCCTTCTTCTACCCACGTCTCCACCTGAGGCTCCAACTTTTTCCGTAGTAGCTGCGTGAGGATGCCTTCTTGCGTGCGTCCCGGGTAGTTAGTGGATGGGTAGACTACCATTCTATTTAGCAGCTCTGAATGCCGTGCCATAAGATTCGTAAGACTCTCGATGTTGCCAGCCAAGATCGACGCGGAAGTTTGTAGGGAGACCCTGTATCAGGCAGCAGTTCATTAGTACGTTGCGCAAAGCTGGAGATCGCCCATACACCCATTTGGAAACTCCGAGTTTATCGTAGAAAACGTACCACGGTGGCAATGGGTTACTTCGAATTAAGTCGCTCTTCTGTGATGCAATATTGTTCGTCAGCTGAGAGAGTCGCTGTCGCAGCTGCTCTAGGATTTTTATATCCTCTTGTGTCAGCGAAGCTTGAGCCATGGTTAATGAAGACATGAGGATATCCGGACGTTCGAGATATGGTATCGACGTGAACGAAGGAGGGGTGAATGAAAGTTACTCGCAGTATTGACCGGGGATTAGCGTTGTTCTCCAGGAATTGAACAACAGCCTTATCGCGAGGCAGACGCTTCACGGACAAAACGATCTGAACAGGAACTCTGCAACTTCTATCGCGCGAAATGGTAGAGTCTCAATCAGATTTCCGTTCGAACACGCGAATATAGCTAACACTATTTCTACAGTCGGCAAAACGCCGCGCAGCTGAGTCGGCCGATGGCCCCGTCGCGAAACAGCGACCGTCCAAACTCGCAAAGGAGCACAATATTACAGCGGCAGAAGAGTTGGAGATAAAAGAAGCTTTCGAAATATTCCAAGAGAGTCGGAAGGGCGAGAAGGAGAAGGTCATTCCTATTGGAGATGTTCGGAGAGCTATGAAGTAGGTCTACTTCTTTTCTTTGGAGCTTCGTACCTCGCCATACTTGACACCGTTTGGAGAAATTATTAATTTCGGACATCGCAGAGCATTGGGAATAGCGCCAGAACCAGACGAGCTCGAAGAATTCATCTCCATCCTCGACCCTGACGAAGAAGGCTTCGCCGTCTACAGCTCCTTCGTCGCCATCTGTGCCCTGAAATTTCACAACCGAACCCGCACATCTGATTCCCACGCCAAGGAAGTGGACGAGGCCTTCCAGCTTTTTACTGGCAGTGGAGGGGAGGGAAAGATTACCATTGCGACGCTGAGGAGGGTTGCTCAGTTGCTCAGGGAGGATGTGGATGAAGAGCTGATGCGCCGCATGATCTTGGAAGCAAATGGGGGCGCTGGCGTGGCGAAAGGTGTCGAGAAGGACGAGTTTGAGAGCATCATGAGGAAGGCGGGAGTGTGGAGATAGTGGGCCATACTTAGGGAGGGACGATGTTACGATCTTTGCCGCATGGAAACAGTTCCGACATCAATCTGGGGGATACACGGAATCGCGTTCATGGATACAGGGGTAACGGCGCAACAAATGATATCCATCTGGTAGTAATGTTTACTGTGTAAATCAATGTATTGCATCTCCCTGGCTCTTAGTTTCCACAGAACGAATATGAGTACATATCCCACGGTTGCTCGGTGCGGGCGCAAAGCGAACGGAACGCAGTGACCAAAGGAAAAGATGCCTCTGGGGCAGATGATGGGCTGCAACCTTAATGCTCTCGCTCCGGCATGCAAAAGCGATAAGCCGATCACAAATCAGTAGAAATGCCGTACGGTGGCACACTATCGGCACATTATCTGACGTAGTAATTTTGTGGATTACAAAGCACGCTATCATCGTCGCAGCAAAAAAAGGTTACTATGAACGAGAGCCAAATGGATCATAGCACATTGTGATATTCTCCACCAACCTGCGCGGGACGGCTCGAAAACACAGCGTTAGCTATCTTCCAAATCTCATTTGGGCGTTAGCAAAATTGTACAACGCTCGCAAAAACACCTGGTACCCAACTCCGTTGTTATCTTGGACATGAAAGATCTCCGTAAGTCTGACCTGCCATGGCGGATACCCTGACAGCTCCAACGTAGGTCCAAACAAGATCAAAAGCTCCGGCTCGTTCATGACACTTTCTGAGATTTCGGCATCGACGAGGTCAATATTGATGTCATTGGGAGAGAGCTTAGAATGCTGAGACATCTCAGCCAGGGTCTTGGTGAGATCAACCAGCGAGTCTCTCCCATCCTCGGCTGAAAGTAGCAGTACCGATAGATTTTGGACGGGTGCCCTTGTCGTCCCAGTTGTTGAAGCAGAAGGTGCTGATTCTATGGAGGGTACATGGGGTGCCCTTAACGATAAGGCTGGTTGCTGGGGCCCGAAGTACGAAGAGAGTTTCCTGGACACTGTTCTGTGGGTGGCTGGGACATACCCCTTGAGAATACCTGCGTTGTGTGAGTAATGGCCAGTCCGAAGCTCAACAGTCCATACCACTCTTCTCGTACACAGAAAGCATTGGAATGCCCGCGCATGCACACCAAGCTGATATCTCGGCGACCTCATCCACGAGAGCCTCTAGTCCAGCCCCACCGCGTCCTCCATCCTCAAGATTCAATATAACACTCAAATGTTTAGGTAACCGGCTCAATCCCTTGACATCTTTCTGAATAAGCTCAGGAGTTCTGTGATGATAGTACAGAACTGCCAGTATCCTGTCCTTGATAGCGTGATATGCTTGCCGTAAACGCACATATGCAGAAAATATCGTATGAACTACAGCATAGAGAAGCGCATGCAGTTGGTTGCGGAGGAACTTCCGGACACCTAGCCTGGAATGTGTTTTGGGGCTGTCGATTCGAATTGTCGGGATGTTTGAAGCGCCACCACATCTTGATGGGGACTGAGACGGGGGAGATGGCAGATATGGCTACGTTTTTGTGAGCAACAGGTCACCAAGCAATTGGCAAGAACCGACCTCGATAAGCTTCTCGCGTTCAGCGGCCGTCAATAGATTGTGGTTATGCTTCGCATCCTTCCTGTATATCTGGATTTCCCGAGTCGCGCGAGGCATGATTCGGACGACCTGGTGTTATTCTGTTCCGTCTCTGAACGAGGTGTCTGGGTGTAATGAAACAATTCAATGCAAGCTGTTGAGACCGAAGGCACGGTTTGAACTTATAGGATATCGAAATATGGGTGCATTCGTACGCAACAGGCTGAGATGAGGCTGAGGACTGTGGCTGGGCTTCTTGCGTGTTAGCGCCACGGAAACCAGCGGTCGTTCCACCAGAAGTAGGTGTTGGCGCCAAGGTAGGCTCCTTCATGAGGTAAATTACTGATCCTAATTCGGTGATCCTTTCTCTGCTCAGCCGACCATCTTTACTGTATAATATCCGCAAAGGACGATGCTCTGCACCCCTCGCAGAAACACACCTACTCACAGGAGTCAGGAGTCAATCAGAAGTTTGAACTCAAGCTAAACAACTGCTACCAATTTCACCTCCCACAAATAACTCACAACGACCGGCCGAATGCCACCTACATTGCCTCAACACCAGAAGGAGCCAGTGGCAGCGACGACGGCCAGTCGGTCACGGCGACCAGTATTCGCTGGGCTCGCCGCCTTTAGTTTCTTTTTCTGCCTGGTCTTCGTCCTCTCCCTCCGGCGTTCCGAATTCATTCAAGTCAAATGGAAGGGAGCAGAAGGGACGTCAAACTCTCCAGAACTGGCGCCGTTGACAGCTGAGCAATATGATCCCGGCCAGCGTTCATCATTCTCGGATATAATCCAGTTGATGGATTTGCCTTCGACGTACATACCTGAGACAGGGAAGCATCGCCATTCCGGCCGCCTGGTAGTTGTTGGAGATGTGCATGGCATGAAGGACGAGCTACAAGCTCTGCTGGACAAGGTCAAATTTAACAAGAAGCATGATCATTTGATCTTGGCAGGAGATATGATTTCGAAGGGCCCAGATTCGCCTGGCGTCGTGGACTTGGCGATGAGCCTAGGAGCGACAGGTGTGCGAGGAAACCATGAAGATGGGGTCATACTGGCCGATGCAGAAATGAATCACAAATACATGGGTACAGGATCTCCTGATACAAGCGAGGACGAAGATAGGGAACAGCATGAGGTCAAATTAGAGAGATTAGGTCATGGGGATCACAATGATCGTGCGCTCGTGAAAGCTTTGGGCCACAAGAGAATGAAGTGGCTCAAGAAATGCCCGGTAATCTTGAGAGTAGGAAAACTGGGTTCGCTGGGTGAAGTGGTCGTGGTTCATGCTGGTCTGGCTCCTGGCGTGGAGTTGAAGAAACAGGACCCTGTAATGGTCATGAGTATGAGAACCATCGACAAAGGAGGGGTGCCAAGTGACGGCAGAAATGGAATAGGTTGGATGAAGGTATTTCTTCAATCCCGGGAGCTTTCGGGACAGGGCTAACTTGCTGTGGGTCTGGAACAAATATCAGAAGACCCTTCCGAAGCATGATCGAACTACCGTTATCTATGGTCATGATTCCAAAAAGGGCCTTCAAATCAAGAAGTATAGCCTGGGAATTGATACTAGCTGCCTCAAAGGTGGCAAGCTTACTGCCGTGGTTATTGAAGGAGGTCAGTCGGATCATACGCACAAACTTGTACATGTCAACTGTAAGGATGGACGAGGCAAATAATCAGATTGTGTATCGTACAGGGCGTACGAGTCGGCCACTTGATTTTTTTATTGTTTTTAGAGATACCAACCATTAGACGGTTAAATTGGCGATGGTGGCGTCTTGATCGGGCTTACCAGGCCAGGACTTCTCTGGTAGGGACTGTATCGCATGGTGTTTGTATTTTTAAGATTGGAATTGTTAAGTAGAACCTCGGGTATTAGCTGCATCCTGAGCACAGTGTCGTTGCAAGTTGGTCGGTCATAGCGGTTTAGGCTTTCTAAACTTCAACTTTGGCGTCATTGTTTTTAGATATTCGTGAGATGATGATGTTGGCCCTGTAGTTTAAGGAAATGGAATAAATCTATATAAACCGATCCTACTCGATCTCTGCAAAATAAGTCGTGAATGCAGCAAATAATCTATCAAAATATCTGGCTTCGACAAATATGCAATTAAAATAACAAACTCGGATCTACGTTAGATGGCAACTATATGCAATGTTTGTGACTCGGTTTTCTCTAAGAGTATTGGGTATCATGCTTTCGGTGCTTGAATTGCGGGAATGGGCGCATTGACTGTGGGTTCAGGCGCCTTGAACCCAGCATGATCCGAGTGCTTCTTATAGAAGTAATTATCTGCCTTGGGCTTCAACTCTGCGGGGAGTTCTTCGAGAACCGTGGCAAGAATAGCATCGATCGACTTCTGATTCGATCCATCTCTGTGCCAGATGGAGATAAGGTGCGAATTGAATCGGACCGAGAGCCCGACACCGGCAAGTTGGTCTCCTGAAATCCTCTGTCAGCATTCGCCCAGGAGGCTTCTTACTCTCTGTACTACGTACCAACGTCAAGACAGCTTTGCAGCTTCTCTCCGATAGCCATCAGCTGGACTCTTGTCCAGAAGTCCGGCCCATTGACTTTAGGCACTCTGAAAGTCCAACTGCCTCCATTGATATTCCTCCGATCCTCCCATATGGGCTGGAAACCTTGCTTGAACAGATAGATAGATTCGCGCATCTTGATCTGGTCTACCGGTGTGTTGTTGTTGTAACGCCAGAAATCCTGAACTGACTCAATCTGAGAGCCTAGTTTTTCAAGGACTGCATTGTAAGATCCATCTGTGGACTTTTGTTGGTCTTTCTGCTGCCTTCAAAATTAATCAGCTCCAGCTCTGTAGAACAAATCTATGACTCAGATTCCATGAGCTCCGCTTACCTGTCAAAATACACATTCCAGTAATGCTGTGTTGGCAATGGCCGCATAGCCTTCAACATGTTCTTCTTCGCATCATCTCTCTGCTCTGCTGGAGACCCAGTATCGCTGGTTCCTGTTGGCAGGCCCCTGGTGAGAAGGGATGATCTCATCGCCATGGTTCAGCCTGGTGGGTAGCCTTGTGGTAGGGGAACTATGATAAGTGATTAGGGGTGATGGTTTACTACGATCAAGAGGAATGCAAATCGAGAGAGTGTAGAATACAGGGAGATGGAAGCAAATACTCGGGCACACGACAAAGATCGATGAAGTGAAGAGACGATGCCATGGGTAGTGCAGTGCACGATGTTCCTTGGACACAGCGGAACGTCGATGAAACTCGCCAAATCAGTGGGGATATGCGCTTCACGTGATTTGCTGTGGATGTGTGAAACGGTTAGTAAATGAAATGACATAAGTTGTAGAACTCTAATTGGAACACAGGTCTCCACTACTTATTTGGCACAAACTCTCGCTATATGACAAAGCAGCACCCACATAGTTAAGCACCTGACCTACCCTACCGCCCGCCTGATTGAAATCAGCACAGTGTTTACATTTCCTCAACACCCCATTTAGTGAGCGGCACATAAATGTAACATCAAATCGATTCTCGCCTTTTACCTTCCACAATGGCTTCCGGAGGTGTCAGGCAGTGCATTCACGATGTGACCCCGTATCTGGTCTACCTCATTTTCATCTCCACCTTGGGACCTCTCCAGTTTGGATACCACCTCGTACCTACCCCTCCTTCCCTGCCCATTCCCGTCTAACACCCTTAGTCTGAACTCAATGCTCCTCAAGATGTCATTACGTGCAAGAGTTTCTCTGCCGCCGACAACGTTGGCTTGAAAGCCGACTCGAAGCTTCCCCAATGCATCCCTATGAACGAAGCGGAATTCGCTGCCCTATCTTCGATGTTCGTCCTGGGGGGATTTTTAGGCGCTATAACATCGGGTCCGATTGCTGGGGCTTATGGGAGACTGCTGGCGATGCGTGTTACGAGCCTTTTCTTCGTCTTGGGCTCTTTCCTTGCGACCCTGGCTGGCACGGTTTCTATATTATCTATGGGAAGGTTTCTGGCTGGAATCGGCGCAGGAGCATCGACTGTAATTGTACCGATATACATATCTGAGGTTGCACCGCCGAAAGAACGGGGGCTGTTCGGATCAATGACGCAGGTTACAATCAATATTGGTATTTTGATCACCCAAACTCTCGGCTACTATCTCAGCCACGGGTCCTTTTGGAGGATCATACTGGCCGTTGCAGGTGGGCTAGGTCTGATTCAAGGGCTGGGATTACGTTTTGTCCCAGAAAGTCCTGCCTGGCTGGCAGCTCATAGAGATCCTCAGCAAGCTGGCCGAACCCTGCAACGGATACGTGGCTATGGATCCTCCATTGCGGAAGAAATCGAAGGCTGGGATTTTCATAAGGACGTGGAAGAAGAAGAGCGTCTCTTAGTTGATCCGGATACGCAGGTGAGACGACCATCAATCACAAGCAAGGCCTCTTCCAAGGCTGTGGCGCATGTTGGATTCTTCAAAGTTATCCGGGATCCTTCGTACCGCCCTGCGATCATTGTTGTCATTGGCATCATGTGTGCACAACAACTATGTGGTATCAACAGCATCATGATGTATAGTGTTTCCCTGCTTCATGGCGTTCTACCCATCACATCTTCGCTCCTCACGATCATGATATCAATCGTCAACTTGATTACCACGGTGGCTTGCGCTCCTCTTGCCGATAAGATAGGTCGCAAAGCCTGTTTACTCATGTCTATTGCTGGGATGGGTACCATGTCATTTTGCCTTGCTCTCTCTTTACGCTGGGAATTGAAGCTCCTCTCTGCACTTTCAGTCTTGCTATTCGTCGCTTTCTTTGCAACTGGTCTTGGCCCTGTACCTTTCATGATGGCTAGCGAATTGGTGGGCACAGAAGCGGTAGGGGCGACGCAAAGTTGGGCTTTGGGGGCGAACTACATAGCAACATTCCTTGTCGCGCAATTCTTTCCGATCCTGAATACTTTCTTGAATCATAGGCTTGGTGGCAGGGGCTGGGCTTACTTCGTGTTTGCCGGGTTGGCAGCGGCTTGTTTTGTATTTGTTGGTTTGAAAGTACCCGAGACCAAGGGTAAGAAGGACCCGGAGGAGGTTTGGGGAAGAGTCCGAAGGGTTGATTGATAAAAATCGTTACCGGTGAGGGGTGGGTAGTGTGTAGTTCTAAAACTATGGAGGTGCTAGTGATGTTACTACAAGTGTATACGTAGTGCGAATGTTTTTGTTTTGTAACCCTACTTCCACTAACCTGGGCTAGTATTCGTGCCTGTAGTCCCTGGTCCGACCGGGGGTGGCACGTTTGAATGGAACTCCCCTAGGGGTACAACCGATTGGAATAATACACGCGTTAACACAATATACTTGACTAAGCTATTTTCCCCTACCTAGATCACTACGTACACACAGTTTTGACCTGACATCTCAATTGATATGAATAGTGGGCTACCTTATTGAATAGTCCACAGAGGCATGACGCATGTTGATGTATCAGTACTGTATGTCTGGTACATTCAGGGCCATAATCTCAAGCATTTGACCTTCGGGACATGCACGTTGCAAACGTTCATATACGCCTAGTCGGATTTATCATGCAGGTACACAGCACGCGATTTGTTTGCATCAGCTAGTCGTGCTTCATTTTAACGAGCCAACCCCGAGTAAGGCAAAGAAAGTCGCACGATTGTACGCAACGTACCAGCTCCAGCAAACCATGGGAGACAAAAAAAAACCCATGCTCTTATTTCGTAGAAGAGCAAACCTGATGAGATAGGATTGCAGAGCTCGGTTGTACGTTTGGATCTCTCAGGAGATAGGAGATAGAGTCCTCGATAGTAAAAACAGTAGTTGATCTACTGGGGAGAGAGTAGTTACAGGAGCACTCGTGGACAAACTGACAAGCTCTGCTGAGTGGAATTTCTCGAGACACGCTTCTCGCGTCGATTGAACAAGTCAGGCAGGTGATTAAGCATTTAATAATGTCCCACAGATGCGACATATCAATCTGGCTTCTTTGGAATTGGTCACGTGATGGCTTGTAGTTGAAGGATCATTTGAACCTGCGATTGTTCCGGGGAAGTTACGTATGGGGTGTGTTGTTAGGTCCCGACCCGCGCGGCTGGCTAGCGGGAAACCGAGAATATCACCAAATCTTTCACAGCTTGGAAGTATGAAGTAAGCACCTCCCCGACCACCACTTCTCAAATAGTGAAAACGATACCAATCTGCTCCCATACCACTAGCGATTGTGGCGAAGCAGCTTGCGTACGGAACAGCAACAGCTCCAATTAGAGGGGGTTTTTCTAGATGGGGTTACAGGTGAAGGCGTGAGCATTTTGGGATTACTACAGGAGTATCCGCTGGTGTCGACTCATTTGACAGTGCACACAATTGAATACGAACCTCGGGATGACATCAAGGATCAGATCACAAATTCTCCATCGTTCCTAAACATTCTCTCTTCCAAAGGTTCTCAAATTGAGCTGATAAAGGGTGTCGAATTTTTCTTTGGCAACAATGTGGCAAGGTGAAAGGGGTGAAGTAATGAAGACAAGATATAAAAACGGAAGAGAAGTGAAATAAGAAGCTCTTCTAGGAGATGCGTTAACAACATACATGCATCAGCTTTTCGTCGTCGTGTGATCTTGTGCGATCATTTTGGGATGCCGGCACCCATAAAGGTCCATAAATCTCTGTCACTCCAGATGCCTTTGCCTAGATGTCCAATCCAAGCGCTCTGCAGTCGTCATCTATTCCGCCACCACCAGCTTTGTCGTCCAGGCATACCTGCAAGTGGAACAAGCACTCATCGTTACTGTCAAGAGGTATGAAGCCGTTGTATCCAGTCGCCAGCTGTTTCCTGCCGTTTTTCTCGAAGCAGCTAACGGTGGAGACAAAAAGCCTCTCCGGGGTCATGCCGTACTTGTTGATTAGGGTTTCCGCGATTTCATTCTGACCATCTCCTCCTTTCACCAATAGGTACTGCCTCCCCTCATGACAGAACTCATCGATGCGGCTCGCCCTGCATGGAACGTCTAACAGAGGACCTCTATATACGTAGACCTTGTCTGACTGAAGAATGAGGGAGACGATATAGAGCTTGAGCGAGTCAATGACAGCAGCCTGGATATCATCCTGAGTGAAGTTGTGGGCAACCCCGAGAAAGTCTCCGCCGAGAAGAACACTGTTGATGCCCTTTTCACTGTTGACCTCGGCGTTGAGTGTAGCCTCAAAAGATTCAGAGATAGCAGCCTGGACCGTTGATTAGCGATTTGTTTGACGAGTAGCATATCCGGATGGGCGTGAATACTGACCTGCCATTGTTTCACGACTTCGCCAAGGGACGAGGCGATATTGCTCCACTGGAGGAACAAGTTCTCCCCCTTTTGAGGGGGCGTAATCAATTTGACGATCTTGTCGTTCTGAGCACGCACTTTTGAACCAACAGTAGGAACGGCTCCTGCAATCGTCGAAAAAATGGTCCACGCAGCTTGAAGAGGAGTAGAGTAGTCCGGCGGTTGGTAAAACTGTGCAAAACTCGATATCAGTTATGTCCTTTCGAAGCAGTTCATCCAAGCGCCCGTGGGTATTTGGTACAGCTTAGCCGAGAACTCGATGAGGCATTTCTGAAGACCATTCTTCGTGGCGAGCAATTGGAGAGGGGGTTAAAGTTGGGGTTGGATGAGTAAGAAAACACTCACGTCTTTGACAATTTCCGGAAGGATCAACGACAAGATGTTCGAGCCAAAGGTAATGACTGTGTTAACTGAGTTCATGTAACTGTTCCAGTTTTGGATAGCCACCAGGGCGTACCTGTGTTTCTTTCAGCTTCATCTCACAAAAGGGGTAGAAGAGAGGGATGCCTACCATGCGGGAAGATCCACAGGCACACAAGGTTGACCAGCGTTGCAGAAGTTATCAAGGCCACAGAAAAAGTTGGGTGCATCGAAGGAGTCGGCCAAAGCCTGGACGTTGTTTGTTGCAGCGGCGGTGAGGTTGTTCGCGCCCCATTGTTCGAGCCATCTGTCCATCTCGAGTTTTTTCCAAGTGTCTGCGGTGAGCGGTTCAGACTCGCAAGAGTCTGCCCCGGTCCCGGTTCCGGCAGGTACGGGGGTTGCTAAAGCGATGGGAATCGAAGCAGCAGCGAGAAGGACTGATTGAACACGCATTTTGGCTAGCTATGTGAATTGAACTCCAGTATGTTTGGTTGGATAACGAGCGATGAGGTGAGTTTTGTGTGGAGAGTCGCTTCTTTAACTCGTCCAGATGCGTGGCAACTGAAAACTAGAAAACGACAGAGGCTCTACATCATATATATATGTAAACTCCAGCCAGAGGTGGCGTGGCTTGGGCGTAACGTGGGGAGCATGCTGTTCGTATTGAGCCATGCCCACTCGGCAGCTGTCATATTAAAAGAAATAAGGTTCAAATCATCAGATAGTTCTGCTTCAATCTTGGCGCCATGGTTCTGCCGCTCCAAATACATTAGAGGGATTTGGCAACAGAATTTATCTACTCAGTCGTCAATCTGAAACAGCTGCGCTATAAACAAACTCGAATTACAAGAGCAAGTGGATCAAACGACAGTTCGTTATGCTGGCAAGTTGGTGGAGAATTGAGTGCATCGAAGCTTGACAGGCTGAGAGATCGCAGAACGTTCGCAAGCTAAGGAGGGCTATCAAACCACAAATATCTTGAACCTATGCATGAATCGAGGCTGTATCGGGAGCCTTAGCAAGGAATTAGAGTCTACTCGATTTCTCAAGAGCGAGGAGATTGGCCAGCGTTTAGTCTACGCCGAAAAGAGGCCGCTCTCTAAAAGTAGTAACCGTTGTTTACGAGCTAAAAATACAACGATAATAAAGGTCGGGATTAAATATGAGAAAAAGCGCAATCTGTTCAATAGTTACGTTGTACTGTGTATAACAATACTTAGTTTGTAATTGACAATATAAATAGATACTATTCCAGGGTCAGAGCTGATGATATATCTTGTCGTTACAGCTAGAGCTGGCCTTGGATACGCAACTAGCCCTGTTTCGCTACTGAAACCAAGCCAAATATAATACCCGCGACCTCGATAACTGCCCAAGTTTTATGACTCTAAACCAGGAGAAGGAGAAGGTAAGTTATCACTACGGCCAAGACTAAATTCCCACCCATCTAAAGCAGAAAGATCATGGTCATTCTAATTATAGTAGAAACGAGCTGATGGGTTGTTGCTGAATCCCTCTGCTGTCCCGGACAGAGAGCCAGAAGGCCGAAATCAACCCGATTCATAGCAAGCTAACATGTTATTAGCTTAGGCTGCAATAACTATACGCTAAGATATGGCGGTGCTTTAGCATGAGACGAAGTATCCTCGTTATTCGAAGTATTATGGAACTTCAGGTGCAGTGGATCAAGAACCCTATCGAGTAGGTTTCCTATCACGCGAGCAGTATGGCTATATATGTGTATGCCTCAGGTTTTCCCTCGTTGGGTCAGGCAGGATTGTATAGATAGATTCCTGAGTTCTCTGCCTGGAATCTCTCGTCACCCCATGCGTCTACCACTGAGAATACTACGCTTCACCATCTTCTAGTCTCCTCTATTTTACTGCGTGATACAGTAGGCCGACTTGAAGATTATGCTATGAATGTCGAATGTCGAATGCGAAAAGGCTAAATAGATAGCAAGAAAACTTATCCACCGCACTCGACATGAGTAATTACCAAAACCGTCTTCCTACGAAGTAATGTCCCTGACATGAGCTCCAGTTTTGGCCGAGTTGTGCACGGATAATAAATTTGTTCAACAAGTGTAGTGATCCGAGGTAGAAGGTGTTTCAAGATGCCGGTTAATTAGTTTACATTTCTCTTATTTATCACTTCGTCGCAGGCGTGATACTTCAAACGACGTATGAGAGGACAGTGGGTCTGGTCCACCTCCTTGTTTCTGCTTCTTGGAGTGCTAATTATAGTAATGACTTACTATCCGGAAGGTGGTACCCGGCCCCTAATTCTACATAGTTGCATCTTGTATTTCAGTTGTTCAATAGCAAATTCGTTCTTCTTGATATGTGGCATGGCATGGCAGGCATCTTCTAAGTCTTCTAATTTCCAATTGCCGTATGTCCTTGGATTCTACACCCCTCTCTTTAGATGTTCCCGAATGGACTTAGGTCCGAGAGCAAGGATATCGTGAAAATACCTCAACCCTATATCAGACGTATATTGTTTGGGCTGCTAATTCTGTCGGAGGGCCCTCTCCCCATGGCTTAGAGCTAACTAACCTTACTAAATATTGAGACCGCTAGTGCTATTCCGGTTCAATTCTGTGCTAATTTCAGTATAACACATACGCTATGCGCATTACTACCCGTACCCTTTCGTGTTAATCTTCCCCTACTTCTACCACCCTGCAATTGTCAGGGAATAGTATCGCTGTACTTGGCTGACACGAAGCTGACGCTCCGCTTGAGAAGTGACCAAACTCCCCAAAATGGCGCCCAGGGACGTGATCCTTCACCCCACCTGGTTTAGATGCTGATCTGTTTGCCTTTGCCACTACTGCCGAGAATTAAACATTTCACCCGGGAGGGCGACCGACCCCTCAATTAAGAATGTCCCAATAGTTCCACTACATGAAGTAGAGTGGTTTTGGCTGGGATCTAAGCCAGTCAGAGTTCTCTTCGTTGAGGTTCAACGGGGGATAGGCGCAGCTAAGGATAAGCTTCCGAAGCAAGAGGAGCGGACTGCCATGTTGTTTCGGATTTCGAAGCACGTGTGATCCCCTGATGAAATGTTAATTCGTACACAAACCTGACAGACCCTCGTACAGGGCTGAGTATACTTGGCAGTGCTGCTTTTACAGCGGGGGCAGTTGATTCCCGTCGAGTTTTGGGTTACATGTATACTAAATATGAGCTCCATGCTGAAAACCCATTGGTTTCCAGTGTAAAAAGCGGCGGGTTTATCATCAGTTTGTCATTGAGTGGTACCCGTGCGAGGGACCTCCTTGCAAAGAAACATATCGCAAAGCGCACAGACTACGTATGGGCGATCTTGTGGGCTTGTACATGTACTCAGAGGTAGAAGTGCTTTGAGGTAGAGTTCTCCAGTCTTGAAGGTCTCGAGGAAACAGACCAGAAACTATGGAGTTCTGCCGTACGGTAAGAGCCGAGGTGACTCATCAAATCAACAGGCTAACATACACTTTTGAAGACCTGATTGCGCAAGTTCCAATTTTCGTACTCGCAGGGCTTGCCGGAATTTCCTTGTCGCATGCGTAATATAAGAGCCACATCAGCGTCCATTCCAGGGGCTCGAGAGTAGGGCTGCAGGGCTCAATATACTTTTAAATGACAAGGTCTCAAGGAAAGGGATATGCTTCGGAAGTGAGTAGCATGATTTCTGGAATGCTCGTTCTAGCTCAACCTGGTCAGCGGCTGCGTCGGGGCCGCGTGATTAGCTTTTTTGATGAAGTATACGAAGTAGAAGGTTCATGCGCGCGCCATGTCCGTAGATGCCGCAGAGCTTAAGCGGTCTGGATCGGTTGATCGACAATCGAGCATACAGAATACCGAGAACAAGGAATAACGCCTGGATGAGAGGGTTCTTAACTAGAGCCGCTGCTCATTAATACAACTACGGACTTTACTACGCGAGTATGCCGCCTTTCCCGTGCAAACTTCAGGATATTTTGGTAGAACTAGCACACCAAGGACCTATCCCTAGAACCATATCCAGACTAATAATAATACGAGACGATCCACTGAAATACGAGACGCTTATTGTAGGAACTGGCTAGACCTACTTCGTACGGCCAAATTTTGGTATGGTCGAACCTCACTAGCAATCTAGTTTAAGCGCACTTTCATACCGACTTCATTGGGTTATTGCAAATGCCGATTATCCTGCAATTTAAGTTTGATTACAGAGTACACGCTATTCATAGAGCATTTGAAGAAAAAGGTTTGCTTAACAAGTTGCACGCCATCCGCCCATTCTTACATAAAGTAAAAATAAAAAGATACACACAGGGTCGCCATGGGTTTCCTGTCAAGTCAGAAGAAGGTCGTGAGTGACGGAGCAGCGGCCAGATTTGCATCGACACCTGTCCATCTCGGGTTGTTCCTCCCTAGACTTTATCTTGGTGAGAACGCGGGCCCAATCGATTCCCAGCACAGCGATCTGCTTGTGCCTCGAGTTTCTGACTTGCCCATTCTCCCAGCCTCTCAAGGTCGACGTCTTTGAGCTGGGCGGTATGATTCTGTTTTCTCCGCCGTGGTCTGGAGCTTGCGCCTCGCACGACTTGCAAGAATAAGTCGTAGGTCGTAGGGAACGCGACTAGCACGCCTATATACGATGATTGCGATTCCGTGGTTCTTGTTACTTTGGCTGTGAGATATACTCAATACACTTTCGCCCGTCTACTGGGAAAGGCACATTCCCATCCCTCTACTCCCACGAACGAACAGAGAATGTTCTTGATTTAGGTGAACTTCCCAAGCAGAAGAAGGCTCGAGCATGAGGCTGCCGGGTGCATAGATGGAGTGTTGCGAGCAGGCTTGATTTGAAGTTCGTCCTATGTACTACAGTACAATATATTCTTCTCATCTGCTCGGATGGGAAAGTGGTCTAACCGCGGCGGTAGCGGCTACGACAGCGGCAGCAGCCCCACATGTCAAATTCCAGGGGCGGGCCGTTCCAGCGACCCGATCGCATTCAGCTTCGAGATAATCGCTCTACTCTCATCCCTCCTCACCAGCAACTACAGTCATCATTTGCCTCTCTTTTATTGTTGGTTTTATTGTTGGTAAGATCTCGATCTTGGCTGGAAATGGCTGCTCCAAATATTTTTTTCACCTTTTTTTTTTGTCTTTTGGCAAGAGTCGGTAGCTGCTTTCGCAGGCTTATTCTCTCTCTATGCTAATCGGTCATTCCAGTGTTCACAGCCTCGATGAATGCTTTTACCCCTGGAACCCCTCCCATATCTACAGATCACTTCTTGTTGTCGTCACAAACGGGGCTTACTCTGGACATGAAACGAAACCTGGCTTTCAACCCTCAGCTCGTTCTCTTGGTGTAAGGGCTGCTGCTCCATCAGCCTCACAGCTTGACCCCACCGTTCGCGATAAGACATCTGAGACACAGGTACAGTGCCCCTCTTTCACCATCGGCAATATCCCGGGACTCTCAGCTCAGAGAACTGTTTGATCCTCCCTCTGCGGGGCCCTCTGGGACAAGCACTTGAGACTTCCCCTCATGTTGAATGGCCACCATGAAATCGAATATCGCAGAACCTCCTGGCACGCCGAGTGGCCGAGTCACAACTACCAGTACTGACGACAGAACGCTCGACTCTAGAGTTCTTGATACTAGGATCGGGTTTATATGCAGCGAATGGGATCTAGGCTTGAGCTTCGATAACCCGGGCTCACTCGAGTATAAATGTTGCGAAGTCATCCGGTTCTGTTGCCATAAGAACATATTTGACCGGGCCTATAAGGAGTTTACCAAAGAGGCTACTGCAATCTATCAGGGCTGGATCAACAAACCACGAGGTGAGCGCGGCACTATTCCTGATGCTACACGCCGCCAAAGGAGACCCGTGAACCCTGCAGAGAGAGAAGAGTTGCAACGATGTTTCCTCGCAACATTCAAATACTTTCGAGACGCATTCCAAAAATTGAACGGTGGAACTCCCCCTTCTATCAAGGTAAAGGCAGACAATTACCGGCGACAACTGGAGCAGGAGGCAGCGATAGTGCCAATCTCGGGTGCTCTCAGTCCTCATCCCAGGGTAAACAATGAGAAGCGTCAACGGGAGGAGTCCTTCGCTGATGTACCTTCCACGAAGAAGTCGAAAGACACAAAGGGCCCAGATCTTCCCCCGCATCAATCGTCTCGCATGGCACCACCACGAGATCGCTCACTAATGCAAGAAACGAGGCAGCCACGCAGCGTGAATACTAGTTTTGCTTCGACTGTCCCGTCGGTCTTCTCTCAGGACGAACAATCCTCTTCTTTCCAGAATACTCAGACAACTGTGCCGGATACGAGCTTTGGGCAAGAGACGGAGGATGCTTTCACAACACTGCAAGATGACAAACATGTTAGCAGCTCGGATTACCTGTCCAGTAGCTTCGATGCTCATGTGAGGAATCTGCTCGAAGAAGAGATCCTCCATGATCATTTGACCGCCTCAGGGAACCCTGCGGAGGAGGAATTGTCTCAAGATTTGCTAGGGATCGCTATTGAAAACGGGTCCGTGTCAGACGACGAGTCAAGTGAGGTGGATGCTGCAAAGCATGTCAAGGGCCAGCTCGAAAGAACATTTCGTGAGTTCTCATTCGGCGGCCTCGATGGGCTTCGGTCTGACTGATGCAGCTGAACTACCTCGCTCTCTCAGTCGCGCTACCCCTTGCGTTGCTTATGAAATAATACGTGTCTTCTTGCATGCTGATGTCCCCATATCGCTCTACAATGGCAGGATAAATGCGGGCTGGAATGATTACGATGTGCTCTGGCGTTCGCTTCGGGACTTAGAAGTCCTACAAGGCAAACCGTTCCCGGAACGCTCAAGCAAGGAAGCTTGGGCATGTGTACTGAACAACTATGAAAAAGGGTTCCATGCAGTGGTGCTCGCTGGCTCGCTCGTCTTCGCCCCCGATGATTGTGAGGATATTTTCAAACTCAAATTGGCCCCTCTCAAGCTTGATAAGTCGCACAGGCTTGGCCGTCGGTTTGGGCACGATCGATTCCTAGAAATTAGTATTCCAGCACTTTCCGGTCGGAAAATACCCCCAAGCCTAGCCTGCCTCGGAAAGCGTGGAGCATCGGTCGTTATTGAGTGGCTGGTGGACTCTACCCATCACTTTATCGGAAGGGGCTGGAAACCTTTCATGGTAAGAGAGAATGACCGACCGAAAAGACACATTTTTGCAAGGGACGCGGAGAAAAGCGATCCCACGTTCAGAGTATATTTTTTCGCTGTGGAAGGCTGCACTGGTCGTCCGCTGTTGTCAATTCCGCAGCTGCTCAATTGTATACGGCCTACCAAGGAGAATGAAGAAGAGCCTTTCCTCAAGCTCTTTAATAGAACATCGCTGGGTACTACGTTCTACACTCAAGTGTCTTCAAAAGTTGCTAATGATCACATTAGCACTTTCGCGGAACGACGCTACCATTGTTCTATCGCATGAGCAAATCAGGGCTCTCCCGAACGACATCGTATTTGGCAACGATCCAAACAATGTGATGAATGATGGGGCCGGTCGGATGTCTCCAAGTCTAGCACTGAAAATCACTCAAAAGCTTGGTCTATCATACCTCCCCGCCGCCTTCCAAGGTCGAATTGGCGAAGCCAAAGGCCTGTGGATCGCAGACCACCATTATAAAGGCCCAGAAGAATGGATTGAAACATATCCCTCGCAGCGTAAGTGGAAAAGGGAGAAGAGTAGCGACGAGGGATGGTATGATCCTAGTCAGCGCACACTTGAAGTGTTGAAGTGCTCCGGCCCGCTGAGATCCGCCGAACTCAATTTCCAGTTTCTGCCGTTGTTGATGGACCGGGCCAAGGACAAAGCGCTCATGAAACAAGATCTCTCTAACATCTTAAAGGACGGGTTGAGCTTGAAAGTCGAAGAGATCAAGAAGGCGATGGAAAGCCCTCTATCCCTCCGCCAGTGGGTTCGTGCTAAGAATGCAAATCTGAAGGACCGCCAGCTAGGTACCATTACTTACAAAGCCGGCATACCAGCTGTTCGCGAAGAACGGTTGAATTCTTTGCTTGATGCTGGTTTTATCCCACAAGGCCTGAGATTTTTGAGAGATTTGGCGAAGGCCGTAATCAAGGACGCGGGTGAGGAGCTGAAGGCCAGGCTGAACATCGGGGTGGGAAGATCGACCTATGCGTATATGGTGCCAGACTTCTGGGAGGTTCTTGAAGCCGATGAGGTCTACATGGATTTCTCCTCGTTTGTTGATAACATCTCGGGATTCTCAGGGTCAAATCTCTGTGATGAAGTCCTCGTGGCTAGATCGCCCGCGCATTTTGTCAGCGACATCCAAAAAGTGAAATCGGTCATCAGGGCAGAGCTTGTCGGCCTCAAAGATGTCATTGTATTCTCTCTGAAGGGAAACCCCTCGTTGGCCAATAAACTGTCCGGGGGTGATTACGATGGCGACATCGCGTGGGTGTGTTGGGAGCCATCAATCGTGAAAAATTTCGAAAATGCAGAGGTCCCCGAAACCATCGACTTGGTCGCCAGAGGTCTGCTTGGACAAGACAAAAGGGCCTACAAGGACCTTGTGCGTAGCGCCAAACCCGAAGACCAAACATCAGAATTCTTGAAACGCAGCTTCGAATTCAATCTGCGTCAGAGCTTACTCGGCATAGTTACTTCCTTCAAGGAGAGTGTGTGTTACACGCAGAAGAGTGTAAATACCGAGGAAGCCAGGATACTCAGCCAACTCGCGAGCTGTCTTGTGGATGCCAAAAAACAAGGTTACATCTTTGACGAGGACTACTGGACGGTCTTGAAAAAAGACGTCGTTCCGATCAAAACGATGCCATTAAAGTACAAGACAGAAGACCCTGTTCCCGGCGCAGATCATATCATCGATCATCTTAAATGGGAGGCCCAGGAAGCCCTCGAGAAAGCCATGATAGATTTCTACGCTAGGGATTCCAAATCACCCGTCGTCGACAATCACACCAAAGATCTGCGACCAAGGCCCCAGTTAGAGCTAGAACCTCCCTCCTGGGATATGGACCTGGCAAAATATTATTACAATATGGCTGAGATTTCCGAGGATCCCCAGGGGAAGAAGCTCTTGAACGATTTGCAGACGGACATTGCGGAACTGAAGAAGTCATGGGTCGAAAAATTCCGACTTCGCAACAAGAGCAATCGAAACCCAAACAGCAAAGACGACGAAGAATCGATATCCGACTTTACAGAGTTCGTCAGCAATCTTCACGAGAGATTCCACGATATCAAGCCTCGGCAAGAGACCATTGTGTCTAGGTGTCTGATGGCTACTCCGGGCCAGAATCCCGAATTCTCTCCGTGGGAACTCCTCAAAGCGTCGACCGCTGTTGCATCCTACGCAGATTTCAGACACCCTCGGAATCCTTCAACCCTTCCGGTCAGCAACTTTGTCTGGTGGATGGCGGGTAGGCAGCTGATGCATCTGAAGGCGATGTGCGGCGAGAACCCGCCACATCTCGTCACAGAGACAATGTACAGCTGCCTAAAGCCTGACCCCTCGGGCATCAGGCGTTTGATCAGCAACGGGCAAGCGTCGAGCTTGGAGGATAATGCTAGCATCGCCAACGTTGACGACCTGGAAGCCATAGATGATGATTGAGTAGTTTTGATATACTACACAGGTTGGGCGTTCCACGAACGGACTTTCAGTTAAAATAGAATGACGGACGGGTGATTATATCTTGACCTGGTTAGGGATCTGTGGCGTCGGAGAAGGATATTGTGATGGCCAGGAGCTGCCTTTTGGGCTTTGGAAGGGACTGTGAAGCGACGATGTTTGGGTGGATGAATTTTGATACCCAGCGGGAAAGTTCAGGGTCTCTGACATTGGAAAGTTCGGCGCAGATATGGGACATCTCTGCGCGTTTTGTATCGTGGCGATAGTAGCAAGCTGGTGGATGGAAGCCGAACTATATTCCGGTGTCGAGGACTTGTTCTTTCTTGGAATGTATCGAATGGAGCTTTTTCTAGACACGCTTCTGCCGCGAATCATTTCTCGGGACTCGGCTTCCCTGTCTCTGCAGGGGCGGCTGCGCCCATCGACCTTCTCTTACCCTTCGATATGTGCATGGGTTTCAGAACTTAACAGGATCCCCTCGTCGGCTTCATGATCTTGTCCAGCGTTGCGGTCGATCCCCCCTCGACCGACAGAAGTGGCTCCGCCCTCCGCTCGAAGCCACAGACATACAAGGAACCAGCGCGACCGAGCCCAGTGTCGCGGAGCTCCGATAAGATGACCAGCCTAGGAGAACATCCTGTTCGATCCGTCTCTCCGCGCTTCCTTTCTTGATGAGAGGGAGGAAGTTGTAACACAACAAGCTGCATCGTGAACCTATCCGTCTCCTCTTCCGAAGTGTCCTCCCCAGCATCCACGGTTGGGCAAGCAAGGCCTCGGTCATCAGGAGCAGGCCATACTAGAGGGAGAAGATCAGACTATCACTTGCTAGGGCCAAGCCCCTGGGGACGTACTTTCACACGCGCCGGCGGGTGGCATCAACAAGACCTCGCTTAACATGAGGAGGGGTCCGTCCATACAACGCCCTGGTAGAAAAACCTCCGTCCGATTTCCATCTGCGAGGATATCTCTCCCGCTACTCAAGAAGATCTCAAAGCGTATCCCCGGCCTCGTGCGTCCGCGACTACTTTTAATCTGGTGCAGGTAGCAGACCGAGGAGAACTCTAGCTCAACCTCGTGATACTCACTCACTACATGAAAAAAAAAAAAAAATAAAAATAAAAAATAAAAAAAAAATAAAAAACAGGAATCCCCCATACGGGACGCACCAGCCGTAGACATACACCGCACCCATAGTCCCGAGTCCTGCCTTTCTCTTCTCTACTCTCCGGGCTGACTCAGCCAGATATATACAGCTGCTATTCCACTACCGGACCAGGTCACCACAGCCTCCAGAGCCGCAAATCTCAGCGAGAATCAACACCAAGAAACCCCGTCCTCCCCTCATCCTCTCTCCCCCAACATGCCCCATCTTCACAGCTGCAAATCGCTTACCTGCAAAAGGTCAACAAGCCTTGGGATTTAGCGTAGCAATATCACCTACATCCCGTCCGAACGACCAACTCCAACCTAAACAATTGTCAACCACCATGCAACCAACATGCTCCCTTCCTGCTATTCCTTTCTCTCACAACCCAGACTCAGCAACCAGACGAGAGCCCAATCCTCCCTTCCTCCTCAACAAGAAAGAAAAACGAATAAATATCAGGGAGCGATGACAGCAGGCCAAAAACATACAACAGTGGGTATTCGCTGGTGGTCACCCACCCAACTACTAATCCACCGATTTGAAGCTTGTGTATGGCAGAGCGGACGGGATGCCCAATTCTCTTCAATCTATGGTCGTATGTGGCAGCGTGGAGACTTTTTTGTTATATATTCTTCAGCTTACAGGCATCTTGGACTTCGCTCTTGTGGTTTTACTATAGCCATTGTTTTCTGTCAGCATCATCATTGAGATTAAGCGTAAATGCTACGACACACATAGACTACAGGGGAAATAAACGCCTTGCTGATGTTGGCGCTATCTATCGTATTGTACAAAAGCTGCGCCGCGACAGCAAAGCACTGGCAGAAAAACTCATCACTCATCTATATTTCTCGTACGAGATCTCCTCCCTGATCCTCGCCTCGACGTACTCCCTCGTCGCTCCATCATACAGATCCTCCGGCGTCTTATCCCCCCTGACCACCTCTCTCTCGTGCACAGCCGCTTCTTCCTTGGTCATGCACACCAAGTCCCTCGCCTGCACTCTACTGCTCTTCTGCCCGTCTACGGCCAGGTTCACCATACTCTCAGCCGGCTTCCGCCACCTCACGAGAGCGAGTCTGGTCGAGAGGCCGCTGATAGCACTCTTGCCCCTGTACACCTCTTCCACCAGGTACCCCGCGTCAGCAGCCGTGATCCCCAACTTCAGGCCCCGGGCATCTTCTCCAGGTACCGTAGCCCGAACCAATTTCTCCTCGGAGCCTTGCAGCGCAGCCAGAATGTTATCGTACATCTTCTCCCTTCCCTTGACAAGGGTACACTCGCTCGGGTAGCTCGCCACCTGCAGAATGACGTGGTTCGCAACCGCGTAGCCAAAGACCGCCGGCATAGTGCCTAGGACCGGTAGGATCCTGACGCGGAAGTCAGGAAGCACACCCAGGTCGCCGACAGAGCCTTTCAGGTATTCTTCCTCTGGGAGAGGGAGCAGTTGCGCCTTTCCCGGCCCAGGTTTCTCGGTGGAAAAGACGACAGGGATCCCGGATGCGATACCGACGGCGCGCAGACGCCGGCGTGTGGAGCGAGAGAGGGGGTCTTCGGTGCTGGACGAGATGTCGCCGATGAAGATGCGCGTCGGGTCTGATTTGCATCCGGCACCCATGGACGAGATGACGGGGAGATTGTTCTTGTAGCAATACTCCAGCAGAGCGACTTTGCTGTCGATGTTGTCGATTGCGTCGACAATATAATCCGGCTTCCGACCATCCCATGCTCCCAGTAACCGATCCGCGACCTCTGAACTGAACAGCTCGTTGCAGAGGTCGAAACGCACCCAAGGTGTAATCTGCTGGAGCCGCTTCCGTAGACACGAGACTTTGGGAGTCCCAACATCCGCGAGGGTCGCCACCGCGTGGCGGTTGAGGGAGGAGAGAGTAACCTGGTCGAAATCGACGAGCCGGATTCTCGAGACGCCCGAGCGAGCCAGAGCTGCCGTACAATGGGATCCTACGCCTCCGCATCCCACCACGATGACAAACGCCGATCGAAGCTTCGCCAGACCGTCATCTTTGAGAAAGACCCGATTTCTGGCCAGCTGCTCGAGGATAAGTTCTGCGTCTCGTCAGTCCCCGTCCACACCATGCGAAGCGAAGAAAGACCAGAGCGAGACCGACTAACCGTCGTCGTAGTCCCCCCTCTGTGCCCTCTCCGCCAACTCCACACTCCTCTCGTCCTCCCGACTCATGCCCGCCTTCGGAGGCGCAGCCCCAAAATCCGTAAGCTTCACTTCCACCCATCAGCACACATCATCTCCCCTCCTCTCCCCGGACCAAAGCACGCCACGCACCTTATCAGCCTCATGATCCTGCCCTAGCGCCGGAATCGAGCTCTTCAGGTCCTCGACCCGTTCCTGTCGCCGCACACGCTGATACCCAAAGATGGCACCCGCGACCACCGCCCCCGACACGAGTGCCGTGGCGGCGAACTGTGCCTGCGAGTTCGACGCTGTGCGCGACAGCCATGAGGACATGCTTGCTCGGCTCTGGGCGGGTGGTCGTGCAGGTGTCGCTGGCGGCAGGTCTGGTGCTCGCGGTGGAGGTGCGCCAGCGCGCAGGTCGGTGGGCTTAAAGCTGTAGGGATGGTGGGACGGTTCGTCTGAGTTCGAGGGGTACTCGCAGTCGTAGTAGGATGACCTGGAGCTTGAGGCAGATCGATTATCGCGCCGGTCCATGGCGAGCTGGGCTCATGGCGTTGATACTTGTCATGGTCTTCGTGGTGGACGATGTTCAGGTCGTTGATATCGGCGGGAAGGTTTTTCGCGATGATGCACAGCTCGGTTCGGCTTGGCTATGGTCTTGGCTTCTCAGGAGCCACTATGAATGAACATACTGCCTCGTGCTCCACATAGTTCACATCCGCTTGCTGGGACTCAACAATAGGAGGGAATATTGGTTGGAATTGGTATGCGGGGAGAAGATGAGACGATAAGAATGCTAACCAATTCATACATTCCCAATTATGTTTACAAAGTCGCCTGTTTAAAGCTGGCATGCTAAGAGGCACACCGGTTCCGGACCAGCTATCTGTCGAAGAGTGTTCAATCGCCAAGATCAATGTAAACATGCCCCTCCCATACAGTGCACCCTCAACCCCGATCTACTATACCGTGACAAATCGCTCCAGGGCAACCGTACCAAACCCTCCTAGTCCCACTCCAAACCTAACTCCAAAAATATGCCAAGGACCATAAAAAGGAAAAGCAAACAAGGAACGAAAATCACCAGAATGTCACTCTTCCCTTGCCATCTCCTCTTCACATAATCGCACACCCGTTGCTACGAGCTCTCCGTCTCCGTCCGATACCCCCCATCCCAACACCACCCTCCTCTTCATCGGCATGCATCATCTGTGCCACCCTCTGTCTCCTCCTCCGCCTCCTCACATTCCCTCCTGCAGCGTCCACCTCCTCGTTCCTCCTCATGTGCTCCGTCCACAACCTTTCAAGCCTCCCCGCCGCCGCAAGATCACCGATCAGAACCCGGCGCAAGTGCTCGTCGACCGTCGGCTGCCACCCATAGAAGCACCTCATACGGATGACCTCGGTCGGGTATGTAGCGCCGACCTGGGAGCCGGTCAACTGACGCACTTCCGAGTTAAGGGACATGACTTCGCGGATGCCGGTCCAGGTCACGTTGGAGCAGTCGAACATCACCATCACCAGAGAGACGCGCGGACGAGACACCGTGCAGGTGGTTCGTGCTGAGCGGGCGCGTATCATGGATGCTGCTTCCGCCAGCACGAGGTCGCTGATCTTGGTGTTGTCCATGTCGATGCTGCGGAGGCTGGTGCAGGCGCGGATGACGGGGAGCAGGCCGGGATCTCCCAGGTCCTCGCAGTAGCTGACTGAGAGGTGCTCGAGGGTCGCTGCACAGGATGCTCTGGCTAGGTGGTTCGAGAAGAGGGTATTGGTCAGTTCGGGCAGCTCTTCGAGCTCGAGGAGGGTGAGGCGTGGGGTGGTGGCTAGGACACCGGATAGAGCGTTGTCGGTTAGTGCTGGGCACGCGCTGAGTTGGAGACCCTCGAGTGCAGGCACCAAGTGAGCGAGTGTCTTTACGCCAGTGCTTGTCAAGCTACAGCAGCGGCTCAGATCCAGATGGCGAAGTCTGCGAACCGGTACAATGGCGATGTCTGTGAGGATGTCGACTTCAGGATCCTTGCCGGTGAGCATAGTCTGCAGAGCTTCATTGCTGAGATCGACACAGCCGCTGAGGACGAGTCTCTGCAGGTTGTTCGTCTCAAATATAAGCTGCGCCACGTCGAGATTGTGAAAGCCTCTCACTTCTCCAGCTCGGAGATCGTTCAACTTCGGGCATCCTGCGATGACGGCTTGCACTCCCCGCGCGTCCATGTGAGTGCACCAGGAGACGTTGAACATCTCCAGCGATGGGCACGACCGCGCAATAATCCTACACGTTGCATTGGTAACAGCTGGCAAACCGGTGAGGTTGAGGTTTGCCAGCCTCTCATTGGTCCTGAGAAGACTATGAAGCGTACTTTTGTGGATGTTCTTGCATCCCTCGAGAGTGGCACTGACGAGATTTCGGCACGCCTTGACGACGATCTCCGCCCGTTTGTAGTGCTCGACCTGAACGCAGCCTCGGAGATTGATGTCCTTTACGAAGGGTCCAGCACGAACAATGATCCTGGCGAGAGATTCTGCCGGAATCTCCTTGTAGAATTCGGAGGCATCGAAGCACGTCCACAATTGCCCGTCGAAGCATGTCTTGTGGAATAACTTGCTCACATTAGAGGCCCGGACTAATTCCCTTGGTTTAAAATAGGCAAAGATGGCGAGCTTGACCTCGTGTGGCATCATTCCCCAGAAATCGAAGTTTTCTCTCCGGATTGGTTCTTTCACCACTGGCAATGAGAAGTAATCTTCCAATATCTCGGGAATTACCGCGTGGGGACCCCGGCTGGACTGAGGCCTTATGTCCAATGGCAAAGTACTCGTGGGAGATGAAGTGCCTGGCGTAGCTGTGCTATACTCGATCCTCCGAATGCGATCGTCGCACGATGGGCCTTCCAGGCCCGGAGTGGTCGGGGCGGTTGATGCCCCTGCAGTCGATTGTGAAGAGTATGAATTGTCATAGTTCCGCGGCGCGCTGCCAGCTGCTAGACTGACACACGACAGTGCCGCTCTCCCACTATATGGAATGCTTGTAGCCCTCCTCCTGCCGAGTTGTGCAAGAGACGGTGAAGAGGAGATCCGCTGCAGACCACGGAGCAGCTTCGCTCTCCCCTTGAGCCTCGGCTGCCCGATCTGAATGGCTTCGGAGTGTTCGACCGGCGAAGCTACAAATCGCTGGGATTCGGGATTCATGGCGTGAAATGGACTGGCCATGATGGCGCCGAGAACTGTGCAGCAGCGAAATGCGAGATAATTGTGTCGCAAGAAATGCGAGATGGTCTGTTGTCAAACGGGAGAAAGGAGGGGGGGGTCTGTGTTGCGCTCTTCCCCGAGTATCAGATTACAAGCTTGTCTCCCGCTTCGGGTAAGGCTAGTCGCTCGAGTTGTAGAGCGAGGTTCTTCCAAGACCAGATCTCGCAGCGTCAAAAGTGCCGAAGCAAGGCCTGGTATGGTTCTCCGGGAGAGGCAGTGGAAGGCTGGAATCGGGGTGATTTGTCGGCTTTAGCGCGGGGAAAATAGAAATGCTAAGAGAAGGCTCAACCGTCAACAGTTGCTCGTGTATATATGTATATATATGTATAGAGTATAAGCCAATATGATTGGGTCAGAAAATCGCGAAAAGCGACTTGGAGAATGGAGAGCACACGACTAAGAAATGGGTCTGGACATACCAGAGTAATGTCGAGAGTGTGAGTGGGGAGAGTGGGGAGGGGGGTCCCGATAAGTACGCGGATAAGTGATCACTTATCGAGCAGAGGACCTTGGCTTTTTCTCCCCAGTCGTCACCGGACAATTATCACCAGACCCCCTGGAGAGATGGAAAGACGTTTTGTGGAGAGGGGAGAAAGAAAGACGAGTATGTGGGTGGGAAGTCAAAGATTCGAGCTGAGCATGAGGATGAGATGGGGAGGGGAGGAATCAAGGGTGCTAAGTACAGAGTCAGCAGGACGGACGGTCGGCCCGGTCTGGCTTCGCCCAAGGTTGGTTGATCTTGTCGCATTTTAGTACGTACTACATACAGTATGCTGTAGTGCTGACTAACTAACCTCTTTAGTCATCAGCTCCCTCTCTATTCTGGCATCTCCTCACTCCATAGAGCCTGGACTCTAGATTCTACTATCGTGGCAATCTTTACAAATTTATTGACCGAGATAGAGGAGAAAAGCGTCCGAGCAGCCAAGAGGAGTGACCGGAGAGTCCATTCGAGTCTGGTCCGCAGTCAGCCGTGCAGCATCCGCTTCCTAAGCCAAGCCGAAACCACCAACACAGGACCCTATCTTCTCCAGAACAAGTACTGTACGCACGACAGCCCTTCGGGACACAGTCCCCATCACCTTGGATGACTACTGCAGTCCCTTTGAATTGATGCCAACTTGGACTAAACTGGACGGGACCGATATGTTTCAAGCCTCTTCCGCTTCCGAGTGATTCGCAGCCGTTGCAAGAGCCTAGATCCCTTGCGAGCCTCGGGACGTGGACGCCAAACTGGTCTGGTACGAAAGCTACGCAGGGTAATTGCAAGGAGAGAGCAATCAAGGCTAGGAGGCTACCCACACAGCCAGTCTTGCTTTGGTTTTGGTACGAACAACATTTACTTGTGTTGAGGGTTCATCATACCCTAGGGAGCTTACCACAAGTTTATACGCACATTGAGAAAAAGAAGAAGAAGAACCAGTCATGTGTTCCCGTATCAAATGCCACTACATCCCGTCATAAGGATCTCCCACTGGTCTCCTTTTCTCATGATACACCGGCATGGTCCAAATGCACTTGACCTAACCGGCGGTGATTCGCGAAGAGCAGAACCATCGCTCGTGGCCCATCAGACCCCGAATTCTAGGCCAATAGGGACCGGCCTGTGCTCATCGCACCGAGGTGGCTGACCGTATAGAAGTACGCTGTACATTTGTCGTGAGGTTCCAGCTTCTTCCTTGCTGGCGTCGCTCGCTCCTCACGTCGTCGGCACTGCGCGGGGACCCCCCCCCCCCCCCCCCCCACCACCACCACCAGTCCCCCTCTTTTCTCTGCCTCTGCCAGATCCGACGGGCTCTTTCCCACCAACCCAGGCGTCTTGTGGCGGAGCTGTGCGGATGAGCTGCGTGTTGTGTTGGGCCACAGCGAGGGAGGATCGAAATTGGACTGGGCTGGAGATTCACGGCCATCATGGACTGCACTCGCGGCCGAGAGGATGACACTGTCCCATGGGAGGGAGATCAGCAACCTTGCATAGCGGTAGCTCCGGTTCTGATTTGCCTACGTTGGTATCCTCAAGGCTACACTAGAATATCTCTTGCGATTTGTCTAGGAGAATCTTTGCCTGGAAAGGAATCTCTCCTGCAGGAAATTTGCGTTGACTGAAGATTGTTTTAGCGAGATGTCCCTCTGTCCCTCTCAAGGTCACGATCGGTTCACGTGTTACTCCTGACCATGCCCGGGCCCCGAGCCAAGCTTACAAGGTTATATAGAATGTAGGGTTTAGGGGAATCCAGGTATCAGGTACTGTACAGTACAGTATAGTATAGTACAAGGCTATAGAGTTCAATGAAATATCAGGGATCAGAAAATCCCCAGGGCTACAAAAACCTTGTCTCAGATACTGTACATCATGAGGGTTCATCTAGTCGAAAATCTCGGAAATGCTGTAGCTTATTCTTGATCTACACCGCTGTACTGTACATCCCAGCTTATTTGCCTTTGGTCGGTCGGGTACATGGATATACAGCCTTGGCCCAGGTTCTCACTCAATATAGCCCGCCCATCTCACTCAACGTGCCACACAGCCCACCAGCGGCTGTACATCACCAAAGTCGACGTTGGGAAAGAAATCGATAGCCCATGGCCATGGCCATGGCCATCGTCCCAGTGCACGAGCTATTACATATCCAGCCCGCTCGCTCGGTCAAAAAAAGAGGCGCATAGGTGGGCTACTGTGCCAAGCACCTGGTCCAGCAACTCTCACGCCGACCGAAAGAGATACGACGTGATAGCCACAGGCGTTTACTTCAATGCCATCTTTCGCTCCTCGCATGCTTGTCATCATGCAAAGTCTCCAAAAAGGATTCAATGTTGTCGCTGTCCTTCCCCCAGGCACCGCACCTAGTTTGAGGAGATGAGATGCGATCAGATGAATCAGATGGGCCTGGGTCGCAGCGTCTTATACCCCTGGGCTGACATAATATTTAACCTGAGTCCGACACACGCTATCCCCATCCGGGACTCGGCTTTTCTTTGACACAGCTTTCCCACCCGATGTATGCTCCCGCTATAATCTCCATCTACGGTACAGTATCATATTATTTTGTTGTCTCTCTGTCTTTCATTCTTTCTTTCATTTTCCTTTTTTTTCTTTCTGTCTTTTTGTCTTTCTGTCTCTTCCCCTTCTCTACTCTGTCTCCTTGACTGATTCTTCTGAATCGTTTGTGTTTTCCTCGCTCATTAACTCTTGGATCTGATGCAGTGCGCAGAGTCCAAGTTTGTGTCCTGATTTCTTATCGTCAAATTAAGGGTGCGCAGTTACAGTAGCAGCAGCAGTAGCAGCAAAAACTTGGAATTGTATGGTATTAGTATTGGTACAGGGGAACTATTGATGAAGCATCCTGACTGCCAATCATCCCCGTCCCTACCTACGTCCCAGTTGGGACCTTTCACGACTCGACTGATCCGTCCACCATCCTGCGATGCGCCTCTCCTCCACTCTCGCCCTCACCACGGCGACCTTCTCCGCAGCCCAATCCGCCTTCCAAAGCTCCTCCAAACGCGGCCTCATCTTCGTCCCCTCCAAGAAGTCAAAGCTGCAATACGATGACCAGGTCTGGGTCGAGGGCTCCAGCGACCTGACATGGTACTATAACTACCAGGTGCAGCCGTCCACAGCGTATGCCAACCGCACGCAAGCGGAGTTCGAGTTCGTGCCCATGCTCTGGTCACCGAGCGACACCTTCTACACCGACGTGAAGGCGCTCATCGACGGCGGCCGCAACATCTCGCACGTCCTGACCTACAACGAGCCGGATGGCACGTCAGCAACTGGGGGCAGCCAGGTCGACCCGGAGAGCGCGGCGAACAACTGGATTGCGCAGATCGAGCCGCTGCGTAAGCTGGGCGTGAAGGTCGGCGCGCCAGCCGTCACGGGCAGCCCGGGCGGCTTTACCTGGCTGGAGAGTTTCTTTGCGGCGTGCGCGAGCCAGGGCGTAAACTGCACCACGGACTTTATCCCGATACACTGGTATGGAGATTTCGGGGGGCTGGCTAGTCACATGGGGCAGGTTTCTGGGACGTGAGTTGCCCCTCCTGTCGCTCTCATTCAAAGCCGGGTCTCGAGAAGAGAATCGCGGACAGGATGTGATCACACGTCACACCATGTCATCGCCTGTACAGGAGCACTAACCCCGAGCAGCTACCCCAACGTCACGCAGTGGATCACCGAGTACGCGCTCAGCAACCAGCCGCTGGCGGCAACGCAGGACTTCTTCAAGATGTCGGCCGAGTACCTGGACCGCGTAGCCAGCGTGAGCCGCTACTCGTACTTTGGCAGCTTCCGCAGCGACGTGAGCAACGTCGGCCCCAACGCCGCCATGCTGACGCAGAAGGGCGCCCTGACGGACATCGGAAGCTGGTACCTGGGCGGCGCTGCGACGGGGAACGTGCCGAAGGGTGGTGCGGCGCCGAGGAGGGCGGGGAGCAGCGCGAGCTTGATGTGGGTGTTGGGCGCCACGGGGGTTGTCTTGGTCGGGGGGCGGGTATTCTGAGCTTGCGCTTGAGCTGGATATCTCGATTCTGACTTTGATGGCGGTGAGCGAAGGGATTGAGGGATGTGGTTATATACATACGAAAACCGAGCACGAACTCTCGAAAGATTATGAGTGGGTGATGGGTCATGGATATCCGTAATTATACCAGGAACGCCCGAGGCGTATGTATCGCTTCAAAACATGCATGATAGAGACATCTCATCTTGTTCAATTTTTTTTTTTTCAACAAAATAAACCCCTTCCCCACTCCCCCGACTGGCTTTCCATTTCCACATGCACGTAGACGCACCGACGAGCCAACGGACGAAGATGAAGATGCAGATGGAGGTGCAAATCCAGATGCAGATGAACAGACTACAATGAATCTAAGCTGGCCACATTCTCCTTCCTCCAAGATCTGCCCAGAAACGCAGCAGGTACTATGATATGGCCGGACCTTTTTTTTTTAATATATATATATTTTATTTATTTATTTATTTTTCAACCGCCGTTACGCTTTCCCGTCGGGTAGTCCGAGTGGCGAGGTGGGGGGGGATCTTTCACTACACGTCGTAGAGGGTAAACCAGGGGATTGATTTGGTGGAATAATGGCGGAGGCGGAAGTGGAGGCCACGTGTTGCAGCGGTACATTGTGGATACCTACGTATATAAATACATACATGTTTTTATATATATATATGTGTGTGTGTGTGTGTGTGTGTGTGTGTGTGTGACTGTACTCATAACATTCACCATCCGAACGCTCAACCTGGTATCTTGCAAACGGCGTCATAATCTACCCTTTACCAAGAAACCATCAAGCGGCCGTCAACCCATTCCGAAAAAAGAAAGAAAAAAGGCCTTCGTGAGGGCTAGGTCAGATATCAAGCATGCTCCGAAGACCCTGTAAAGGCGCCCGCGGCGCGGTACCACGCGCGGCAGCGTCGTTCCTATGCGCCATCTCTCCTCCGTTACTGCCCTGCACGCCTAAGCCCTCAGGAGATAGCAAGCTGGCCGCCACCTGGCCATGGCTCGGCCTCACGACCTCCTGTGACGCGGGCAGGCTGCCCATCTCGATCTGCCTCTCCGCGTTCCCCGTCGCCGACGCGTGATCGCTGCGGCGTGCCCACCAGTGCGGCTTTCTCGTGATGCCCATCTCCGCATCCATCTGCGCGCCTCGGAGGCGGCGCTGCCGGAGCAGTTCCCGGTCGTCGTTTGGGTCGGCGTAGCCGGCGACCTCGTGCACGAGAAGGATGGCTGCTGCGGGCGTCCAGCCAAGGCCGTACATGAGGGAGAGAGGGGTGTCGAGTTTCAGTGGGGAGATGGAGAAGTCGAATGCACACGCGGCTTCATAGCCGATCATGGCGAGAGATAGTGGGAGGGTCAAGAGGAATCTCGTGGGCGTGTATTTGACGGCTCCGAGTCCCCGGTGGACGAGCCCTCGACTTCGGAGTCTGTAGTGCTTGATGGAGTGCCCTAGGGAAAAGACAGTCGCGAGCCAACTGCCGAGGAGCAGGAAGGCTGCGGATTTGAATCGAAGATCCGTGGCGACTGGTGCAGCATTGCGACGTTGCTGGTTTGGGTCTCGCTGGAGTTCAAGAGGAGTCCACGAGCGCGGTACGGCCACGAGGAAGTTCTGTGGCCATGAGTAACAGTCCATATCGCGAGAGGAGGAACCTGCCATGAAAACGAAAAGGTAGAATAGCAACGGTAGCCAGAACTCCACCCGACTCCTCCGGTCGTCCTGCTTCAGCACAAACGGGTCGTGGTCAAGCAGCTGTCTCTCCTGCCAACTTCCCCAGTGCCTGACACTCTCCCAAACGACACACATGGTCGTCGGCAACGTGAGAAACCAGAACAGGTTGGACAGCAGGAGAGGCAGCTCGGGTAGATAGTATCGATCGACATCCACGTTCGACACCCCGCTCACCAGGGCACAGCCCGCCACGACCAACATCCAGTACCACGGCCGCCTCCTGCCGCTCGCTCGAAAGCGCTTCTCGGTGGGCAGGAACAGCCTCCCATGTTTCCGGAGATTGACCAGCGTGAGCACGATGCTCAGCGCGTAGAGAGCCGCGAAGACGAGCCCGGTCTTGGAGCGGGCGCCCATGGGGTTGATGGCGGCGTAGCACGTTGTGCTGTTGAGAAAGGTCCCGTTCTCGAGTAGATGCGGGGTGTACGGGTCGAAGACGAGGAGACAGAGGGAGCCGTTGGAGAAGGTCTGGTTGGAGTAGTAGGTGTAGTTCCAGTGCTGCAGAGTCGTGAGGTTCCAATGGATGCCGTTGATGAGGGTATCGCTCGAGTTATCCCCACCGGGGAACGTGAGCAGGTCGCGGACCTTGATTGTATCCATGGTGAGTGGGTTCTCGAGTTGGATGTGGTGTGAGAGCTTCTGCGTGGATCCCGCCAGCTTCTGTCACTACACGTTGGTGGTATGCGAGACCTGTCTCTGGGGCCGACCAAAACAGCCTGGAAGTCCGACGTGGGAAAGTTGGGGATGAGCTGCCCCCGCGCTCGATATATCTTGTGGGAACAGCATTCTTCCGATCCGTCGATTTGGCGAGCTCCTGATCCAGCTGGAGCGCTTGCAGTACAGTTCAAGTTACTTCCCTGAAGTTTTTTTTGGTTTTTTTTTTTGGTTTTTCTTCTGCTTGCCTTACTTCACACACCGGCTGTGATCGCTGCTCCAAGTAGCACAGGACGATCTTATGGAATGATTTCGTGATCAGGTCGCCTACAGAAGAGAGCACGACAGACGGCATGAGATTGTGTACATTTCTCACCCGGTCTCACGCCGAGTTGCAGGTATGGCATTTCGTGGTCAGGTCCGCAGGCAAGTCTGCCTCTCGAGAGGTGAAATTCGTGATTGGTGTTCTGTTGTTTGGTTTGCATCGGATCGCCTACCCTCGGTTCATTATAATCAAAAGCTTGTGTCTCACGGTCCAGCACTCCGACTCTTGCCAGGCTTCCCTCCGCAACGCCGTCGTACAGCTCAGCATGGTCCGCGCAAGTGGGAAGCCCACATGTACTATACGTTCCCGATGGCAGTCTGCAGAACGAAACAACTCGGCCCTGATATGTGCACGTGCACTGAGTGGGATGCCATCCGACGAATCCGGCCTAGCTCCCGGGACCACGGGAATTTTTCTGGAGACGTCGCGGGCTCGCTTAATTTTGGTTTGTTTTTGTTTTGTTTTGGATCGCAATGTACCCTACCCCCTACCACTACCTAACTCCCTCCTCCCCCCTCGGCACCCCATTGAGCCTCGCTTGTACAAAAAGCGACAAGCACAAAAAAATCCATGGAGATGTGCTGGTACCGGTACATACGCATACAGAGGAGGCATTTCGACGCTCATCAGCTGTGGGAAGGAGGATCGGGAAGACCAGGGGCTTGAATTTGGGACGGGGAACTGCTCATCTCCCCTGCGACTCCAGTAGCTAGTGTATTGTGCGACAGATACCTTGGACCTGACGCTTTGGTATTTGACTCGTATCATCCCGCGGTTCCTCCGGGGAGGGGGAAGGGGGGGGGGAATATGTGTTGATGACACCCTCTCCCGAGCCACAAGTATCAAAGAACAACGGTTCAGGCTCGGTGCGAAGCGGCGATATCTGGCGATCGTAGGGGTCTACACACCACCAAATTTGGAGCAGACGAAGATGGGATCACTGCAGGCAGACCGCTGACCTGCGGAAGCCTGAAAGGGCCACCGGGTCACAGAGCCACGTGGGGGACCAGATATTTTGGCGGATTTCTTGAATATGGAGACTAAGCGCCAGGCGTATGATGAGAAATTTAGATATCTACAGAAATTTTGCTATTCGTTTTCAAAGTATCCCCCTCAAAAAAAGAGAGAGAGAGAGAGAGAGAGGTCTTTCCCTGAGGGAGGGAAAAAAAAAAAAAAAAAAAAAAAAGAAAAAAAAAAAAAAGGTCGCTCAGCGTGCCTCGGGTGCTCGGCTGATCTTCGCAGCGACGCCTCTAGAAATTGAGGGTCTGTCCCGCGGAAGCGGTCACGGACGACGCGACGTTCGTGGAGCCGAGACTCGTGTATTCGTATGGGACCGTGGTGAGGGTAGAGGCGGCGACGGTGTTGGTGCCGGAGCCGAGATCCACGTCGTTGACGGTGGCGAACCCGACGGTCTCGGAGTCGGCCGACTCGATGGCTTTCGCGATACCCTCGAAGACGGTAGATTCGATGAGGAGCTCGGCGTCCATACGGGTGTTGACCCCGGTGTCACTAGACTTGGAGTAGTGGCTGCGGCGCAATGAGTCATACTGTGTGTGGGGTCAAAGGGCTCTTGGAGGGACGTACTTGTAGATGTGGACGGTTCCGAAACGGACCGACGGGCCGCGGGAGTTGATGTTCTCGAAGAAGTTGTTGGCGTATGTAACGATCAAGTTGCCGGTGTCCTCGGCCGAGTTGGAGTCGGAGTGGCCGACGAGAGAAGCCTTCCAGTGATCGTGGAGGTAGCTGTTGGAGATGGTCACGTAGTCCGAGGCGTGGGTGACGTCCAGGAGTCCATCGTAGTAATCCTTGTCGTGGTCTCTGTCCGACGAGATATCACACTGCAACGTCGTTAGTGGTGTGCTCCAATTGATGCTGTCGCGAGCAGGGGGAAGTCTGCGCATACATGATCCACCCAGACGTTCGAGGCAGCCTGGATGCCGATGGCGTCGCCGGCGCTCGCCAAGACCTTGGAGATCTTCAAGTTCCGGAGGATGACATTCTTGACCATGACCCGCAGACCGATGCCCGTCAGGCTCGAGCCAGCCGCCCCAGCAATAGTCGTGTCGGCAGAGACCTCGATGGCAGTGTCCCCGGTGAGCGCACCGCTGCCCCAGAAGTTAGCATCCCGAGACGAGCTTTGGACCCCACGTTCACGCCTTGGGAACCGGGTCGGGGACCTACGTGACCAGGCAGACAGCGGGCACATCCTGTTGAGCACAAGCAGTGAGCTCGGCAAGGGTGGTGACGGTCGTGGTGGCGGCAGATCCCCCTCCGGTTGTGCCTCCATTCTGGGTAGCATATCCCAGGTCACAAGCGTCAGTGATGAGACCGGAAGAGGAGCCGGTTGAGGGGTTGGATTGGGCGTTGGAAGGATGGGTGGCGCCGGTCGAAGTCGGGACAGCGGTCGAGAGGGTCGTGGTCTTGGTGGCCTTGGCCTTGGTCTTGGTCTTGGTCTTGCTGTTGCTTCGGGCGTCGAGAGGTGAAGCGTCGACCATGGTAGCCATCAAGGCCAGGGTAGCGAGAGCTCCTGCGAACTTCATCTTGACTGGGATGTGTAGTAGTTTGCGTGGGTAGGGAGGAAGATGGTTGGTCTCCAAAATCACAGACGTGAAGCTGCCGGAGCTTGTTGCGTGAAATTTTGCAAAGAAGTTTGCGTGGATTGCAAGAAAGGTACGTGTGTATAAAGAATGTGCACGCAAGACCCGAGAAAGAAGCTGGAGCAGGAAGACGGAGGAGACGGCTTGAGGATGTTCTTTATACCACTGCGATGACCAGCCCCTGAGTACAGAGCGTCATGCTGCGCAAGGAACATCTTGTTGAGCGAGGAGCATTTCGAAGATCTCCCCTCCCCTCCCCTCCCCCCCCCCCCCGGGACACGAGTAGATTACCAAAAAAAAAAACACGCCCGGCCGAGCCGTCAGAAACCAATAACAGATCCCCGTGTGTTTCGAAACGCGCCGCAACTAGGTGGTACAGAAATATGTGCCCTGCTGGCTGGCCGGCTTCTGAGCGATCGTGGTGAGTCTTCTTTGCTGCTTCTCCGAAGATTACAGCGAGGACCCAAATCTTGGGTCCCAAGCGGGGGCAAGCTTTCCCTCTCATCTGGTTGTTGTTCCCGAAGCATAAAACAAGCGTCGACAAGAGATCCAAGAAAACCAGGGTCGGCGCGGGGGGGGGGGGGGGGGGGGGGATACGAACAGGACCGATGGTGTTGTTTTTTTCATTTCTTGTTTTTTTTTCTCTCGTTGTTTTCCTCCTCAATTGAACGGGAAGAGTGGACCTGGCGGTTGGGAGACTCTGGGCACTTCCCAAGACCTCATCCGCTCTCATGAGACGATGCGCCAGCTAGTCAGCCCATGCGGTGCCTGGCCAGGATCATGACAGGTTAGTACGGAGTAGATACCACAATCGTGACGACTCCGGGGGAAAAGGGGGGGGGGGGGGGGGGGTTGTAATGGGTTTGCATGGTGAAGCAGACTTTTTTTGATATGATGTTTACTTCCGGCGCAGACGTAATCATCAGCGCATAAAGAGTATGCGCAAGCTGGAGTGGGCACTGGCGTCACTGGCGTGGTGTTGATTTGGCCTGCGACAGAATTCGTCTGAAGGTCGGAAGCATTGAATTCAGAGATGAGGCTTACATTAATCCACCCGCAAAATTGCGTAACTGTTCTTCACTCCAGCATGCATGTCGCATCTGATATCTTGTGGATCTGAAGTTGGACATAACCCAGCGTAGCGTGATTCCAAGAGAAAGAAAGAAAAAAAAAGAACCCCCCCATGACAAACTTGGATGGAAGTTTTGAAGGGTTAGTAGTTACGATTCCCCCTGGCTCACACGATATCCTAAGCTTTTCTCCCCGCCCAAACTCTAATACTTTCTTTTCACCCATGGAACCCGGCGGGAGGGCAGTAGTCATTTATAGTTCCGATCCCCCCCCCCTGATATATTTTAGCTGAAGTCTATATCATACTGTATCGCCTTTGCTATAGCCAGAAGTTGAACAAATCAATAAGCGAGGGCTGTAGTCTTAAGCTTATGTGGAAGTTTAACTTTAGTAACGCTGCTCAGCATATCTGATCTATGTATCCACACAGACACGGAACCCTTTTCAGATTCCTGTGCACAGCAAGATGGTGCTGTTTTTTTTGTTTATTTCCCCCTCCCCGCCCTCACACGGGATGTACTGTACACCTCCGAGTTCGATGGGTCCACGGAACTGACGCGTGTGCAATTTATATGCTTGGTCCAGATATATTTGATTCCCCCTTGGCAGCAACGTCAGTGGTGGTAGTGCCCTTGAAAACCCCCTCCCCGCCCCCCAAGAAAAAGTAAAACAAAAAAAAGCTTAAGCGCTTCCCGGAAAACCAGAAAGCCGGCTCGCGTATATATATATATATATATATATATATATATATATATATATACATGTACATGAAGTGATTAATTAGATAGATTGTGTTGTGCCCGCCCGCCACGACCCACCCTTCCCCCCTGACGCGTACGCCCACGGAGATAGTATACTTGCTCCTCTTAATTTCTTTCCCCCTCCCCCCGTGGACTGTGTGGGAACCCAAGCCCCGAGAAGTGAGCTCTTTCACCATCGGAGAGAGAAGATCGTTCCCGTGTGACTGGATGTTCAAAAGCTCCGAGAGCGAGGAAACTTGATCTACCCCCACTGGACAGAGAGATGTATCGAAGACTCTCGTATGGCTGATCTCATGTACCGGTTCAAGATTGACTGTTTTTTTCCGGGGGGGTTTTTTTTTTGCTCTGGTATGCGAGACATTCATCCATTGGTGGATTTTTGGCCAGCGATATCCGTCCTCCTTCGCATGTGTAAACAATTTACCCGGTTTGGCGAATCCCCTGGACCGAGTTGACTTGAAACCAAGAGAAAAAAAAAAAAAACTGGCGTCCATTTGAGCCCGTCCGAGAGCTGATCAGGTCAATGCGGTATGTACAGTCCCAGTCCCAAGTGCCGGGTTCGAGTTTGGCCAAAGCAGAGCTAGCGTCAAATTAAGATTTAAGCCAGCACGTGACGATCTGCTCTCGATCAAAGTAAAACCCTAAATTTGCGACGGCGGCAAAAAAAAGCGACGAGGTCCCCTTTCTTGCAGCCGGGCATGGGAGAATGTGGTATCTGACCTCTCCCCCCCCCCCCCCCCCCCCTCTTCAGGATGTGCAGTTATTCCGCCGACTAAATCACATCTCCAAACCACGACGACAACGCAGAGTGAACCCGGAGCCTTGAACAAAACCCAGAGAAATAAACACCCCTAACCTCGAGGCGCAAACCCCACCGGTACTTACAGTACAGGGGTAAATAATCTCCTCGGGAAAAGCATGAGCGTGGCCGGCGTCGGGCTTTAAGAGGGCCTACTCTACCTGCTTTGCCGAATCGTGAGAATTTCCGATGCGCCGCCGCGGGCGGACGGGCAGGACGCGCGGGCCTTGTGGACCACCAGATCGAGTGCGTCGACTCTCAGGTAGCCTGGATCGCCGAGACAGAGAGAGAGAGAGACAGAGAGAGAGAGAGAGAGAGAGAGAGAGAGCGAGCTCCCGCGGGAAACGTCAGGAGCAACAAAAAAAGCGCTGGACAGGCAACACACATATGTGAGGCAGAACGTCTGCAGAAGGGGGAGAAGTGGGGGGGGGGGGGCGTGAACCCAGCTCCGACAGGTTGGTATGTGCGGATCCTCTCCTCTGGCTTGCGTATGAAGTAAGCAAGCGGCATTAAAGCGCTGGGAATCTGTTTATTTCTTTCTTCATCTTCTCAAGAAGTCGATCATGGGCTCTAGCGCACAGACAGCTTGCTGCATGCGGTGTTGAAGCGTGCTTGTGACAGGAAGTATAAGCTGATTTGAACCTGACTGTTGTTGTTGTCGTTGTTGTTGAACAAAAGGTTAGGAGCAGGAGCGGAGACATGGCTGGACGAATGATTATGTTGCCTTGAAATCCTAGCCGGGGACGAGAGAAAGCACAATCTGCACTTCTATTTTCCCCTGCCGACTATTTGGAGTCTCTCATCTCTGTTTATTTATTTACGTGTTTATTTTTTTATTTATTTTTTTTCGCGTGTTTGCACCCCTGCTACATGCTCGCTTCTTTCTAGCCAGCCCTTGGTCCTTCACTCCGAAGGCATGATTTTGCCCGGTCCCAGGATTCTGGACGTGCAGACGTGGGGGCTTCCATGCCACCATGGGAACTGCGGGATCCAGATGATGGAGTTGCTGCCGTGAAGCTCTCGCACTCTAATCTGATATGTAATATGTAATAAACACCTGAGAGTACCCACCCACCCACCGACCGACCTACCTGACCTGAGAGAGAGCGCTGCCCACGCGACCGATCGGAATCCCGCGGCGGCGCGGGGGAATACTGCTCTGATCACGGGGCATGCGGCAGCCCCGCGTGACATGCCAGCAGAGCGGGCGCGGAGAGCCATGTTCTCACTTGTATGGACGCGGTGGGCATTGGAGAGGAACGGTACACGAGCAGGAACCGTCGAACACGAGATGCCCTACCGTGCCGCGCCGGGCGCGTTTGGGAGCGACATAGACAAAGAGGAGGGTAGATCGGGTGTGTGCAGAGAAGGGAAATTCCAGAAAGCGAGAAAAGGTCACTCGCCTTCCGTGGACGGCTGCTCAGGAAGGGGGAGAGACGGTGATGCACAGCGCGTGATAGCATGCGATCTCGAACGAACCTCCGCGTCGGCCAGACGGCTTCATCTCAAATGGATCTGGGTGAATTGGTTCGGACCCTAATCATACGTAAGGAGCCCAGCCCAGACACTGTAACTCCCCGCTCCCCGTCCCTGTGCACGGATCGATACATTCTTCGCCCCAGATCAGACCAGACCAGACCACACCGGTCATAGCAAGCAATGAGTGGCCTGCACGTCTCACTCCTCCAGTCGGCCAGCACGCCCGAGCCGAACATCCACCCCGAAATTAAACAAACAAACAAATCAAATCAAATCACCAAAAAAACATGCCACCCCATCATCCACCCGGCCGCCTATTTCTTCGCGTCCTTCGCCGGCTTGGGCTTCCTATACGGCCGGTTCGTGACGAGGTGAATGTAGAAGGCCAACAGGCCCAAGCTCGTCATCGCCATCAGGACCAGCGAGAGGTTGACGAACAGCATCGGCGAGCGCTGCAGCACGTCGGTGGCCTTTTTCGTGAAGCCGAGGAACTTGAAGGCCTCGGGCCCGCTAAAGGTGATGGCCATGGTAGAGGCAGGCTGGAGAGAGAGATGGGAGGTAGAGAGATGGGTGGGATGGAGAGATTGCCTCCGAGATGCAGAGCTCGAGGAGGCGCAGCGCAGCGCAGCGTCGGGTCTGATATGGTATGTTGTACGCCTGAGATCGATAAGATCCGCTCAACAGACCAACAAGCGCGCGAGGAGGTATTATCGCCGCCGCACAAAGTAAAAGCGACGGAAAAGGTCAATAGAGAGTCAACAATCGTTCGTTATCGTGAGCGATAAATTAATAAAAAAAAGAATTGAAAGAAAGAGGAGCCACGCGCTTGCATCCGCACACTTAGGGGGGTGGGGGAGGGGGGATGGGAGCATGATAACGATCCTCTCGCGGGTATTCATTCCGGCCAGAACGTGAGGCTTTACGAGTGACAGGACTCGGGTCTGGCCGGGGCCGCGACGGCTCGACGTTTCAGGGGCGCATTGGGGGGGGGGGGGGGGGGGGGGCCGCGACATGTTTTGGCTGCGAAAGGGCAGCGGCAGCGATGAGTCGCCAGGCGGCGGTAGGCTGGGTAGGTATCATACAGCAGGACAGGAGAGAATCGGAACATGTGGTAGTGAAGCGTAGTACGGTCAGTGGTAGACAGACAGACACATGAAGAGACAAAGAGTATTCCGGCAGAGAACTCAGGAAAGCTATTTACACGGTTCTGCCTGAGCCAAAGCGAGAAGAAAAGCCGGAGGCACGCACTGACGACCATGGTGGCTGCGTGACACTTCAGGCTGTAGAGTTGAAAAGCAGAGAAAGGTGAAAAGAAAGGAAGGCTGCCGGAGGTCCCGACTACCCAGCTTACTCATTTACCAAAGGCTCGAGACGGTACAGACGCAACTGAAATCCCCTGCGCGAGACACATCAGCCGAGAGCAGCAAGGATATCCAAACCTCGCACTGGTCGAGAGCGAAGGAGGCACGTATGTGTATGACTCTGGGGAAGAGGGGCTGGGACGCAGGGGCTAGGCTGGATCATCGAAGAGACTACATAGCAGCTACCATGGACCCAGACAGCTGAGTAACTATGCGGCTGAGTATGTACGCTTCGCTCAGGGTTCGAGGCGGAGAATCTTCCTCGGGGAGCATGATGAATTGAGGCCGCTTTCAAGAAAAATCAATTTCAGATCCTGGGCACGAGCATGATAATCTATCTCCTTCCTCAAGACTCGTACAGGATTCGAACAAAATATATTGCAAGGTACTAATTCAGTTCTATGTTTTACCACGTGCCCGCTCACTCGGCAAGCGTGCAGACCGCAAGAGGCCAAAAGACCAAAAAAAAAAAAATTAAAAAAAAAAGAGTCAGCAGGAGATGATTATGGCTGCCTCAAACCAGAAAACACCGAGGAAAACGCCCCAGATTGCGTGCCTTGCCCGCGTCCTCCACAGCAACATGGCCCGGGCTGCATGCTATGTATCCTTTCTTTCCAAATCCCGCCGAGCAGTCACAGGCGGATTGTATTCATTTCTATATACATCCCGCACCACACGTGTTCAGAGAAGGGTGGTGCCCACCAAGGCAAGGGCTACGGTGACGGCACCGACGAGTAGAGGAGCGGCGCTAAAGGGAGGTTGGAGAGAGGCGCCAGCAGCCTTGGAGCTCGAGGTGGTCGCGGTGTCGCTGGTAGCGGAGGAGCCTGATCCAGAGGTCGCGGTTCCAGTGGAGGTTCCGCCAGCATTCTGGGATCCCTCCCCGGTCAGGCCAGCCCCGGTTCCAGCACCCTTCTTGAACAAGGCTACGGCGGCACTTGGGATAGCAGGCAAGTCGTCGTTGGCGACTTCCCAGTTGGCAGACTTGGCAGGGCAGCTGGATGCACCTCCAGTAGAGTTGTATCCGCCATCACCGGAGGGGTTGGAAGTTGCCTTGAACGCACTCTGGAGGGCAGTAAAGTCGTCGAGGGGGGTGACGGTGCTCCCAGAGATGGTGACCAGGCCGTACTTGCTCTCTTCTTGGGAGTACTCATACACGAGGCCACCAGAGTACACGGGAGTCATATCCTCGCTGTAGAGAGACGCGACCTCCTCCCATTTGCGGGTATTGGTGTTGCAACCATACTCAGAAAGGCTAGTTTTCATTAGCTTGGCTGGAGGAGGTGAGCGGCACAACTCACAAGATCGGAAGCCCGTAGCCGGTAAAGTTCTTGACCTTCTGGTCCCAGCCAGAGGTGGTAAAGGACGATGGGTCACACCAAGAGTAGTCGTTGAAAGCAAAGAAATCACTGCGCTCCTCGTCGGGTCCGCAATTCATGTACTCGGCCATCTCCTTGCGGTTGGAGTCCACATCCGCAGCAGAGTATCCGACCGGAATTTGACGGTAGCTCATGCTCTTGATGTAGTTTCGCATATCGCGGGTGACGGCCTTGACGTATGGTGCCGCGGGGGTGGTGGCATCATCGTTGATCACCTCGTTCCCGGAGAAGAAAGCTAGGGTGTTGCTGTACCCCGAGAAAGCATCGATGGTCGCAAAGATGTTTTGGAGGTAGACGGCGTTGTAGGATGCGTTGGGGTCGGCTCGGTTAAGAGAGTAGAGGGGGGTGTTGACGTCGAGGACCAAGTAGATCCCAGCGGCGGCTAACAGGGCCATGCAATCGTCATGGCTTGCCGTGTTGTCGACCGTGTAGATGCGGACAGTGTTGATACCCAACTCCTTGAAGTATTCAATGTCACGAGAGCATGTGGCCTTGTCTGCGATCGGATCGACGAGATCAGAGGAGCCTCCAGGCTGGTAGTCAACTCCTCTGATGTAGAATCGACTGTTTCCCGAGAAGAAAGCTGCGCATCGTTAGTCTTGTTGGTCTCCAGGCAACCCCCATGTTTGCTCGCATTGCTCTCGTACCATTGCCCTTGACCGTGATAGCGGGGAGACTCGAGGTCGCGCGCTCAGCCAGCTCTACTGGAGATGGAGATGGATGAGCAAACGCAGTAGTGGCAGCTGCCAATGCCGCGGCAACCGAGACGGACTTCATGATGCTGGATCTGTAGTTGAGGAGGAAGCTGGAAGTCGTGATTTCGTGCGAGAATGGGGGAAGTGCAATAGAGCGAGTGATGTCTGTCTCAAGCGAGTGAGAGACGGGACCGCGAAGTAGCTGGAGAGGATTAAAGTTGATACACGGGGGCGATTTCAACGAACGATGCCCAAGAGGGTGGTGAAGAAAAGGATTGTCGGAGGTGAATGGTTTGCAGGTGAAAGAAGAAGAGGAAATGGGAAAAGCAGAAGAAAGGAGCTCCGTGTAGGAAGTAAAACAGGAAAAATGACGAACGAGGAGACAGAACGGGGGGGGGGGGTTCTAGGGGGGTCGAGAATGCATGGATCCACTCTGGCTGTTCCGAGCAGGGGTCTGTAAGGTCTGTGGGCCGATTTAGTGGTATTTTGGATTTTCAGGGGGGTAAAAGTTGCAGGGGAAAGTGGTGCAAGCACCGTAGGCAAGGCTTATGTTTGGTTGGCACCGGCCTTGGCAGATCCACTACGGGCAGCTGGAGGCCCCATCACAGCCGAAGCATTTTCTGCATATCCGCAGGGATCTTTTTGATGCTGTCGCTGTCGTCGTCAGATCTCTCTCGAGCGGACCAAGAACTCTCGAGTGCTCTTGACCTGAGCTTCTTGAGCACAAGCACCGCCTTGGCTGTCGACTCAGGTATCATGGGGGTTGGAGGTATTTCTTGACACCCAGCAAGGATATGAATACATTTATCTATCAACCTGTCTATCAACCTATCTTCCATGATCGCGCCGCAGATGGAGCATTAGTACAGTAGTGTCTCTCTCCCTCTCTCTCTCTCTCTCTCCCCCCCCCCCCCCCTCAATTCCACTCCCGTAGCGGAGGCGTCAGCTGAAGTTTTATTTCCCGAGGCCGCATGCAAACCAACCCTGCCATCTATTATTACCCTCGAATCCCACTTTGCAGTTTCGAGACAATGGATTCGGGGCTGGGGTTTTTCTACGGGCGCCTGAACTTCATAGGAACAACGCACGTCGAAGTTTTTTTTTGGCGTTGCTACGCTACCGCTGTACTGTGATATACAGTCGGTATTTTGCCTGCAAGATGGCGTGGCGAGACGTGACATGACCTGACGCGACGATGCAAACATCACCAAATCACCAACGTGGTGGACTGAGAAGTCCAGTACATAGATGTTAGTTAGCAGAAGCAGAAGAGGAGGGTCACGTGGGGCTTTCCCCTAGATTTGGGGGCAGTGAAGTACGTAGCCGTCATGTGATTTTGTTTATTCTGCCTGAGGCAGAGAAGACTCGGCTCATCAGGCCCAGATTTGAAACCGACGGCGCACGTAGAGATCCACCCCAGCATCAACGGCATCAACACAGTAACATGCATGTAGAGCCGCACATCAGCACCGGATACGACGGGCGCACGATCTCCTCGTTGCCGAGATACTGGATACCGCGATCATCGAGTCGTCGTCGGCCTTTTTGGTGGATGGAACCCTTTTCATCAGTGGAGTTGCTGCATGCTGGACTCCTCCTCGTACTTCGTATTTTTGGCCTTCCGGGCAGCCCAGTAAGCTGCGGCGGGGGTGACTTTGGCAGAATCGATGGCGACGGAAGACTCGCACTCTCGATTGAATATCCGGACCTCCCACCCATCCGTCAACTCTGACCTCCTGACTTGTCGTGACAGGTTTTTGATCGTGCTCGCTCGAGGTTCAACTATACTATCTAGTACGCAGAACTGCGTTGTTGACAAAGGCAGAGGCTCTCGTAGAGACCACCCATCCCCGAATCCAATTTTAGCGAAAGTCCTTTCATTAATTACTAAGCGTCTCGGAGCCGTCGCTCTAACCCCCCACCCAGGTGTAAGCATCAACAACGCCAACTGCTTTTCCCTCCAGTAGTGCTACATAGCTTATTAGTTGTCAAGTGGCAGAGCAGGCGGTTCCATCTTGCCGGTGGCCAGCGCTCTCCACACCAATAACAAACATGGCAGATTCAAAAAGCCACCGGATTCGCCATTCGGAGCGGGGACAGTAAGTGTACGTACGGACCGTCCTTTTTATTAGCCGCAACGCGTATGCGATGGAATCGAAATAACTCTGTCCCGTGCGCGAACTAGATACGTGCACAAGGAAAGGAAAGAAAAGGTAGTCCCATTTTAGATCTTGTCTGATTCGCATCGGTACAACAGGGATGTGCTCTTTTCTCGCCGTCTCTTATTTACTGTCTCGTTATTTTAGCGAGTTCACAGCAACTCGACCAAATGTCCAGAGGTACGATCGAAGAATGTACATCCTTTTCTCGTGACACCTCCGACAATCTCTCACGGAGAAGCGGAAATTGAGCGGCCAAAAAATCATATCATTATATAAATGATATTTGGAATTAGATACACAGCCGCAGATCCGGGTCCGGACCGAACGCGTGTGGGACACTCCTTCCAAGATCTTGCTCCAATATTCATCACATGGATCGAATAAGTTTCGCGACTGGACGAGCTCCTTCACGACATTTTTGGAAACGTCTGTCTATCTTCCTTTCGCTTAGGAACCGTACCACCAGGAAAATTCTCCTCTCTTACTACCAGAAGATTTTCCTACCTGGGAACGCCTCGATGTCATGTGACAATTCCACACTTCGATATGTGTTTCGGGTAAAGAGATTCATTATAAAGTGACCGGCATACCTACCCTTTTGAACTCGTGCTGATCGATCAATTAGGTAGCGTTGAGAGTTGCTCTCGATCATTCTGTACGAAGTAGTTGCCATCCCACCCCAGGAAGTGAGGTTATTCACTCGGGGAAAGAAAAACGCGGACCACATCGGTAGCTCGCGTCGAAGAAGACAATAGCATCCATCATTGGACAGTCAAAGAAAATAGGCATAAAGACAAAAAAAAAAAGAAAGGGAAATGAGACCTTAGAAAGTGCTCACTTTGCAATGGGTACCACCGAGTGTACTTGAGCTGTTGTCAACCTTCCAACAACGTTGCCCAGGACGCGCCTTCCCTCGCCTCGCTTAATCAATCCACCCGAACAAAATACCAAAACAAACACCAAAACAAACCCCCAAAGACTCTCCCTCCCCCCTTACACGCGCTCCAAACCCCTTTTCGTAACCAGAGTCGACTATTCACGACCCCAGGAACGAAGCGGCTGCCGTTTCGAAGTTTCAGCCCCCTACCAATACTTACGACCGGGACGAGAGAGAGGAGGGGGGGGGGGGGGGGAAAAGGCAAAAAGGGGACCGGACCCAAGGAAAGTCCTGGCCGAGGATGACATCCGACGGATCAGAAAACCCGATGAGCACCGAGGACGTGGGTTTCACGGTAAGGCGACAGCCTTTGTTCTTTTTCATGGGGACAGAACGTGGTATTTGCTCTCACAAGGGAGGTGAGGTTCTCCGGGTGAGTGGGGCCGGGGCGTGGTGAGTGCCGGTAGGCGACGGCGACGGCGACGGCGACGGTGTGTGTATAGCGAAGCTAGCGAAGATGACCCAGTCTCGATCTCGTGTGGAGAAGAGAACAGCACACGAGAGAGAGAGAAGGCACCGCTTCAAGTAGGCGAGCCCTTGGTCGCGGAGTCAAGGAGGGAGCTTGGTATTGTCACCTATCCCCTTTTTATATCCACTTGATCTTCTCGCGTCGAACCTCACGTTCGGCAACGAGAGAAAGGGATTGCAAGCTGCCGGTCAACACAAGAGATACAATGCGCTACAAATGCAGTACGAAACCAAGACCAGACGAGGCGGGCACGGCTCACAGACGCAGCAATGCAAACGAATATAAAAACACGCACGCGGCATTACCACAATCCTAGAGTTCGTTGAGCAACCCAGCTCCGCCCTTCACACCCAGAACCTTGAGCCGCACCATCAACACGTTCGAACCATCTTACATAGAAAGATCACCGCGCCTGGAGGGAGGGGGGGAGGGGGGGGCGAGATAGACCGGCAGCCTCGTTCGCCCCTCAGCCATACGAACGGGAATCCACCCTGCGTACCTTTTCCGTGAGGAGATCGGGATCTCTGCCTCTCCCTCTCCCTCTCCCTCTTCCTCTCCCTCTCCCCTTTCCACCGTTCCACCCTCCCCGGTGAATCCCACGTACACTCCTACCCCAACGTTCCCACTCTATCTCAACGCTTGGAGCAGCACCGCCTACCGGTCCATGACCCCCTCCGACCTCTGGAAACCACAAGATAGGCGAATCGTGAAGTTGAGGCATAAGAGGCGCAGGATTGGCGTGGCAGGATGCGAGTCACGAGTGACTGAGCTGGATCCGTTGGCTTTTTTATGTACATGTCGAGATGTGAGGGAGTAGGCAGTCTCTCAGTCATGTGAAAGGGGAAAGAGGGTGGAGGGAGGGGGGAAGGGAGGCGAACATGAATCTAGTGATGGTGCTAGGAAGACGATGAAGAGGGATCACTCCCCGAACCCCTCAAGGGTAGATTAAAGCACAAGTTCATATGGACGATGTGAGTGATGAGCGACGGTGTGTAGCCCTCTTCCGTGAACTTCAGCCGGAAAATAATCGGTACGGTAAGATGCAGACGAGAACTTCTGGTAACACAGGAACACCCCAATGACTTGACACTAACGGATTGAATTTTTGTCTGTATCCATTCTTCTAGTCTGTGGTCTGGGACAAGCCACTTTACTATGCGTCAAAGCATGTAACATTATGCATTAAAAGGTATCCCCCGCCCAACGCCCGTAGCCTTGTGGTCACATGTGCTTCAGCACCACTACGCTATAAGTCAAAATCGCGTCTCTTCACTCCAACTCACTATACAGGAATCTCCCGCCTCAACTCCAGTTGCTCCAACTTCGCTGCCAGTTCCTCCTGCTGCCTCTTCTGCTCCGCCTCGTACAGGAACTGCGCGTACTTGCTCCGCTTGTTGTGGATCCCACATTCAGTCTTGTCCTGTCCCTTCCATCGCCCAGCCCGCTCGTCCTCGCCCTCCTTCACAGGTTCCGTCGAGTGCCAGTCGCCGACACTCTTGTACCCACGGTCCAGCAGCTCATTGTATGGGACGTTGTTGGCCTTGATGTATTCGTCGACTTGCTGGAATGACCACGCGGCCAACGGGTTGATCTTGATGAGGCCCGCGTCGTCAACCTCGATAATGTCGAGAGATTCTCGCTTCGCTCCTTGGGAGCGCCGGCGCCCCGTGAGGACAGCTGCCACCGAGAGGTCCGTGTAGGCTCTCTGAGCGGGCTCGACCTTGGCGACCCAGTCGTACAGATCGGGGCTCGTCTTCCAGAGTTCCTGGCCGTGTCTCGCTTCAAAGTCTGCGGTTGTGCTGACTCCCTCGGGCTTATAGACGTGGAGGTGGACGTTCGGGTAGCGGGCCTTGGTCTTCTCCACCAAGTCAAGGGTTTCTTGGAAGTGGTAGAGAGTATCAAGGAAGATGGCATCGATTGTTGGAGCGGAGGGGGTCTCGGACTGGAGTTTTGACAGCATGTCAAGGGTGACGAGGCCGGAAACTCCAAAGGCAGTTGTCTGGTACAGGTTGGGGAACGTGATCTTGGCCCATCGTAGGATATCAATTGGAGCAAGGTTGTTCAGGTTATTGTTAAGGAACTTGAGATGTTGCTTTGTGAGGATGATTGAGGGGAGGGCGCCTGCTGAAGAGGCTCCCGAAGCATAGCCCGACTCCAAGTTCGAGCTGTTTGAACTCGGTGGTTCCCTATAAGCACCCATTGTGGTATGTGATGCTGATGGACGTGGTCGAAGTGCGGGGGGAAAGAGGGGCGGGCGATCTACAAGAGAGCCTTGAGGGCGGGAGAGTTTGACTAAGAGGGAGGAGATGGGAACGATGGTGCAATCGGAGTCGTCGATGGTGTGATCACCGAACAAAGAGTGGAGAAAGCGTGGCACTGAAATGCTAACCCGTAACTTGTGAAAACAACCGAGAGAGATCTGAGCATAAAGACCTGAGATCCCGAGATATGACGTCTGGGGTGAAAGGGTGATAGATTATGCACCGAGAACACGAGTGAAATGGCCGCGAAATTCGACGTCTACAACAAGGCGAAATAAGGAATAAGAAAGTGGGAGAGGAGAGGGGAAATAATCAGAGAAGAGAGGGCTTAGATGGCCGGCCGGTCCAACACATTACCAATAGCCATTATTGGTAAGCAAATGAGAAACGCGGACTTAGCTTCTTCACCGTGACCGCCCTTCCGGTGCTCCGTGTGGTGCTGCTAGGCGATGCTGCCATCGAGGATAATGATGATGATGATGATAATGATGATAATGATGATAATGCTGAGGTTGAGGCCGAGTTGAGGATTTCTGATCAGATCACACCATCCGCGCTAGCCAGGGGTCGCGGCTTAGAAATGGCCTGGAACCGTCAGGGAGAGAAGCTTTTTGATTGGCTCCTCCAGACCTCACCTGCTTCACCTGGGAAGAAAAAAACCCATATTCAACGAAGTATTTACCTACTATGAGGTAGTAGTATGAGGACACGAAACCAGAGAGTATGGCCGACGAATAGATACAGCTCGTTACGAGCGGAGTCTGGTTTCTGAATCGAATGGTCTATCACTCAGTAAACTTCTCGAGGAATACTGCACTGTATTTATTGTAAGATCATGCAAGGAAGAGGTACTACGGGAAGTAAATACACATATACATGTATGTATATATATATATATATGTATATACTCTCTACAGCCAAAGATCCAAACAGAGGCCGTGCCCCAGCCTGGCCCCGCCAGAGACAGCCGGGGCGTTGCGATGCGATGTTGCGATTACACGTGATGAAGATCTCGTGATCGGGAATATCACAAACGCCGAACCTCGGCGAGACTGCCGCCTTTTTCTAAGCTATCCTCGATCCGGTAGCTTGTGGACTCTATCGATCAGATTCTTATCGGAAGCTATTTTAGGACTCGCTAGGATGCATCAGCTCTAGCGTTCGTATCTCAAGTCCAACACGGGATACTGGAGATCCCAACTTCTCCCACTTTATTCACCCTTGACCCTCCACCCTTCACCCATCACCCATCAACCCGCCAACCCATCTCGTATTCGTTTCTCTCTTTCATTCCCATCTCCCAAGTACATTTCCCTTTTTTCTCTCGTTAAACAAACTTTCACTTCCCGCCTTTGTTCTGCCTCGCCATCGTCAGGACCCGCGTTACTGAATGCGAACACACACACACACAGCACAGCCACGCGACTCAGCAGCAGCATCCACCCGCTGATTGATCCCAGTCACACACGGGACGAAATTATCCTCCTCTACTCTGCCAAATCCTCAGCAGCTCTCCCCCTCCCCTCTCACACCGTCAACACCAGCAACATGTTGTCCCGGCCACAGTTAAGACTCCTCTCTCTGCTCGCTCTCGTCTTCGCTGTCACCCAAGCATCATGGCTTGAGGTCAACATCAATAATGGCTGGGGGGCCAAAGCGATATTTGCCAGACAAGAGCCTGGGACTGCTGTTGCTGAAGATACTGCGGGCGGAGGAAGTGCACAACCCACGCCGAATTCGATACCGGAGTCTGCGTCAGTTGCGCCTTCGACGCCTGCTGCGCCGGCAGGTTCGAGCAGACCTGCCAATACTCCCACTGCGCCAGCTTCATCAAGCGCCTCTACAACCGCATCCCCACCGGAAACCACTCCCTCCCAGCCTGCGTCCAGCGCTTCGGCTACGCCTACACAAACGTCTACCCCTGATTCTTCGGCCCCGAGCTCGACTGGTAAAGACACCACCACCCAGAGTACATCCGCAAGGTATGCAAAGGACTCCCTCTCTCGGGTGACTCTTAACCAGAGATGCCCACATATCTTTCGGATAGCCAGGCTAACTTTCCCAGACCAACCGCTACGACCGCCGTAGTCGTGACGACAATCGTCACGACCATCTCCGGCAGTGTTTTCAGCTCCGTCGCATCTTCGACCATTACAACCGAACTCCCAGCCGGAACCGCAGCTCTCAACAGCGATGGCAGTGAAAAGTCTTCCGGCATGAGCACCAAGACCCGCAACACCATCATCGGGGTGGTTGTCGGAATTGGCGGCGCCATCATTGTGGGCGGCTTGGCCATTGTAGCCTTCCGTATCTGGGGCCGGAAACGGAAGAATGACGAGAGCGACGGTCTAATGGAGTTTGGGGAGCATTCACGACACGAGAAAACTGGCAGCGGGTCCGTACCCGGCGGGACCAACCCGTTCCAGAGCACGCTGGAGAATTACCACAATCCGGCCCGAAATGGCAACGTCAACGCCTCTGCAAATTTCTAATCTGGATAGCGATATGAGGGGCAAGGGAGTTTAATAAGGTTTCGTGGTTTCTGCAATTCTATGTTGGTTCTTGAGCGCTCACGGTCGGGCCATTTCGTCACAATGTGTCCGGTTTTCTCCGGCTTTCTACTTGGGAATTTTTACGGGATGGGTATGGTGTGCATGGAATGGAGTTTCTGCATCGTGTGTTGCATTACAATCCTTGACTCACAGCCGAGATCTGTTACAGCGCCAGCTAGCTGCTGTCTGTAGCCTAATTAAAATTAAGAGAACCTGGCATTCCATTTGAATCCCAGCATAATTTGCCATTACATTTGTTGCGTGGCGCTCGTCTGTGCCTCCCAAGGCTCAGGTACTCGGCACCAGTATTCTGAAACGGCTTTAAATTGTGAGCATTGCGCGCCACCCTCTGATTTGCGGAGTGCAGAATTCGGAACATGGGATGACACCTCGTCTCACACATTTGGCCCATTCTCCCCTGTTCTCGTTCGACTCTGTGCTTGTACTCTCAGTCCGACGACAATTTCTTCGGCTTCGAAAGAATCAGCTCCACGTTCGTTGGGACCGGCCGATCACCGAGCGGGAAGAGGTATGAGGCTCTCCGCCCTCCCGATCACGGGATCTCTGCAGCTGGTGCTGGGAGTTGCCCTGGGCGGCGAGTTGCACGTCGAGTTCCCGGGCTTCCTGCGCGTGCGCGCCGAGTCGAATCTTCAGGTAGGCAATCCATCCATCCACTCTCCCATCATTTCAGGATCCTCGATCCCCCACCCCTGCCTCCCTCCACCATCCTCTACGTTTCGGCGGACGGATGGGAAAAAGCGTCGAGGAGGAAAAAGGGAAGGAAGGAAAGAAAGAAAGGATGAAAGAAAGATCCCCCTAGCTGAAGCCACATCACCACCACAGACCTTCTCGAGCGCGCTCGGCGGCGCCAGCGCGGAGCCCATCACCAGCACGACGGACGAGCGGCGACCATTTGCCGTCGGCGCGGATACGTTCACGGACTATGCGAGCGCGGCTGTGCGGACGTGTAATAATCAGAAGAACGCGTGTGCGAGGTATGTCTGGTTCTCGTCTCCCGCTCTTTCGGAGTTCCTGTCTGTGGGTGGGGGAGTTCAATGAGATGGTGGCATATGATAAGGCGGGGTGAAGTGGGGGAGAGGAGGAATATAGCAGTGAGTGTGTTTGTGAGTGGGATGAGGAGGGGAAGAGGAAGACGGGGGGGAGGGGGGGAAAGGGAGAGAGGGACAGACGTGTGTACGCATATTTACTAATTACGCCATCTTACAGGATCGCCAACGGAGAAGATAACCCAGCCGGCATTACCATCTCTGACTGCGAGAAGCAGGAGGGTGCGTCCCTCCCCTTCCCTTCATCCCCGTCTCCCCAGCGCCCTTGATTCCGAGCTCTACCCCCTCATACGCAGCCTCAATATCGCCATCACACCCCCTGATACCCAAGCTAACAATCACCTCGCTCCTAGCGGAATGCACTGGCGTCGCCTCATCCGTGGACCCGTCTACGATCGGCGCCGCCGCGCCCCCCGCGGACACGGTTCCTGTTGCTGAACCTGAACCTGAACCTAAACCTGAATCCGAACCTGAACCTGCACCCGCGGTGGCGCCGCCGAGTGCGACGCTGCATAGCTCGGATGAAAATTTCTACTACTTCTGCGATCCCTAGGAGGGGGCCCGTGTTGGGCTAGAGCTGCTGCTGGATCAGGGCCTGATGCCAATCTGGAACTGGAGCTGGGTTTGAAGGAGAGATGGAAATGAAGGGAGGAGGGGAAGGCGTTTCAAGCCACGCGGAGGTCGGACATGGGGGTGGAAGTGGAAGAGGCATTGGCTTGCGCTCATCATGATGATTTAGGGTCCGGGTGGCTAGCTGGAGGCGTTTGGAGCTATGAGGCGCGAGGTACATGCATACATCCATTCATACATACCTGATTAACAAACCCTTCGTTTCCCCACACATGCAATTGCGAATCATCGAGTCGACGACCAACAAGCATCATTTAGTGATTCGGTCAGGTAGCCGAGTCCGCAACGAAGACCTCTTTCTATTCCCGCGACAAAGTAGCCAGATGCTACTCTTACCCTAGCTCTAGCTCCAGCACTCGTATTTGCTCCGGCTCCGTGCTCCAGTGCTTCGAGACATCGGAAATCCCTCGCTTCCACCGGCACGCATCTCGGTGTATGGGCACTTCTCGCGCCGATACGTAGTTAGCTGCACGCGGTTGACAGCGACTCCCGAGAGCTGAGCCGTAGACCGTGGACTGCGTTCAAACCCTTCCTCGGTCTTTCCCGCCCGAGCTTCATTCAAAAAGTTGAACCCCACGACGCCTCTTCTGCCCCCGAGGCGGGTCCGAAGAGAGTGGCAGCTTGGCTTCATCACGACACACGCTTGGGTCGCCGAGTCGCTCATGGGAGGGATGGGCTGTGCTTCTGCTTCGAAAGCCCTCTGGTTGGCGATGGTCAGTCAGAGTCTGGTACCGGGAGTCCTGTCCCGGTGCTTATCCCGGTGCTTGTCCCTGTTCGTGTTGCCGCGGAGGATACTCTCTTCTTTCTTCTCTCGTTTAGGGAAAGCGATTTACGGATCGGCTGGTGCTGCGGCCTTAATGTATTGTTCTCGGTTGTGGCGTGGTTGCGGAGACCTTGACTTGCCTCCCCTTACGGCCCTCTTACTACCATAACCCTGGAGTCCGCGGCGGATCTCCGTGTCCACGCAGGGTCATAGGCACACGGGTCTGTCAACTGGGGCTAGCGGTCCCGCTAATGGCGGACAGCTTTGTTGAGGATGGGTACGAGATTCCCGGAACCCTTCAGTTAGGGGATACCACATATCACCCGACGACCTCGTAGACCGTTTCATACTTCTCAACTGTGATCTGAGCGGAAAAGAAAAGGAAGAAAGAAAGAAAATAAAAAAGGAAAAAAAGCGGAAAGTAAAACAATAGTAAGAGGTGCCGCTTCAAACAGTCGCGAAAAAGTTAACAGAGCTGTACTCGGGCTGGGATATTCAGAAGAAGATTTGACGGAGCTACATGCATTCAGTTTGAGTGCAAATGGTAGTGTATATATACCGCTGTCTATTATTACTAAAGGTAGTGCATGTTGTGATACGGTAGCATTGAAGAAACGACGAAAAAAAAAAGATTTTCAAACAGTTATCCATCGTGATTTTGACATGCATCCCCTTGAGATCGCTCAGTACTGTCCAAGTACGGAAAAAGAATTGATATCAACATTAATTATGATACTCGTTCTTTGTGGTGGACACCTCACCGTCGCGACACCTCGCTTCGCAGAGCCGGCGCAACTCCACAAGACAACACAAACACACCCTAAGCCAGGACAAAGCGAGATTGAGACGAAGAAATTTCTATAGCTTATCATATGATTGTAGCGGATCTGGTCATTTAGACTTCGATCTTACCAGATTCCGCGAGATCTCAAGATTGGCTATGCGGTTCTTGGTCAACTGCTCAACCCCTTTCCACTCCTCGCTTAGCTTGAAACGGCTTTGCTCTTCCATTGCTCGACCTCATTTCATTACCGCAACTTGATGGTTTGGAAAGAGTAAGCTTTCTTTGAAAGCGGTAAATCGTTGTGGTGGCAGTCCGCAATTCCTCGTCAGGTTGGAGCCAGATATCTAGAAAATACAAACCTTGCCATTTTCCAAACTTAGGGGTGTCGATGTCGTGGTTATGGATTCTCGCAGCCTTGCATTGCAAGAGAGGCGGTATGTTTTGGGTGTAGTCAATTGCCGGTCACTGGCGCTGGTAATCGTCTGTCACATCACACCTCCGTCCCTCTGTCGATATGCCCTTCGAGAAATCCCGAATCTTCGATGTTCACCACATCGGTGACTACGCATATACACAGCAATAGCCCGGTCATAGCGAGTTGATCCACAAACCCGGGACAGGGTGACTCCATGAAGTTCAGGTATCCCGTAAGCAGGATCTCCATCTTCTTCGCCGTGCTAGCAAAGTAACGGCCTCCTGATACCCGGATCATACGCCGCGTTGATCACTGCATCGCCAATTCCTCGAATGATACAATTGTGTCCGGCGAAGACAACTTGACTTTCGGCTTCATCTCTAGTCCCGCAGCCCGCAGCATGGCAAATCGAACCGCATTGATCCCCGGTCTCTCCTTCATGAAATACCTCGTTGAACTGCACGATATGATCTCCCCGACGGCAAATCCATCTTCTTCCGGATCCGGCTGCACCACATCTTTCACCACCCTCATCAGGTCATCAAGTCTCTGCAGCCCCTCCCCTATCGCCGCGTCTCCAATACTCTTCGTCCCCCAGCGCATGACCTTATCTGCCTTGGACAGTACAACCTGGTACGGGACTTCCTGACTCTCAAACATCCTCAAGATCTGCATATCTGTCTCCTTGATGCCATGCTCCGCATCCACCAGCAAGAAGGCCCTCTTTAGCTCCTTCCTCTTCTCCAGATACTTCAAGATCTGCACTCCCCACTCCGCCCGCCCTCCATGCCCGTACCCAGGCATGTCCAGCACGACGAGCGGCCAGCCACGGTCCTCTCCGCCAACGGCAAACGCATTCATCAACCTCGTACGGCCCGGCTTCGCGCTCGTGTACGCAATCTTCTGGTCCAGGATCGCGTTCAGCAGCGACGACTTGCCCACGTTCGAGCGCCCCACGAAACACACTTCGGGACTGCTGCCAAAGTCCATGGCCTTGAACTTCTCGGCCGACCACAGGAATTTCGGGGGCCGCCGCTCGAAGAAGGTTTTTGCGTGGGCGAGCTGTTCGCTGTTCGGTGGGAGCGTGTCCCAATGGTACGACAGCCCGGCGCGGATATTGGACGCCGTCATGGGTTTCGAGGGGACATTCCCGAGAATCTCTTTCGACGCTGTGGGTAGAGCATATTTGGTGTTGGATAGGGCATTCTTGGATAGCTTGGACAGTCTAGCGGGTGCCGACATTTGGTCGTGCGGGTAGAGAGGAACGGAGGCTGGGAATTGAGCTCGACAGATTCATGGGCTGCGACGCGGCCGCGGCCAGGGCGGCCGAGCTTCAAGCGCTTCAAGCTCTCTCGCCTCTCTGTTACAAGCTTCAACAGCCCCAAGCACCCGTCACATCTCCAACATGTCGACTCAAGTGAAGCTCCGCTCTCTATACCGTTCTTTCCTCCGCGAACTACCCTCCCGCTCGCTCGCCGAGCAACCCTCCCCGCTGAAAGCCCGCATCCGCAGCACAATCGCCTCTGAGTCCGGGATCTCAATCGCGCAGGCGGAACAGTACCTGCAATATGCCAAGGCGCAGAGAATGTATGCCACGCTGTTGGAGAGATACAACCCGGGTATGAATATGGATGACGAGGAGAGGATCAGGATGACAGCTAGGAGGGTGGGCATGGAGATGCCCGAGGAGTTTGCGTATGGAGGGCGCGGGACGGAGGAGGGCAGTGGAGGGAAAACGGGGCAGTGAGCGGTCGGGGATACGTCTGGCAATGACATATTCAGGGGAAAGAGACGATTCAAGGAGTCGTCGATTACAAGGCTCTATTTGCAACTGAGCTCGTCACAAGAGCAGGTCATCTCATCTCACTCCAACACATCAATGCTTCGACTCAACTCCTAGGAACCCGACGTATGGATCGAGAAACGAATCCATTAATCCACCAACTGGCCTTGCTGTGCAGGGCTCACGCGGAACCTACAATGAAGGTGTGTTGATCAAACAGTGTAATGGGAGAACGGCAGGCGACACCTGGTTCCATATTCAGCAGCACAACAAGTCTCACAATACAGACCTTTGACTCTTGCTTGGATGAAGCAAAGAATACGCAACCTTTTTTCGAGCTTTGTTTCTGTACTTTGATACTCCTAGTGCTGGCAGAAAGGTCCTGGCACATCACATTATAGGTATTGTCCCTGTTCTTGAAGCGTCATCAAGGGCCATTTCGGGGATATGTGGGCAGAAAAACAGTTGCGGAGGCTTACTGGTAGTCCCAAAAGACAGCTCGAATCGAGATTTATAGCTCGCGCATGTTGCGATCACCACTGGCATGGATTCAGTGTTTCAAGCAACCGGTATCTGCCTACATCACTGAGACCATATCTGCATTTCTACTTGGATAGTTCTGATGAAGAAAGCCATGTACTTCGTTGCCGGCCGTACTTCTCAATTATGGCAGACTGCGGTCAAGTCCAATCCTGAGCGCCCAAATCATTGTCTGCTATCAAATCCCCAGTCCATGCTCTGTCATACTTTTTGCTCCGCCATACTACTCCTTGTCACGTACCCAACATCTATATCTTGTCCCTTCCTTTATCTTCATCACTTGACATCATTTTGCTTAGAGGTCCCTTCTTTACCATCAAGCTCATAACCTCATACAGCGCATCCGCGGCAGCCATAGTGGTGTGTTCAGCATTGGTATCATACGCGGGGGCAACCTCAACAATATCAGCAGCGATGATGTTAATGCCCTCCAACCCTCTCAAGATAGTGCGGAGCTCACGAGTCGACCAGCCGCCCGTTTCTGGTGTTCCGGTTGCCGGGGCAACTATTCCGGTTAGTGCTGAATAGAAGGAGGTCTGCAGGACCTACAAGCTGGGTCGAGGGTGTCGATGTCAATGGACAAGTATACAGGCTTGTCGTGCCCAACACGCTCATGGATTTTCTTGATGATACCATCCATACCCACGGTATCAATCTCCCTCGCCTCCACGATCTCAAATCCACAGTAGCCGTCATTTTCATAATCACTCGGTCCACTCAACGTGGTGCGAATACCAGCATGGATGTTCGTGTCATTAGCAAGCAAGCCTTCCTGCGCAGCATGGTAGAAGTACGTTCCATGGTTGACGCTAGCAACCTTACTTGGTGACCCTCCAAAGACCTTGGGCTTCCATGTGTCGAGATGGGAATCGAAATGGATGACCGAGATCGGGCCGTAAGCACGGTTGATAGAGCGGAGTAGGGGGAGAGTGATGGTGTGATCTCCTCCCAAAGTGATAACGCGAGGCAAAGTCTTTCCATTCTTTGCCGGGCCCTTCCTCCTCGCGCCGGTCGCAGGCGCACGGGTGAGGATGGAGTTGTGTCCTTCTTCGATCTGGGTGAGCGCCCACGTGTTGTCGTATCTGCCTTGGTCAGTCTCTTTGTCTCCGGAAGTCTGAGCCACTCACGAGGTAACGGGGATGTCTCCACAGTCTAGGATGGTAGCCCAGCTATTAAAGGGATTCGTCTCCAGAGGGACATTGTACCCTCCACTGAAGCGGATCTTACGTGAGCCTGTATACGGGACAAGGAATCAGCCCGGGCTGTCGGGGGCACTGACTACAAATTCAGACGGCGAGAACCTTGACGTATCCCTGACGGGCCGAAGCGTGCTCCTGGGCGGTAGGAGGTTCCAGTGTCGAAGGGGGCTCCTAAAAGTAATTGCATTAGTGTTGATATCTAGTTAGGTCGTCAAGTCAAGAGCTACTACCCACCGATGAAGGCAATGTCATACTTCACCTCGTCGGATGCGAGGCAGGGAAAGTATGGTAGACGTCCGAATGTCGAGATGCCAGAGAACACCGAGTCGGCCTATCACTCGTCAACTCGGATTTTAAAGACAGGTCGGCTCATTATACCTGAGTTCCACCGTCTCCCGGCAGAGTATTGTACCACAACGCCTCACTCGGTCAGCGCAGCCAGACACAGGACCCGATTGCTCTTTACCTTGTGTGGGCCTTGAATTGGGGTCTGAGATCCATGGTCACCGTGTGCAATGGTAGTGGTCACCAGCAAGGCAATGCCTGGGATAATATCTCTCATCATGGGCTGCTTGGACGCGAATGGGAGGCAGAAAACAAACCATGGGAGATGGGCAAACTCCCTTTAGTACTACTGAGCTGGCATGCACCACACCTGGTGCATGTTGATTCTAACTGATAGGAGCTCGGTCTCTTCCCGTCAGGTCTGCGGTCAGTAGACAGGACTATCTCGGCCGAAGCACCTGCAGTGCAGATTGCTTGAGAGCTTGATAGCTACTGGTCCCCGAGTTTTCCGACATTGCTGTTAGGTAAGGCTGCTTAGATACCGCAGGGAAATTGTTCCTGGATGCACGCACTCGTCGGGTAGATAATCATTCGAAATATAAGCAGGAATCGCAGTTGGCGAGATCCACGCCGGGCTTGAGCGAGTCTTTCTCGAGCTGGGATCAATGGACCACAAATCATTCTTGTTCGACACGGAAATGATCATCTGATACGATTGCCCTGCTCGGCTCACCCATTGACTAATGAAGAGGTAACGCCACAAGTCACTGACGACTGGGAAACCGGTGTGTACAGTACAGTACATGTAAAGTCAGGGAGGTGTCATTATCAGATAAGGGGACGAGGGGAAAGAGACTTTACAGTACTCGCGCCGAGCGGCGGCGGCCAGGGGAGGAGGAAAAGCCGCGGCTGCACGCGGGGTTGACCTCGCTAATATGCCAACCGGGCCGTAATATCGAAGCAACAGAAGAACCGAGGAAAGCTGAAGAAGTGCCTTCAACGGTATCTGCTCCTGCGGGCTCGAGTTGGAGTTCAGAGGCGCTTAGCAATTGTCCCGCAGACGGCTTTGCGCTACTCGTACTTGTCAGATAGCCCGAAATGTAACATCTCTGGCTGCGATTTCCCGCGCACGGAAGTGGAGTGCTATGGAGGAACGTGTATGGATGTATATATATATATATATATAAACGTATAATATGTAATATATTGATCAGCCGACTGGGTGTCATCACTGTCATATACGACAGTCCACACACAGCGCACACTACCTGTGGCTGAGATCGCCCGCAATTCCGTGTCGCTGCGACACAGCCGTGTATACATTCCAAGGCTCGATACATTGCTGCATCGACCTGGCCGCTCCAACAACCCCCCCTCCGTCCCACACGGTCCGGTCCCACATATTTTACCCAAGCTTCTTTTCCAGCTTCTTGAACAAGCTCCCCACCCCCTTCTCCAGCTGCCCAGCCCTCTTCTCCAGGTTACCCCTCGGCGCCTTGACCTCCTTGGCAGGCTTATACGCCTCGTCCTCCGTCGGCCGGTACACCTGCTGGTGAATCGAGTAGTCGGTCATCAGCGGCGTCGTGGTACTCGCGCTCCCGTACTGATGCTGCGAGAAGCCACCTGGTGGTGCGACGTGCGGCTGCGGAGCCGGTGGGCCGGTCATGGGTGTTCCTAGGCCTGGGGAGTAGATTCCCGGTGTTGGGAGGCCTGGTGAACCGGGATGGGTCGCAAACTGGGGGACCGGGGGGTGGGAAGGTTGTGGCTGTTGTTGATGTTGTTGATGTTGTGGTTGTTGTGGTTGTTGTGGTTGTTGTGGTTGTTGTGGTTGTTGTGGTTGTTGTGGTTGTTGTGGTTGTTGTGGTTGTTGTTGGTATGCCGGGGGCGTGGCCGTAACCGAGGCTGGTGGAGGCTGGGCGTAGGGACTTGATGCGGTTGGCGGTGGAGCGAAGGAGGTTGGGAAGTGTTGGGCGAATGGCGATATGGGGACTGCTGGTACCGGGGCGCTATGGGTCTGCGATGGTGGAGCGCTGCCCGGGGGAGGCACGTTTGCAAAGTAGCTTTGTTGCTGTGGAGGCTGGGGTGGAGGTCCGGGGAATGCATGTTGTTGGTACGGCGCAGCAAGTGTCGGGGCCTGGTCTGATGCCGCAGCGGCCATAAGCGGATTGACGGCTCCATCGTCAGGAGGAGGAGTTTTCTCGCGGTGCCTGATGACTTCCGGCGCAGCTGGTGCCGCGGGGTTGTACGCCATGGGCGCAAAGCTGGGTGCTTCCTGGCTCGCTGGTGCACCTGGAGCTGTCGTGCGAGAGTCGCGGGTCTGACCTTGCTGATACCCAACGTCTGTAATGGCCACGCTCTCCAGCCTCTGAACAACTGGGCTCATCTCTTCCGCGTGAGGCGGCGGCGCAATAGGCGCATCTTGGACAGTTACCTGGTGCGGCGGCAACACCCGCCGAATGCTGTTCACAAACAGCACGGCGTCCTCTCTCGTCCAGAAGTACAGATTCAGAGTATGCAGCGGGTACATGTACTTGTTCTCATTCCGAGGATCGAAGGCTGGGAGATGCCATTCTTGCCCCTCTGTTGGCGAGTTGCGCTGCCCTGGCGGTCCCTTGACAGTCAACGTGACCAGAGTCGAGTGCTTGTACGAATACCGCACATGAGCAGCGTCCAGATCTACCCATATCAGCATCCGGCTCCAGGTCCAGGTCCAGGTCCCATGACGACAGCGTGCCACTCACACCCCGTAAACGCATCCTGCTCCGCTGTCCCAGCGTTGTTGGCAACCTCTAGACGCGCCCTCCTCTGCGACGCATTCTCAAACAGGTAAACATACGACCCTCCTTCGAAGCGGTGATGCGGCGGCTTTGCCCCGGGCGGCGTGAAGTAGTAATGTACATCTGCAAATCTGCTTCGCGTGAGAATCCCATCGCTGTGCTGAACTAGGGCGCAGGCCTACAGAGAAGCTGCTAGATCCTCTCCAGTTCGTGCTGCCATGCTGGAGTGTGTGCACCTCGCGCCACGAGTAGATACTTGAAAATGCAACGATCAGACTGCGCAGGATATTGTGTAGAGAGAGAATGAGAATGAGAATGAGAAAAGAGAGAAGAGAGAAGAGAGAAACGGACGAGGAGACGCGACTTACACTGGATTACTTCCTGGTAGGGTTGTGTGCACCTGGGTGAGAGATGCGGATGTAGCTGCAGGTGGTCGGCGGCAAGAAGGCCAATCAGATGGCTGGCTATATTCAGGTAGCTTGAGCATCCCCACTTGATTGTGCTACGTCCGGCATAGTATTCTGGTCTACAATCCGGAGCCCCGAGGAATGCATGTCAAGGGAATTGATAAAGGTGCAATGTTTTGTTTTCTCTTCCGTAAGAGATCTTTTCCAAGGCTCCATATTATGAAGTTCCACATTTCCAGCCTGAAGCATGTTTGTGGTGATGCCATAAAGCCAAGCTCAAGGTGACGCAGCAGACCCGGTATATGAAGTCAAATGTCGAGACCTTGTGGAGCTCATCGTATTGAAGGAGAGTCTGTTCTCCTCACCAATTTCAACGCTTCACAGAGCGTGGATTTGTGTGTATGAATACCCGCATAAATTGATCCGGTATCAATATGGATGCAGTCTGGGTGCATCGAATCCATTTTCCGTCTCTCAAGAACTCCGGTATCCTTGGATGTTACTGTTGAAGCATGCGCAAGCGGCCCAAGACTCACAAGCATTTCTACGCAATCGCTTCCCAATATTCAAAGACTCCGCCAACCGAATGCCGGACCCGACCTAGGAAAAAGAAGCCCACCGCACATCTCTACCGCAAAGGTCCAGTATGTAATGAATATGACCCAAAGGCTTGAGGACCTGCGGTGCATGGCCATAAATACGATGCTGATAGTAATTATCTGCAAAATTTGCGGAATAGGGCGAATTCCCGCGCGTGGAATTGGTATGACGCATCTCATGCCAGAGGGTAGGCCGTAAAGTACTCTATCATACAGATATTTACAGGCAAGTCAAATCTCGCAATGTGAGTGCGAGTTGCTCTAGCTCTTTGAGGCACTGGCAGTTCCAGCAAGAGCTTCCTTGGCCTTTGATTTCGAGTCAACATTCTCTTCCTCGTACAAGCCGTTTGCTTCAATGTACTCGATGACGGGTGCTGGGATCAGATATTGGACACTCATCTCTCTTCGGAGGAAGAGCCTAATCTTGGTGCTCGAGATGTCATTCTGTATCAATTGCTTGTATCTGTTAACCCGAGTGACCTGTACATGGTTCGACGCGTACTTACTGCAATAACATATATATTATCTTTCCATGGTTGGAGATTTGTCAGGGCTTCGTCAATATCTGTTCCGGTTCTCTCCACTACAAATGCGCCGTATCGACCCAAAATATGGTCAAGATCCTTGTCAGACCATACACCAGGAGTTGCTATATCACATGTCAGCGCTTTCAATCCCGCATGATCAGACAGATTCAGCTATCGAAGTAGCATAGTCCATAGGCTACCGAATCGAAATAGCCGGAACATTGCTACAGAATTGGGTTGCCTCACACATGGTCTGTATGAGATCAGCCCCTGCTAGTAGCATGATCCTACACTTCACTCTTGTCCCATCTGGTTTCTGCACACCTCCCAGCACTTCGTTGATCTCATGCTCAAAATGATCGAGCACCTGAGCAGTGGGTACGTATTCTGTCTGTACGGCCTCCCAAGGGTCTACCATAAGCCAGCTGGACTGGTCGGCACCTAACTCGCACATGCGCAACCTGCAAAACATATAAGCTTTAACCTTCTCATCGACACAGAATCTGTACGGACCGGTGTCGGGCACTCGCCAAGCCTGCCTTCTTATATGCGTCTCCAACCGGCGAAAAGTAGCCCCCCATTATCTCGAAGGTGGAGTTGAACTTGGCGTAATCGGCACCCAGCTCGAACATTCGCATGTGTAGGTATGTAATCGGGGAAAAAGATCCGCAAGCAATAAGTACCAATGGCGTCCTATCTCCGTCGCGCTGGGTGAGCCGAAGGCGATGCCTCGGAAATGTGTAGTTCTGGAGCGCTTGCGTCGAGGCAGCTTGCGCCGCAGTCGTTGAGGTCATTGTGAGGGGATGGATCGTGTTGTTTTTGAGAGGAAGAGCAAAACACGCTCTGCCTGACGTGGTTAGCCGTTGAGTGACTGGTGTAGGCAAGCCGATGGTTGTCAACAACGAGATTCGAGGGCCTTTAACGCCGCTGGGGTAAGTTATCGCAAGGGAGCTATGTAGATGTAGGCTTGACAATCGTATCTTATATTAAAAATAACGATAGTCGACTTTGCTATTCCGCCGCTGATAACCCAGAGATTGAATAGTGTGGAAGATGGAGGAGAAGAGGAGAAGGAAGGGAGAACAGCCGCGGGGGTCACCGAAGGAGCGTGAAGACGCTACCTGAGATGAGGGGTCGAAGCGCTGAGAATGCAAATCGATAGCCAATGTTTGACTCGGAAAAGATGGAGAGGACTTGCGAACTGAGACACGCCAGTGTCAGATTTTGTGAATTTTTTTTTTGCAATGCCCATTGCAGAACTCTTCTTTTCTCACCTCTGCGGTGTTGAAGTATGGTAAGCTTTGCTGTGCTGAAGCATGAGGTCACCATCACCGAAGAGACCCAAGCCCGACTCGCGAGCTTTGCCGGGCTTATTTCTCAACACTGCACCGTAGGTTACGTACTCAATACAGTAAGCAGAGCGCAGGTCCGAAGGCTATAAAGTACAAGACAGTGCAGCATTACGCGACCTCACTTACAAAATCCCAACCATGTTACGACTGTTGAGGCAAATAATAGTAGCTATTACAAGTACAAGGCTGCAGATTGCATACCAGGGTGGTGAGAAGGTTTGGCAGAACTCGATAGCTGCAATATAGACGAATACACCCCACCGGTACAAAACATACAAGTATTTCTCCATATGATAGGTAGTAAGTCATTGTTTTATATTTGTACGCGGAACTATGTATACTAGCTACTAAGCAATGCTGCTTTCTAGGATTTCTTTCGTATTATGGATATCCTTATGCTTTAATCACTACTTTCCATTTCCAGGGCAATTCCTATAAACTATTTCCCCAACTCTGTTAACTATACCTGATTCCAAAGCCTTGGTGGCAGCTCTCTCAATCTTTGTATATAAATCACAAACCTCTGAGCACTTCTATTGTATGTAATCCTTTATTTTATCTCATATTTTCTTAGTTGTGTTTGAAATGAGAGAATTTGAAGGCTAAGAAATACTGATAGCTCTAGACATTAAAGCTAGTAACTTCGAATAATAAAAATGCATGGTCTTATCAATTTTTCAAGCTTTAGATGCTTAGATGCTTTGAAAAAGCTCTTGAATTAAAGATACAATATATTCCAAAGTAAAATCCCCTCCTAACCGTCTCCTAATCCACTTTCCAAAACAACCCTCTATGCTAGCTGTATTTTCCTATGGTTAAACTCTGAAACATCAATCCGATTTTGTTTTAACATCGTCTTTCTTTATGATCAGAGTAATGTACTTTTTCTGATCTGAATTTCCAAGTAATCTATTCTCTAGTATGGTACCTTCCTAGTAGCTAAATCTAAAGTTTTATTGCTTCAAACAATCGAAAACTTTTGTTCTTCGGTATAATCTTTTTGCTCAATGCCATATCAATGCCTTTGAATTTCATTTTTGTATGTTAAAACGAGTTTTCGGCGTGCGTTCCGGCAAGCATAAACTTTTTTGGGGCCTTTTTTTTTTTTTTTTGGAAAGCTGTACGTATTGCGTTGTTTAAACAATCTAAACCTAGAATTGCTAGTATACTCTTCTACTGTATTTATTAATTTTTAGATATGGAAGAGACATATTCGATAAGGCGTTGAGGCTAAGTATAAATTGATAAGTAAGTGCGTATTGGACTTGAGTTGAAAACAAATTCGATTTAAAGCAATTTGATTTAGGGTCTAGATAACGTTAAAGTATAAAAGTTTCGCATTTGACCCGATTTTTCCAAATTATCGTTTTGCTTTAGGTTCAAAGTGTTTATGCTCTTATTTTTATAGTAAGTTCCTGAAGTCGGAGTAGTAAAAGCAGCAGTTTCGCATTCCAAATTTATTAATAAAACCACTCGTTATAACCCTTCCCGTACAGAATTTTAGCATGGCGCGCACAGACGCCAATTTTTGGATAATTTCTTGTGCGAAGTATTTACAAAGCCGAGTTGGTTTGGCTCCGAGCCGCAACGTTTTCCTGAAATTGCCATTCTCTTGTCATGGGGGATCTCGGGCCCCAGAAGAAGAGCAAGACGCGTCGAAGCCGGAAGAAGAAGGCCGATGCGGATAAATCACCGCCGACGATTGTGCATACAAAGAGAAAAGAAGTCAAGGGCAACGACGGCTGGATACATATTGTTGACAAGCCCCGGTCGAACAAGGCGAATGCGAAGGCCTCAGCACAGCTGCTGCATGGGGGGGACTTCGAAATCAATGGCGTCGCTTATATCCATCGGACCCTTGTGGAGATGAAGGAGGACTTCGATCACTGGAAAAGAGCTTGGGAAGAGCGACCTGCTTGCCAGGGTTTGAAGGAGAAAATAAAGGACATCGAGATCGCACGGAAGATTCAGAACGTAGTGGTACTTGGATTGGGAAGCTTGCAAAGTGCGAGGAGAGAGGGTAGAAGGGCAAGTTCTACGCAATTGGCTGCTTTGCAGACGATTGTAGGAAGTCTTGAAAAAGGAACAGAGCTACAGCTTACATTCCAGGATCCGCAGTTTACGGACACGGATAAGGAGTTTCTGATGAGTCTGGGTTACAAAGTTGTGCATGACCCAGAGGCATTTGCGGAAGTCGGCGAGGGGAGTCTGGTTTACGCCATTCATTGCTATGGAAAACTCTACAAATCTATCAGCGAGAGGCCGAGACCTGCTGTTCTGATCGGGACTGATGTTGAAAATTTTGGGAGATTTGATTCGCAAGTGCTTCTACGTGACTGGTGGACACTTCTAACTGGTTTCAGGTCAGAACATAGCATTGCCAACGATTTGGATGCCATGGTAGCAGGTTGCCAGATTATCGATTTCCCACAGCTTCGTCATGATTTTTCTGAAACCAAAATCTATCTTCGGCCAGTTACTGTATCAGCATCCAAGACGCAGTCTGCCAGTGATGCAATTGAAATATCCAATGGAGAATCCACCGAGAAACAGCCCTAAGAAGAAAAAAGCAGACCAGAAAAGACGTGCAAGAGGCTTGATGAAAAAACACAACTAACATTAGACGAGTGTGGCTATCACGAGGTGCGTACTGGTAATTTATAAAACAGAAATTTCCAGAGAGTAACAAAGTGCCTGGTTTACTTCATGTTGCTTCGAATTTGGGAGTACAGTACCCTGCAAAAAGTATCCGTGATTTACGCGTGAACCGCATTATATACTCAAAGTTGTTATGTAGAATAACACGCTTACCTATACTGCTTAGAAATTTTAAAAGATAGTTTACAAACTGGAAGATACTAATGCTTTCATGATTGCTTTATTTGCCTGATTTGAACTTAGCTAAGCATGTATACTAGTACCTTGACAATCCAGTTCTGAACCTATATTCTAAGCTTGAGAACTCGGATAATAGTGAAGTAGCAAGAGAAGCTTTGGAAAGTTATTAAATTTAGGCATAGGAGTCAGTAAATAAGAATGAAATGAAGTCTTACTCAAAGAATGTATCTTCGAGGAGAAATGCAGAAATTGCTACAGAAAGATAACATGCTAAACACAAGAAAATTAATGCGTTCCATATAATAGAAAAATACTTCAAGAAACCGATTTCATTAAATTTCATTTTATAAATATTTGCAGTTATAGAGTGGTTATTGTTTTTCAAATCTGTTTTTTTTTTTCGCTAACTACAAAGTAACGGATACATTTGGCACAGTACTATATTCAGCAACGGCTACCCACATTGGCCAGTACGTTCAGTTGCAGGGGATCGTATAGTTTGAAACACCCTAGAAGACTTCATGATTCTGAAGGTAATTTGAGACTCTCGAGAATATCGAAAGCTATTCTTACAGACTTGAACACTTCCAGATAATTGGAACCGTATAGTGGTCTTGTACTGGTCTGCTGAAGCTTCCCTAGAACAAACAATCCAGGGTATCAATGAATGTGAGATACCAGTACAATCCCACCACAGTACCTTGGAATCTAGTAATACACATACTAAGCGAGACACCTCTGGTTTTACGTGTTACTCGACAATCCTAAGCGTTATGATCAGTATGGTGATAACATTAGATAGGCTCTGCTACAGCTAGAAATTAACATAACACATACATTTAATCACAGTAATCATCTATAACTTGGGTTTAACGTCGCTAACAGATGCACTGGCTTCCTTGTTAAGAACTACATCTCCACTCTTGTCACTATCACCAAAGAAGATAACTTGGACCGTCAAGTCGTCTCTAAGTACTATTAGTCTAGTTTTAAGCAAAGGCAGGGAAAGGGAAATGAAACACACCTGTACCGCCTGGAATACGGCGCTGGCAGAGTCAGCAGCGCACAAACCATGTCCTTATCCTTTCCACCCAGAGCGTTTCTGACCAGATGTGTGGCAACATTCTTGTCTTCTACCACAAATCTCTCTAGTTCGCCTCCCTTCACACCCCATTGCTGTTGCCTGATCGGCGTTTTTTGGCCGTCCTTGGATTCGCTCTGTTTATTCCCCTGCTCGACTGGCAGTCCCTTCTGCTGGCCAAAAATCTTGGCCCAAGAGCTACTGTTCGACTCGCCCGAATTCTTCTCGATCCACTGGCCTACGAGACCCACCACTTCTTCATTGGTAAGCATCTCCCAGAGGCCATCCGTAGCCATGACGACAAAGTCGCCTTTCTCAGGCTGTATCTTGGTAGTGGTGACAACAGGCTCCGCGGTCACATAAGGTGGGGTGCGAAGGAGTTGGGAGGGAGTACGGCCGAAGAACGATTGCTTCAGACGTTCGGAGACTTCGCGAGTCCATTTATACGTCGCGTCTCCAAATGCACGAGACGGTTCCAAGCCGCCCAAGATTCGGCCATTGCGGATGACGTTGGGCTCTCCCGGATGTTGCTTTCGCATGCGGGCTTCTTCATCGGGGTTGCTGCCGGTTTGGTCAATGGACAGAGGTGTTGCTACCCATTTCCCGGAGTCACCACGTCGACCGAGAATGGCACGAGAGTCACCAGTGCAAGCAACTCGGAGGAGTTCGGTTCTACTGTCGTAGAAGGATAGAAGCGCGCACGATCCAGAAAGAGCTGGCGCTAAGAGCTCGGCGGCCACGAGTTTCGAATTAGCTTTCAGGACCTTTTCGACACTCTCGTGTACAATCTCACGATCCAATCGATTGAACCCGGTCTTGATAGCTGCTTCAATGGCTTCGGAGGATGGGGAATTAACAGAAGGGTCGGCAAGGGCGGCTTTGTATGTGGAGTTCAACTCTCGGGCGACGAAACTCACGAGAACTTGTCGAAGCTTCGCAGACGTCGTCCAACCCCTAGGGATGTTAGAGAGGTCAAAGTCCGACGTGCATGTACCTACGAATGACCATCGAACACTCCCCAGAACATCCAATCGTTCGAAAAGCCTTCCCTCCCAGAAGTAGCTGCCGGTGATTGGGGGAGCTCGATAATTTTCTCTACATGGTCATCCTCGATGGGATCGTTACTGGGTATCTGGACAACATCGTATCTAACAACTCCCTGCCCACGCCCCACGAGATATGATTCTTCGTTTCTCCTCAACTTCTGTGTAGCTTGTTCCGGCGTCAACATCTCCAAAACTTTCCTACCTGACTCGTCCGTATCTTTGGATATTGGCTCGTCTCCTGGGATAGTACTGGTGTACAGCGAGTCTGCCCCAACAATCAATGCCTTTCTCGCCGCGTTCGGCTCATCAGTCGGCAGAGAAGTGGTGGCTGTATGAGAACTCGTCAAGTCCCGGGACTGTTGGGCCTGCGAAATGGAACTGGATCCGTACGCGAAGTCCCCGGCTTGGTACTTATACGTACACCAAGCACCGTAACCCACCAGCGCAGATACACCGCCGACCAGAAATCTGCGATAATACATGGGATAGGGCGCGTTCTCGGGAGATGGAACTTTGAAGGAAGCTTTTGCGGTATGTTTGGTGCGGTTTGAGCGACCAGAGGAGTGTCGAATGCCTAGGGCATGGATCGAGTACTGGAAGGGTCCGGCTCGCAATCGTAAGCCAAGATTCCGGGACGGAACGAGACGGGCGATCTGGAAGGCTCTGGCTGCTGCTCGACGCATTGGATAGTCTTGTGTGGTGTTGCGGTGAGAAGCTCAGAGATGAGTCTGAAGCTCGCTGCTTTCGCACACAGCGATTTTGTGCTTACGAGACGCGCTCATCGTACTATGGATAGGCGGCCGCATTCGGATAAAGGTTTAACCGGCAGAATGCGTCATTCGCCGGGCAGCAGCAGAAAGCCGCAGTACCTCTCAAGGCCACACAGCATTCCGGCACTCGAGACACTTGTAACGAATATTGGGCAAATACTCAAGGTCAAGTACTCCCAGTATGTCGAGTCGGCAATTGCGAAAGTTGCAGCAGCAACAGCAGCAGCAACGGGAATTGGAACAGGCACAACATCAATCCCAACTGGAGAAGAGGGAGGATGAATCAGACGACGAGCCTGTAACGCCTACGAAATCGAAGCTCGCCTTCTCTTTCGCAGACCTTGCAGACCTTGAAGATTGCAATGAAGAAGAAGAGGACGAACAAGACCAGAGTGGAAAGGAAGCTGGTACCGCAGCGTCAGCTATGACACTGACAGCTACCCCGCCATCCTCAAAGAAATCCAAGAAGTCGAAGAGGAAGAAGAAGAACGCGAAAAAAGCAAAAGATAGTCCGGTTGAAAATAGCAAGCTCACAAATGATGTCGATGATATCGATGTTGCATTGCAGGAACTCGCGCTCAAAAGACCAGGTAGTGGCGCGCAGGCAGACACCAGGTTGAAAGTCGACCCGGAATATGAACGGATATGTAATTTACTGGGGATCAATTCCCAACACCTAAAGGTGGCGAACGAAATGCGTAATCTATTTGGCAAGGCGGCAGTGGAAGTGATGGATGAGCCGGGCGGACCTACTGGACGAGCGGGTAGAAGACCCAGGCAACGGGGTCAGAACCAGCAAGTTGATCTAGAAACTGCTCTGAAGGGGCAACATCCCCCAGGAAAAGGGTTATCGGAGCTTTTACTACGGAGGAACGTCTTTATACAGGGAAAGGAAGATTGGCCTAGGGCAACTACCGGAGGGCTGACTATGGCGGTCGTCGACGATAAGACCGATGATGGAACAGTGGAGTTCCGCTTCGTTCATGATCAGACGTATCAAGCATTACAGCAGACATACTTTGGATTCGTTGAGATGGGGGATCCTCAGAACTTGATTGCACTTCTAACACGAAACCGTACGTTAAGTCCCGCCATCTCCGGCATCGTTAACAAATTCTAGCTTACCACATCTCTCTCCTGATCCAAGTCAGCAAGATCGCCAAAGATCAGACTGACCATGCACTATCAGCAGATTTGCTGGAGCGTGCGCTGTTCAGTTTTGGTCGAGCATCAACCTCCTTATTCGCTACCAAGTTGTCTCAAGGCAAAGCTCGATTGGACTTCGCGCGACCCGAGAATAGAGAGCTTTGGCTTGCTGCTTATCAATACATTAAGTCTCTGCTGATGAAGGGAACATACCGGACGGCGCTGGAATGGGCTAAATTGATCCTCAGTCTTGATCCAGAGGGAGACCCATATTGTATGCGGCTCCTTATCCATCAACTCTCACTCAAAGCAAGGGAGTTCAACTGGCTCCTGGACGTGGCCGAGAGCGAGTTGTCCGAGATTTGGACGCCTTCTTATTTTGGAAAATGTCAAGCAGCATCGCATACCACTCCGTCCCTCGCCTTCGCGGCCCTGCAATTGAGAGAGAGCACACAATGCAGAGCCATGCTTGCTGATTCGATGCAGAAGCTCCCCTGGTTATTTAGCCACCTTTTCAAGGAGCTGTCCCTCGATGCTCCGCCTAGTATCTGGGGATCAACGACGCGGACTGAGGCTGAGGCCCTCTTCACCGAGATGTATGTACAACAAACGAAAGACCTTTGGAATACTCCGGAGGCCACCGCCTTGCTGATGGAGGTCGCACACACGATTACGAAGGTCAATGCCTCCGCCATACCAGAACTCGACAACTCGAACATGACACTCGACGTGGTGCGATTTGTGTATTTGGACAATACCCCTGCTCTGATGGCTCTCGCGCCTAGTCACCTACTGCACAGAAGTAACAATTCAGATTCGGACCCATTACCGCCAGATGTGAACGTTTATTCATACGAACATCAACGTGCAGCAATTGAAGGACGGGATCGGGGAGCGCCAGGAAACGCCTTTGGAAACTTTTTCAATCCGTTTGCAGCAATGCGAGAACTGATGCCCGGCTTGCGACGTGGTTCAGACGACGATGACATCGACATCCACGATCAGCAGCTTATGGATCCTGGAGTGTTCGAGATGCTGCGCCTGGGCATAGAAAACCATGAAGCTGGGTTGCAAGGACATGTCCCTGAGGACGCGGTCGGCGGACACGACGAGAATTCCGAAGGTACCGGTGGCGACTCCGCTCTCGCCCCCGTCGGTATGGCGAGAAGGCTACTAAATATGCTCTGGGGATCCGGTATGCCGACACAAGATGAGGACACGGAGGGTGAGCATACCGCATCAGACGATGAGACGCCGGAATTGATTAGACGAGAGCGCGTGGATCATGATGACTGACTTATCCGAATCGATGGAACCTTAGATGAGACCCCTGATAGTCCAAATATATCAGACCGGGTGTGGGTATCTTGACTTGAAACTCTCGCTCATCTGCAATTCGATCCAGGCGCTGGCTGTACTGTATGTAGTATGTAGTATACTGTAGTACAGTAATATTCCCCTGCGATCTCTGAGCCCTGGTACCGTACGAGGCGCTGTATTGTGAAGACTTGGAGGGCAATCCGGATAGAGCCCCTGAGCTCATGGTCGAGATGTATCATATCAAAATACCCTCTAACCAAGCGTCAGTCTCCTGAATCTTTTTGGCTCTCCGAGAAATCATCCTCATCTCGTATTCAGGGGTATGGGACATTGGCACCCGCAAACAAATGAGCGAGGGGAGCCAACCAGCCTGCTGATTGGCTCGTCTCCCTAGCCAAGGACTTGGTCCTTCAGAGGTGGATAGTGGCGGAGCCCGCGGTAAAAGAGCAACCCCAAGAGTTGTAGGGGATTTAGACATTTTCGGATTCTTGAATCCTTGAGTCGTTGGATTCATGGATTCATGGATTCTTGGGCTCTTGGGGAAGACTTATTAACATGCGGCGCCCCATCATTTCTCCTTCTTTTCCTCGAGTTCCTTTCAAGTCCTTCACTCTCCTTACCCCCCCCCACCCCTTTTTCCATACCACCCTCCGGAATCGACTTGTCTTCACTCATTCAGAGAGGAGTTCCGGATTGTTTCTGTCCTCTACGCTTGATTCCCCAATTTTCCCCCATCGTTCTTCTCAAGTCATTCTTTGCATCGCGTCAATATGAAGTTTACCGCAGTGTTGGCGTCTCTGGCGGCCGTTGGGCTGGCTGCTGATCTACCCATCGTGACCGTGAAGGGCAATGGTTTGTCTATGACAATTCTTGTGATCTGAAGTCGACACTGATTATTACCAGCGTTCTTCGCCGGGGACAAGAGATTTTACATTCGCGGCGTAGCTTACCAGTTCGTACCGCAACTCCGCTGCTGTTCTCAGTCATGACTGACGCTCCCAGACCCGGTGGAGCTGCCGACGCTCAGGACCCTTTGATCAACATCCCCAACCTCAAGCGCGATATCGCCAACTTCAAGAAGTTGGGCATCAACGCGATACGTATCTACACAGTAGACAACTCGGCCTCCCACGAGGAAGGCATGAAGTTACTTGCAGATGCAGGCATCTACCTCGCTCTTGACGCGAACACACCTGACTTCTCGTTGAATCGTGCGACCAATGCAACTCTCTACCAATCCTACAACGAGAAATACCTTCAGAGCATTTTCGCGACAATCGATACCTTCGCCAAGTACACTAATCTCCTGCTGATTATCAACGGTAATGAAGTTATCAACGAACGAAACAACACCATCGCCGCGCCTTATATCAAGGCTCTGCAGCGAGATATGAAGGCGTATATCGCTGCGCGTGACTACAGAGACATCCCGGTGGGATACGCCGCTGCAGATGTCGCCGAAAATATCGACCAGCAGCTGGCCTACTTTGACTGCGGCCCTGACAATGTTCGTGGGAATTTCTTCGCCTTGAATGACTACTCGTGGTGCGACCCTTCATCGTTCACTATCTCTGGCTGGGACAAGAAGGTCGAGAAGTACAAGGGATATGGATCTCCTCTCTTGTAAGTGTCACCTCCATGCCTGTGAACTTGTGTGTTCTAACAAAACACAGCATGGCTGAGTTCGGGTGCATCACAAACACTAGAAAGTGGGGTGAAATCGCCTCCCTCTACCATCCCAACATGACATCCGTCTATTCCGGTGGGCTCGCCTACGAATATACAGTGGAGGCAAACGGTTACGGGCTGGTGTCGGTAAAGGACGGCAAGATCACCCCTAACGAGGACTTCACCCGTCTCGAAGCCGCGTACAAGAAAACCCCCAATCCCTCTGGGGACGGCGGCTACTCCCCGACGACCAAAGCCTCCGAGTGTCCTGCGAGGTCAGATGATTGGGATGTCGAGCCAGACGTGCTCCCAGCCATGCCCAAGCTTGCCGAGCAGTACTTTAAGAACGGTGCCGGTAAGGGACCAGGGCTTGGTGACGTGACGCCGAGTCAGTATGGTGGAGAATCTTACTCAGAAGGCTTGGTCGGCTTGGATGGATCCGCGTCGAGCTCGAGTAGCAGCTCAAGCAGCAGCTCGGGCACCAAGTCAAGCAGTGGCTCGTCGAGCTCCAGCAGCAGTTCGAACTCGTCGAGCGACTCGGCGGGCAACGTCGTCCCCTCTCCTTTCGCGAGCAGTATGGTGTTCCCCTTGCTTGTCACTATGGCAGGTGTCGTCGCAGGCTTGGGACTCGGGTTGTAGGACTTCTACAGCTGAATTCTTTCTGTTCGTTGCATATTCGAGGTGCTTGTGAAGCTGTAATTGTTTAAAGAATTTTATTGGTCATGATACTGCGTGGCATCTTAACTGTTTCTCATCTCGATCAGGATCCCTATGACATTACCAATGCCCCATTCGAAACGCCCAAGGCAGCTCGTCTCACGTGCTCGTCGCTAATATCTACTACATGTGCACCCTCTTTCGTGGTCGCTCTCCATCGCCTCCACTGGTCATCGACCCTGCTGACCAAGCTAATCGAAGTCGGCCTATCCGCCGGATGGTGCTTCAGCATATCAGCAATGATGTCTCTCAGAGTCTGCGAGTACCCAGCGTCGTTCATGCGCGAGACCTGCCAGGCGTAGTCGTAGTGTCGCGGCGGTGGAATGCCGGTCATCATCGTGTAGATCGTTGCGCCCAAGGACCAAATCTCGCTTGCCCGGCTATGAGAGTTGGTGTTCATGTAGAGTTCCTACATCCACCACGTCAGCCGTGCGCCACCCAGCGGTTTTAAAAAAAAAACCCCCCCTTCCCCTCCCCTCCCTCTGGACAATCTCTTCTCTCCGCGACTGAGGGCCTTACCGGAGAGAAGAAGTACTGCTTCTCCAACGGCGCGTTCTCGATCCTCTGCGCGAGGGCTACGGTCGCGCCGACCGTGCCCGCAACCCTCGCCCACTGAAAGCCGCCCAGCTTGCACTCCCCAAACGACTCGTCCGCGACGGGCTGCTTGAACCAGATCTGGCCCGGGCTCACGTCCATGATGAGGATCGCGTGCCAGTCGTCGTCGTGCCGCATCCATGCCCCCGGCACGCCGGCGGTCTCCTTGACGCCGTGGTGGAGCCAGAGCAGCGCGCGGGAAATACTCCTCAGGACGTGCCAGCAGAGCCCCTCGGGCAGGGCCGGGCGTCGGGAGTTCTGCGACGCCAGGCTGTGCCAGGTCGCGGCGTCGTGGAAGGGCGGGTAGGTGCTCGCGGACGGGAGGAGGTACGACAGGGAGCCCCCATCCATGTCTTCCCAGATCGTCACGCTGCTCGAATCCCGGACGATGTCGACCAGCGAGACGAGGTGCGGGTGGTTGAGGATCAGGGAGAGGGGGACGGCAGCGACGGGGAGGATCACGTCCGCCAGCGTCGTCCGCGTCGGCTCGCCCGCGAGATCGGCCGTCACGACGTCGGGGATCTTCGTTGCCAGGTAGGTGGCCTGGTCGCTCGCCCGGATGACTCTGATCGAGGACGCGTTGTTCTGAGCTTCCGCCGGGTTTTGTACCGTGTAGCGCTGCCGGACCGGGACGCGAGTCGTCGTCTCGGGTTTTCGGGGGTCCATTTTCGGGCAGCAACACTCTGATGACGAGTAACGGAGTATGGCCATGGCGTGGCGAGAGGACTGTCTTTTTTACACAAGAGAGTGGCGGCCGGAATGTTCCCAGGAATGTTGGCGGGCCTCTTTGGAACACGCAAACCGATGAAGCATACCAGAACCGACACATTGAATTTCTTCTTTCTCGAACGTTCTCCATTTGAATCATCGTACGGATTGTCAAGGGGGTTGGTCTGAAGCACTTCAAAACATGGGTAGAGTGGATCTCAGCAGGAATTCAGTGTTTCATTCAAGCATCAGTTCTCAAGCAACGATGAAAACAGGTGAACAAGCGAGATTTCAAGTAAACAATATGATCTTCGATCGAACATCATCAGCCACCTTGTGCTGAATACATGGATCCATGTCGAGATTCCAGTTGGTCTCAGCCTATCTCTAACAAAAATGATGTCGCCTGACTCAACTCAACAATCGACTGTATTTGTTGTACAGGAATCTACGTACAAACGAGTTCCAGGAGACCCCAACCTATATACAAACAGCACACTCGCTGGTGAGTAGATCCGACTCCGCAAACTCCACGAGGTTCAACCATGCCCTTGTTATGCATGGTCGTCTCCCTCGTCCCTGGTCCCATGGTCAACCCACCCCAGAAATTCTCTTTTTTCATCCATAACCCTGGCGTACTCGAGCAGCAGCCTGTACATATATACCCGCATATCCTCTTCTCGAAGTACTTTCTGCGCCCACTCACGTCCATCCGCTCCAATCCTCCTCGCCAAATGATCCCTAGCCCCTTCTATTCGTGTCTCACTTCCCCTTGCCATTCTTCGATCGAATGCATTCTCTGTGCCTGAGCCCACGAAAAATTCCATTATGCCGTACAGATCCATAAAGCGGCTATCAACAGGAACAAAGTGTTTCCATGCTACAAGGCGGCTATCATGCCATTCTTTGAATAGGGTAGCTTTGAGCGGTACACTTGAGCTGTTGAGGAAGTCGCGATATCTACCAGAGAAAGAGTTGCCGTCAACATCTGGCAGATATTTATGTGTGTACTGGCCTAGCAGACTTATCGATTCTTTAGGCGTGAAGAGGTAGTCAGTGTAGGAGCAGCCACGGAAGAAGGGTTCTTGTTTCGGAAAACAGGAAAGGTCATTGAAGGAGGCATCTGTAAAGGAATTCAACCATCGGCCCATGGCACCTGCGCGCTCCAGGGGTGTTGGCGGAGAGAAGGCAGAAAGACCGTATGACTCTAAGGGGAGATTCGCGATGTCGATGTAGGCGGAGGATGTAGGCATCAGGAGCGCCTGGGTGCCGTTGAGCATGGAAACGAGTCTATGCCTATGAAACCCCTTCCAGTTCTCCGCCTTGTTCCGGCCACCTGATGCCAGGCCACGCCAGACAAGGGTGGAGGTCTTTTTGTCCCAAGGGACCGCGGCATTGTCTTTTGAAGTGAATCGCTCGTCGCCTTTATAATACATAGTCGGCGGAACCAAAATTTCAGAACCCTCCGCAAGCTTACTGCCGCTAAACATAGGGAACAGTTTGTCGGTTGTGGAGATGCTGATACTTTCTATAAAGAAGCCATGCAAGCCTTGGAGGTCAGGTTGATGACATATGGACATGGAGAGCGTGTAGTTAGAGACGTAGCCTTTGTAAGTGTGAGGCCCTATGTGCGCCAAAGTCATGTTTGGTGGCTGCGAGTAATTAGTCTGAGCAGGATATGTCCTCGCAGGACTATCTGGCGGACAAGGAACTGTAACCCGAGGCCAAATTGGCGCAGAAGTATCCCACGGAAATTCAGGCACAGCTTCAGACGCATTCCTTTCCACAAAAGCTGCACGCATTAGCCCCAGAATTCTGTCCTGTCCTTGTGCCTGTCCAGTCTAACTCACGTGAAAAGTGATCAGTCAAGTCTTCCCCCTCTAGAATTCTCCTACCACTTCTTTCCATCTCCGTATAACCATCCATTTTCTCCACCGGCACCCACATTCTTGGCTCATCCATGGTATTCATTGCGAGATCCATATCTGGCAAATCTGCAGCCACGCTCTGGATCAAATCTTGCCAAATGGGCATCCAGAAGTGATCAGTCTCCCTGGTCACATTTCCCTTTCTGATCTTCATTTGGTCAGTCTGCGCCCGGACATCTCTCAACATATCTTTCTGGTCCAGCGCCCACAATGGGTTCAAGTCATGGTATATCTGGTCCCAGAAATCCTCGATAATGATCGCGTTATTCTGTTTCGCGTATTTCCACCACTTATCAAAGCCAGGCGGAGGCTGGCGCCCCCTGCGCTCGCGGTAACGTCTCGCTGCAGCAGTCAGAGTTAATGTTTCCTTCGAGAGCACCTGTTCGAAGTGACGCTCAGCGTGCCCTATCAGTGCGAGAACGGGGTGAGAGTCCTCTTGTTCTGGGAAGGGGAGCGCAACAGGGCGCGCATCGTTGTGTGCCCCAGGCCACCGCGTTGGTGCGTCCGGATGTAGGGTAGTGCGCTCGCGGCTGTAGAGGTAGGAGAAGAGGATGAGGAGGGAGAGCACGCAGATCACATGGGGCAGGAGCTGAAGAATGCGGATGTTGCGCATGGAGAATGAGGATGCGGCAGCGGAAGAGGACGACGACGACTTAGATGAGGGCGAGGCCAGAGAACCGACATAACATCTGAGGACAAGTGACGAGCTGGTGTAGGACAGATCATGGGGGAGGCGAGGAGAGGTGAGGAGGTGTAAGGAGAGGAGAAGTGAAGGAAGACGACTGATGAGGGGAGGTTGAGGAACCGGTTCAAGTCGACCCCATTCTGCCCCCCCTTACCGCTTTAGTGTAAAGCTTTGGCCAGGGCTCTAGCGGGGGCTTTCTCTCTTTTCCTTCGTTTTTCCCTAAACATGCAGTATTAATTGTAAACTATTTAGCAAGAGCGAGATACGCTGTGTCAACTTAGGCAATTGAAGAAAACTCGCATAAAAAACTTCTTGGTGATTCACAACTTGTAGTTAGTCCATTATACCTGAGTAAATCCTGAGTCCTAGGATAGGGGGGAGATTTTGATGACTCGCCTCGAGTCCTTTTCGTCTTCTTATTCGAGGACATGCTTCCGTCCTCTTAATAGCAGCTATTTGCTTGTCTATCAAAGGCTTGCTATTCATTAGCAGCCTTGTAAAACTTTGGCCTTACTTATCAAGTTGTGGAAGCGTTCCTACAACTTGTTTCTTTCCTTAATTTTCTCCATATCAATTGTAACCAGCCCTATCCCTCCTCGTAACCATCGTCGAGATTTTCTTATTCACAGATATATATTATCAACAATCCCGGAACACATGGGTAGAGGTCGAAAGTAGAAGGTAATCGTGGAAGACATAGAGAAATTTTGTGTAAGGAGGCTGCTTCAAGAGCTAGTATCGCTCCGTCGCTGGGGAATAACTGTTTCGATGTCGAAGAGACTTAAAAGAAATTCTTGAAGCTATACAGACTCTGTGGAAAAGGGCTAGAGATTCTGGAGGGACACCGCGCACAAGTGTTAAGCCTTCGTCCCCCTGTAGGCCCGAGTAATATTGAGATCAATAAAAGCTTGCTGCACTTAGTGCTATATACTTGACCCAGTCGTGCTTTAGCGGCTTTGCATTCGTAGCGCCGCCTGTTCCACCTTTAAGCCTTGTCCCCCCCTCATGAAACTTTACGGCTAAACAACGTTTCCTTTTGGCCGTACAAGCATCCAGACATGGACTGAGACACACCAATCGCGCGATCTTGAGGATAGACCACACAATACAATACAATCTCTTCCCACTCTTGGCTTGAACTCGAATTTGGCTGCCGATTCCACGAATATGTAGGGACGTCTCGCTCCTGCAACTCTGCTTATCGACTCTTGCCCCTCCACCGCTCCTTGCTGAGTTATGAGACAACACATAGGTACAGCACTGCCAGCTCAAAACCTGTGGACATTATGGAAAGTTCTGCTCGTCCCATCAAATATCATGACATTAACAGACTACCAAAGATGGCGTCTTCCTCATCCATCGTAGACATGAGAGTCACCGAGTCCCCGAAGCTCCGCGTCCTGATCGCTGCCAATGGATCCAAGGACTTGGCACAAGCTCTCGCGCTCGTCGTACGACTGTCAAAGAACTCCAAAATCGAGACGAGAGCTATCGTTGATGAAGAATCATGGCCCGCACATCCAATTTCCCTGGAGACTCTCGCAATGCCGAACCGAAGTTTCAAACAGTGCCGAGAGATGGACGAGGCTCAAAAGACAATTAAGCGGTCCGAAATTGATTACTATAAACAGCAGGCGAATGAATTATGTAACTGGGCAGATATGCTAGTTTTAGCACCGATTGACGCGGACACGTTTGCGAAGATGTTACATGGGATCTCGGATTGCCTGCTCCTAGAGATTATACGCGGATGGGACATTTCGAAGAAGATATTGCTGGTACCTGGTATGACGACGGCCATGTGGGAGAATCCAATGACGAAGAAGCAGCTACACAAGATAAAGAAGAAGTGGCAATGGGTACGAGTCTTGCAGCCTATCTTGTGGAACTACGGCCAAGGATTTTCGAAATGCTTCCTGGCTTGGGATGGATTCGTCGAGCTTGTCGATATTATTAAGAACCAGGCCGAACTTTTGACCATTGGACACGATGTGGATATAGCCGCTTCTGGAGCTGCCAGCCTTGCACGATATAATATCAAGACAGATCGTCTCCTCCCGCCGGAGATCTGGACATTGATATTCGAGCATGTAGGCGATTGGGAGGTAGCTAGGGCACTCAATATCTACGCAAACTTACCAACACCTGCCGAATGGCAACCAAAGCCCGAAGAGGTGAAAGACGAGCTACACATATATATGCGTTCCCTGGAATGGACAATGTTAACCTGCAAGACTGAGAAGGTCATTCAGAAGCTAAAATTAGCTCCCGAGAATATGAAGTTCTTGTCGAGTCTTTGTGTCAAGCTTGCCATCAAATTTTGTCTCACAGACCTGCTGACATTTCTGGAAACGAATTTCAGGGACGTATTCTGGTCATCCTTTGGACAGAAGCTCCTGCCTACTAAAGCCTCTGCTGTATATGGTCGTACAGAAATCCTGGAATGGTGGCGGACATCCCCTAGCTTTCTCTCCAAGGATTATACAGCTGAAGCAATCGATGGGGCCTCGAAATCTGGTTTCGTCCATGTTCTGGATTGGTGGCGTCGCTCGGGATTGCCATTGAAATACACGGAATCGGCACTTGAGCAGGCATCTTCTAAAGGACATATCATCGCATTGGAATGGTGGAAGCAAGCGAGTATGCTCCAAGGCACATTCCATGTTGAAGGCGAATCTAGACAGCGACATGCCTCTCCTTCGAGAAACGGTGAAGGCACGAGCACGCCTTCGGAAGTCCAACCCACGCTATTCCTCAAGCCAGGCAAGTCACTTCTCGCAGCAGCTCAGAATAACCAGTGTCTGGTTCTCCGCTGGTGGGACAATTCCGGTATTCCCATCTCGCATTCCGAATCTGTAGCCAAGATAGCCTCGGCGCATGGGCACGTACAAGTGCTTGAGACGTGGCGGGAGTTGAAGGGCGAGAAGATGGCATTCGATAGCAAGGTCTTAGTCGAGCCGACGAAAAATGGACATGTCAATGTTCTGCAGTGGTGGAAGAGCTTCAGCACAGGGAGAGATGGACGGCCAGGTGCGAGGGTAGAATACAAGACGTGTGATATTGAAGAGGCGTTGGAGGATAGCATTGGTAGCGAAGGCATCGCATTCGAGGTTAAGAAATGGTGGGCGCACAACGGGCTGAACCTGGGCGTGCAGGTCAGCGAGTGGACAAAGATTAAAGTCTTATGATATACTAAATTCAATCACATGGATTGGCGCGGCACTGAGTTCTGCGAGTTCTGATTTAAGCTTCGATGGAAAAGCAGGGTCAAAGCAAACGTGTGGAATTCTGTGTTCAGGCTGTTTATTGACATGTAGCCGAACGTCGGTTCGCCGTTGAGACCCAGTGATGAGTTATCCTGCGTGGGTTGGTTACCTGGGTCGCCGTACTCTCTACCAAGCTAATTAACCTAAGGTACCGTACCCGCACACGTCGGCTAGAATCATCCCAACCCCAACCTACCTTGTCCCCTCTCTCGCGTTAAGCATCTCACTGAAGGTTTCCTTGAGTGAGAAATCGGTCGTTCGGATCTCCTCGACCTCATCCTCAGAAACCGATTACCGTCGTCGCGGGGAGGCTCATGCCATGCTGTCTATTTTAAGACACCCAAACTTCGTCGCGAGAGCATTTCCGAGACCTTGGCGGCCCACACAATCGCTGAACAGGCATCTGAATCTGGTGCCTAGGTTCCAGGGCACGATCACTCACCACCGCCTCCCCCCCCCCCCTGAGAGACTGGCAACTGACAAGTTGAGTTGCTCGCTTGATCATGGCTGTGCTGAGCTTGGCATGTCGCTGTCCCCAGACTCCCATCTTGTGGGCGGATTCCTTTCACTTTTCTCCATATGTACAGAAGGTTGGACCCTACTCTCATTCCTCTGTCCAATCTGCCTTTCTCTATCTTCTGTCACCTGTCATCACAGGAAGTGATTCGAAGTTGGTCAATCCCCCGACCGAACTTCGCCTCGACGTCCCTTCCTTGACCAGCCGCCATTCACTGTCATTGAATACCAGCCTCATTCGACATTATGAGGTGGAGTAGGGTTGTGACGGGGAGCCTGTGCGTGCTGGGAGCAGACGCCGCCATCACACTCGACTTAAGCTCGAGGCAATCAATCATTGACGCGGCGGCGACGGCGGCATTCGACATGATGACATACTACACAGGTAATAGGACGGGAGACGTGCCTGGGAACTTGCCCGATCCGTACTATTGGTGGGAGTGCGGTGCGATGTAAGGGCTCCTTGATTCATGGTTGCTCTCCAAAACTGACGGATTATCGGCAGGTTCGGCACCATGATCAATTACTGGTACTACACGGGAGACACATCATACAACGCGGCAACGAAGCAAGCCCTCATACACCAGGCCGGAGATGATTTTGACTACATGCCGGTCAACCAATCGAAGACACTCGGAAACGATGATCAAGGGTTCTGGGGAATGGCTGCGATGACTGCCGCGGAGACTGGATTCGAGGATCCTCCTGAAGGCACACCGGGATGGCTCGCTCTTGCACAGGGTGTGTTTAACACACAGGTGCCCCGGTGGGATAATTCCACCTGTGGAGGAGGATTGCGGTGGCAGATTTTCACCTTCAACAGTGGCTACACATACAAAAACAGCATATCGAATGGCTGCTTTTTCAACATAGCCGCTCGGTTGGCGTTATACACAGGCAACCAAACATACGCAGACTACGCTGAAAAGGCATGGGATTGGATGACGCAGATTGGACTCATAAATGAAAAATATGAAATCTTCGACGGGACGCAGAACACGGATAACTGCACGGAGAAGGATCATAATAAGTGGACTTACAATACGGGAATCTTCCTCATGGGTTCCGCGGTAATGTACAACTATGCAAGTTTATTCTCTTTCTGATCTAGATTCGTTTCTAATACCAGTATAGACGAACGGGTCTGCGATATGGAAAGACCGAGTGGACAATCTCATTACAGCTTCAAAGGCTTTCTACAACTCAGATGGCATCTTGTATGAGCCCTGCGAACCTGGGGGGACTTGCAACGTTGATCAACGCTCCTTTAAAGCATATTTCACCCGCCAGCTAGCAGCAACAGCCGAGCTCGCCCCTTGGACACACGATAGCATTATGAAAGAGATTGAAACCTCCGCCCAAGCCGCTATAAAGACATGTACAGCAGGAGCTACCGGCACACAGTGTGGCCTCAAATGGACGACTGGTACGAACGACGGAAGTTTGGGAGTGGGAGAGCAAATGGCAGTGCTGGAGGTCATCCAAAGTAACCTAGTGGATCAGGCGCCTGGATGGCTAAGTTCTGCGAAAGGAACGGGCAATAGTTCGGGAGACGTGAATGCGGGAAGCGGCAGTAAGACGGATGCTTCGCAACTTGCGCAGATCAAGATCACAACAGGAGATAGGGTTGGAGCCGCGATTCTGACAGGACTGGTCATCTTTGGTGTTTTGGCAGGTAGTGCAACGATGATCATGGGCGTCTGAAATGCGGCATACCAGTTCAGGTTTATTCATGTTTTGTACATAGCTCGTTACTGAATACCAGAGATGAATGACTGAGGAGACCCTTCGGCCGATAAACAAGCCTTATATACAACTTTGGCGAGACGCTCACTTTGCTCTATAATATTACGCTCCATGACTCCCACCCAATTTGAGCGCTTTAGGGAGTGTGTTTGTTAGTGCCTTGGGCCTGCTGCCGTCAGGCACATGCAGATTGAGTGGATTGCATCAGACATGTCACGTTTCGCTAACCTCGGACTGGCAAGCGAATCGCGGGGAAGTAGAACTCTATGCTCTATGCATCAACGATCTCTTTACTCGGCACAACAGCACTAAGCACCCAGGAAAAATGTCTGGGCTGAGGATTCTTGTCCCGGTCAAGAGGGTAATTGACTATGCGGTAAGTCTCCTCGGGATTGAGGGTATGGGGAGAGTGGAATAGAGGAGTATTGGTACACGTCAATGCTGTTATTTCGCAGACTTCCCAGCTTTCTCGCCCGGTCCATCCCATTCCCAATCACATCTCTGCCTTCTATCATTATTTCAGTTCTTGCCTCGTTATTTCACAAACTAAAACTTCCAGGTCAAACCCCGGGTCAACTCCTCTCAAACGGCCATCCAAACTTCCGGCGTAAAACACTCTATGAACCCATTCGACGAGCTGTCCATCGAAGAAAGCGTCCGCATCCGTGAAAAGAAGCGCTACGCACATGGTGTGGACGAGATTGTGGCATGGACATGCGGCCCTGCGAAGAGTTTGGATGTTCTTAGGACGGCGATGGCGATGGGTGCTGACCGTGGGGTGCATGTTGAGGTCAAAGAAGGGGAGGATGTTGAGCCACTGGGTATTGCAAAGGTGCGTTGTATTCGGGCTCTGGCAGATTCGACTTGAGGAAGGGAGCGAACGGGAAGGAAGTCTGCTGGGGTTTCCAAGTCTTTTAGCAACATATGTTGGAGCGAATACCAAGGAGTTGCAGTGCTAACTGGTCTACCAGCTTCTCAAGCAAGTAGTCGACCGCGAAAGCATCAACCTCATCCTCCTCGGCAAACAATCCATCGACTCAGACGCCTCCCAAACTGGGCCCATGCTCGCTGGGCTTCTAGGGTGGTCGCAAGCCACGCAGGCCTCCAAGATAACCTTCGAAGCGGATGGGAAAAGCGTGGTGGTCGAGAAGGAGGTTGATGGGGGCACGGAGACGGTCAAGGGGAAATTACCTATGGTTATCACAACGGATTTGAGACTAAATGAGCCGCGGTACGCAAGTTTGCCGAATATTATGAAAGCAAAGAAAAAGAAAGTTGAAAAGCTGCCTGTGGGAGACACGGGGATAGAATTTGGTGGCAGGTTAAAGACGACGAAGGTTATCGGTACGTATCTCTCTTGCTGCTGGAAAATGGAGACCGAGCAAGATTTGGGTGACCGGAAAAGAATTTTTGCAATGGAGTCCTGGACAATACGCTCACAGTTTTATAGAACCTCCACCACGGCAGGGCGGCGGCAAGGTTGAAGACGTCGATGGTATGGTCGCGAAGCTGAAGGAGCTGGGCGCTATCTAGAATGTACAGTATGAATGGCAGGGTCAGATTGTATATGGGTGACGACAGGAATCAATGCCTAGGTTTGACCCAATCCGGTCCTGTCACCTCGCACTGAATATGGGCGATAGTATTACCCAGTGATGAATAGTAATAAAAAGGTTAAAGGTTGACAGGTGGAACTTTTTGACACTTGCTGCTGCTCGACATACAATGTGGCTAATCAAGATATTCAAATTTCATTGTACAAATCTGTCGCTTCAATCTCACTTATAGATAGGCTGTTTGGCATCGAAGGATGAACATGGTGCTTGTACCGTGCTGCAATGCCTGTGCCAGCTATGATCAGGCGTCTACCTAGATCGAGTTTATACATTGGTTCGCAGTTCGATAAGCGAGAGAAATGAAAACAAAAGAAGATAACTGATGGCTCGAAGGTTGTTCCACTCCGTTCGGCTTCAACATCCTTGTGACTCGTCGAGTGACTTTATCACGTGTGACCGAGTATAGCCAAGCGGAGACAAGGCTGTAGATCGCTTCAGATCAGTCACCCTTTGTCTAGCACTCCCAAGACACTGCATCATACCTATGCTAACTATTTAAACATTATCATTTTCAAAAAACCACCCTTTCGTTCCTCACTCAAACATCTTAGAGTCGACTTCGAATCCTTGACGCGCATTCCCAAAGCCGGAATAAGCCTACGAACGACAGTACCCCGCTATCACGATGAACTTCATTCACAGCACCCTCGACCGAGTCCGCGAATGGGCGCCAGTGTCGCACACCTCGACCTTCCGCCAAAATGGACAGATTACGCCCGAAGAATTCGTCGCCGCAGGCGACTATCTAGTCTACAAGTTCCCAACGTGGTCCTGGGCGGACGCGTCGCCGGCCTCCAAGCGCGCGACGTATCTGCCTGCGGGCAAGCAGTTTCTCGTCACTCGGGGCGTGCCATGTCATCGTCGGCTCGATGACAACTTTGCGGGCGACGCAGGGCAGGACGAGACGATGGTGGGAGATGGGGAGGACTTTAGGCTCGCCGGGGGACACTTGCCGGGAGATGACGAGGATGGGTGGTTGAGAACGGGGGGGCTGGCTGCCAGTCAGGAGGCGAGAGCTCGAGATGTTAGGACGGTTGATGAGAGTGGGAACATGGGAGAGCGCGAAGATGACGAGGACGAAATTCCAGATATGGAGGATGAGGAGGATGATGAGGAGGCTATCATTCGGGACCCTAAGGCTGATGGAGCCGACTCGTGAGCCTCCTTGCATTTCTCCTGGATTGAACGAGCTTACAGTCCTCAGATCCAGAAGAACATACACTCTCTACATCGCATACACACCCTATTACCGCACCCCCCGCCTTTACCTTTCCGGCTACCTCGCCAACTCGCAACCTCTGCCCCCGCAGCTCATGATGGAGGACATTGTTGGTGACTACAAAGACAAAACGGTCACGCTGGAAGATTTTCCTTACTTTAGCAACAACATCAAGATGGCGTCGGTGCATCCCTGCAAACACGCCAGTGTCATGAAGACGCTGCTCGATCGGGCCGACGCAGCGCTCAAAATCCGCCGCGAGAAGCTTAAGCATGGCAAGATCTTGCCAGGATCCAAGGATGCAGGTATGGAGGGCCTCGTGGACGACTTCACGAAGACGAGCCTGGGATCTGCGGATAAGAAGGCGATTCTGGACGGGGCCAAGGCGGGTGGGAATGGGAACGATGAGTGGGAGGTTCTACAGCATGATGCAGAGGCTGCGGACGAGGAGGTAGCTATTAGAGTGGATCAATATCTTGTTGTGTTTTTGAAGGTCTGCTTCCCATCCATTACTCGTCGAGATGTTCCATGCTAAGAGAGCCAGTTCATGGCCAGTGTTACACCAGGCATCGAACACGACTTTACGATGGGCGTTTGAGGTGTGGAAATCGCAGCCTTCGGGGACACGCGGCGCTTTGGTCGACTGTTGATGGGATACTGAGTACCGAGTTTGGAGTTTGGGCGATGGACGGGGCTGGAATATTGAAGCACGACTGCACGACTAAACCTAAAAGATGAAGCAGGAAATTGACAAGTACCTTACGCACTGAAGCCGCGGTATATATCTCTGGAGCCGCCACATGTATCTCTTGAGTACTGGTCAGATCTGGTCTGGGGCGGCAAGCGTTGTTATTGTGGATGCCACACATCAAGGTCAACCAATGATTGGAGTATCAATAATTCGGATCCCACAGTACTTTTACTCTGTATTACCTTGTACTAGATCAAGTACCTTAGTAGACCCCACAGTTTAGCCGCGTTTGGTGTTGCGGCCAGCTCCGCGAAGACCCGATCTCGAGAGTCGAGACAAAGGTTTCTGCTTCCGCCTCCACTTGGGCTTGGGCTTGGGCTTAGGCTTCCGATCCAAAGAAAGACAAGCGAATGAAATCGGATTGGAAAAAATCGAGGATTCGATAAGGGAACGTTATGAGGTTTGAATATAGTATTGCCCCTCTTCCAGCATGACCTACAAATAGGCTAGAGAGGTGGAGTGCTGCAGCAATCTGCTTATTTATCGCTCATTTTGCCGCTTCCTCAGAACCGAGACGGTGTGAGGTCTGAACAATATGGGTAATGGAGAAAAGAAATATTTGTACCTCAGGATCCTCCTTGCTTACCTGCACACAATCACGAGTGGGAAAAAGTTAATCATCAGGTGCGGTTCATATCTCTCAAGAAAGGATAAACCGACCATGTTAAATAATGAAAGATCATGCGTCTCGCACGTGCAGCGTTTTGTTCTTCTGACTAATGCTATTGTTGTTACTACTCCACCCAGCGGGATTTTCAAATTCCCCGCTCCCACGGACTCTCGATCCCACTCCTACTCCCACTCCCACCGAGTGGGGCGACGACTGGCGGGACCACCACCACAGGTTTGCACTTCTGAATCGCTGCATCTACTTCACCTTCCCCAACCACCACGAACACGAAAATTCTCAGTGTTGATTCCGATTCATACGGGAGACCTCTCGACGGCCATCCACCGTTGATCGAGCCTAACTCGGCGCACCCAACTCACTCGAGGCCAGCCAGTCGCCGCATGCGAGACAAAGACTTTTCTGGTTGATTCATTCATCCATCAGTACACACAGCTTGAGGCTGATTCTTCCACCTCCCGGAAAGACCCCTAACTCGGAACAAACCAAGCCAGCGAAATATCGGTGCGCAGATACCCTCGAGTCCATCATCCCGCCGAACTCACCACACCATCCTCGAAGCATCGCCATGGCTTACAACGGGTCGAGCAGGATCAATATGGTGGATTATATCGCGACCCTCAATACGGTACCGGCAGAAGGGGACACGCAGGCACCTCAGGACTTCCTCGAGGATGACCTGGCCATGTTCACCAATGCAAACTTCTTCGATTTTGATCTCGGGCAGGACGCCAATTTGCAGCCTACGGTCTACAATGGTGAGGGACGCCGAGACCAGGCGATTACACCCGATACGATGGATATCAAGTCCCTGGATTATATGAGCAGTGGTAAGCTCAAGCTCTCTTTCTTCTTCTCTCTTGTTGCTGTCTATTCTGTTCTTCTGGATCTTTTCTCGACCCTCTGTCGGGCCCCCGAGACGATGCTGCCACCACGACGACGGCGATGCTGTTATCTCGACCTGACCTGCATTGCGTCGGCCGCGCCGATCAAACGTGTAACCCCGCTGGAGCTTCGGCGTGATGCGACCACCAAAAGGCCTCAGCTCCCACGCTGCACTTGGATTGGCCCATCCAGTCTGCACGTGTTTGCCTTCTTTCTGCAGACGTCGTCGAGCACGCCATCGACTGTCTAGCCTGCCAAATCGCGCCATATCACGTGTCGTCATTCTGGCCCGAACCCTCGGTATTGTCTCACCTTGCTTCCATGGACAAGCTGTCAGGGCACAGTAATGAGCACGCTACACCCCACATCGAGTGCATTCCGTTGACGCCCCTATCTTCGTTGTACAGGGACGGTGAAACAGATGCAATTTGCTGACAATGTTGTCCTGGGTCGTATAGGCGACTTCCACTTCGCAGACTTCAATCCTTTTCCTCAAACCACCTTCACAGAAACGAGCATCCCGCTGGCACCTATCAATACGTCTGTTTATACTTCGCCCAAGTCCTCGCCTGCCCTCCCAACACCCACCGCCTCAGCCTCACACAAGCGCAAGTCAGACTCGCTTAGTGCCAGCTCGCCAGTTTCGAAGACAGAAGACGCCGCTCGTAACGCTGCCGAAGAAGACAAGCGTCGGCGCAACACAGCCGCCTCGGCCCGCTTCCGGGTGAAGAAGAAGCAGCGTGAGCAAGCACTCGAACGCTCCGCGAAGGACATGAGCGACAAGGTCGCGGCACTCGAAGGCCGCATCAGCCAGCTGGAGACGGAGAACAAATGGCTGAAGAACCTGATTACTGAGAAGAACGATAGTAAAGAAGATATTGCGACGCTGTGGAAGAGGTATAGTGCCGATAACGCTGAGCGGAAAGGTTCCGAGCGCAAGGACGGCGTGGGAACCCGGGCGTGATGTGAACACCCATACTGCAAACTCGGTAAATTTTGAATTAGCGCTTTATAGGAACGTGCTTTTGCTGTTTATACTTCTTTCTATATGGTTCGCTGGGCGTGGATCGTCATTGGCGTGATAGTGGCCGGGGGGGGGGGGGGGGAATGACATTATACTTGTAGATCCATGAGCAAAGCCGAATGACCGCTGTGGACAGTGACCTCTCTGGATCGGGCTGTGACATGGATGGCATGCGTGGTCCTTGAAGGAACTGTTCTCCTGAGTTCCTCGCATATCGCTCACAGTCCTTTCGTCGCATGCCAGAGACGGAGAAATGCCGCTCTAGTCGAACGCCCAAAGAGTATCATATGCGATGGCAAGTTCGGACGGAGCCTCCTGTGATCTTGGTTTGGCATGCGACGGAGGCGACACAAATGCGAGGTCGATCTCCCCACGCTAGTCATCCTTCTTTCTTTCCTTTCTTTTTTTGGTGCGAGCGGGTAGCCAATAACGGGGATTCCCTCTCGTGATGATCTGTTGAGGACCCGCGTTACATGCGGTAGCAAGCAAGTCCTTACATAGTGATTTACGAAACGGCAGCAGGACGCGTCGTCGCACAGCGACTCGACTGACTCGAGGGCGATTTCTATTTTATCTGGCGCCCATCTCGTTTTACCTTGACAGAATGCGATGTACAGTACACGTCATGCAAAGCAGGTCTCCCTCTCTCTTTTTCTCTCTCTACCGTACCGACTCCCCGTAAGCCGTAATCCCCCTTTTCTCTCCCTCCCAGGTCGACGAAGGGGAGGGGGGGGGGGCTGTTTTCTCGCGGCGGCGGCGCGCGGCGCAAGTGATTCGTCGTCAATGATGGTCTGCGCGAAGGCCGACGATGAGCCGGACGGGGAGGGCGAGGCAGACTCTGGGACATGGGATCTGGAATCTGGAATCTTCCGGCCAGGTGGGGAGGAGTCGACTGGGGACGTGAATTCGACCAGCAAGGGGGAGGCAGGTCAGGTACATGTACAGCGGCGGAGGGGGGTCGTGTTTTATGCTGCTGCTGCTGCTTGGAAAGCCCCCAGGGATCCGGTCATGGGCGAGACGGTGGGTGGGAGGGGTACTACTGTACTGTCGGTGTACACACCACGTGCCAGAAGGGAGAGACAGAGAGAGAGAGGCTAGGCTGTCTGTCTGCACCGTCCGACGTGTCTGATTTCACGTATCTTGATTTGTATATATATGTGTATGTATATTTGGCTATATGCATCTATATCTTCTGGCTAAAAAGAGTGCGCCGCGGCAAGGGGTGTCACGCGTTGACACGCCAGACCAGGCTTTGAGAGAGCCTTGCCTATCTTCCTCGTACTTCCCCCCCCCCCCCCCCGATGCTTCGAAGAGAAAAAACTCCTGACATTGAAATTTTGGGATAGTTTTTAGACCGGACTGCCGCGGAGATGGATGGCGCGGGGTGCGATGGACCCGGGGACGGTGTCGGTGGGAGACGGGGGGAGCGATCCAGGCTGCGTTGCTGGATATTGATCACGTCCGGGGAGATGTAATTTATACATATGTATATATATGTACATATATGTATATGTATATATATGTATATGTATATAAATGTATATGTATATATATGTATATGTATATATATGTATATGTATATATATGTATATGTATATATATGTATATTTATATGTATCTTGCATGTTCAGGGTTTTGTCCAGGGTCGGGCCGAGCGGATGGAGAATCCCTCGCGTCCTCTTCTCTGCGTCGGCCGAGCCAAGAAAGATCCTCGGAATCTGTACAGAAGATTGTGCACGCAGATCGCATGCGGAAGCTGCCTCGGAAGCTAGGGGATCTCTCACGCATGTACAGTACAGTGTGCAAGATATCTTTTTATTTTCTTTCTTTCTTTTTCTTTGTGCTTGCAAAAGGAGAGTAGTATTCGTCTTGTCCCCGGGAGTGGTATGCTCTCTTGGGCGGGTGGGGGTTGGATCCACTGGCCTCGGAATTTACGAGGATCAGCACGCCGATGGTCGGTATGTTTATCATTGCTTTTTCTTCGTCGTCTGCTTTCCGTTTGCTCTCTTGGTACCCCTCCCTTTTTCCTTCTTCCCCCTTCTTCGCTTGCTCTATTTCTTTTCCCTCTTCTTCTCTTTTCTTGTTACAGTATTTCTCTCCCAAAACCATACGCTAGATTGACTGACTGACTGACTGACTGACTCTCTGACTCCCTAACTCCCTGACCCCCTAACTCCCTGACTCGCTCATCAGCGAGGACAGGACAGCACTTGTTGCATGTATGGAACTTGGTCTTCGTAATTCATCAACAAAGGCATCAACCCTTGGCGTTTCGCCTCTCCTCCTCTTTTAACCGTCCAAGGCGGTCTCTTTGGTCTGTCAGCCACCCAGCCACCCAGCCACCCAGCCACTCAGCCACACCCACCCACATACTTTACACACGCACTATCTACTATAGTCTTCCCCCTTGTTCTTCTCCACTTAATCTGTCAACATACGACATCCACCTTCGTAACACGTCCGTGGACGACGACGACGACGACGACGACGACGACCCAGAGTTTCTCATTAATTCGAGGGGGAGAGGAGAAGCCACAGGCAAAGGGTCGTCAGAGCAGACTTCCCCGAGAGGGTCCGACTCGACGTGCCTCGTCCCCAATTAAATCATACGAACCAACGATACGCGGCCTTTTTCATGCCATGTTTTGCTTAGCGCGCCAGATATACTTTGCTTCTGCTCATTGAACTGCCCATTAATCCATCAACCAATCGATCCATCAATCAATCAATCAATCACTCACCCACTCAATCAATCCATCCATCCATCCATCCATCCATCCATCCATCCATCAATTAATCAATCACTCAATCAATCAATCCATCCATCCATCCATCCATCCGTCGGCTGTCCCCTGGCGACGTAACGCGTGGGGCGGGCCGTTTCTCCTCTGTCCATTCCCACCTCCTGTCACTACTCCCTCCCACACATCCTTCTACTCCCACATCCCCCCCCCCACATTCACTTCCCACATCCATCTTTCTTGCACGCTTGTCCGGCTCCAAGCTTCCATCACCATCCCCACGCCTCCATTTTTGTCACTTGTCTCCGTCTCCATTTCCATTTCCATTTTCATTTCCATCTCCATCTCCATCCCCATCCCCATCTCCCACCTCCCATCTTCATTCTCAAATCTGCCAGCAAGATCTCGACGCAATCGCTCCACGTCCACTACTCCTGGAGGGATACACACACTCGTTTAAATTGCTCCTCTCCTCTCCGTCGCTACCGTACCTTCGTGTCTGCCAGTCTTCCGCTCATTCGGTCCTCGCTGTCGTGTCCGTGGATCGTGCGTGGTGTTGCGACTGCTTCTTTCTCTTTCTCCCCCCGCTCGCGTCTCCCAGCTGTCCCATACCCTCTCTTCTTCTCGACCGCTCACGCCCCGATCTCTCGTGTCTGCTCGGTCTCGCGGTTCTGGGCGCGGTTCGGCATCTCGACCTGGGGGATACCGGCAGAGGAACATGACAACCAAGCCCGAGAACGTCAAATGGGTCGATGTATGTAGCCATTGTTTTCTCCCCCTCTCTCTGTTCCCCCCCCCCCCCCAAAATCATCCGCCGATGAGCATACTCCCTGGGCCAGGCACAACAACTGACACCGTCCAGGGCCTCCGTGGATTCGCATCGCTGCTCGTCGTATTTACACACATCTGCCGCGCTTTCGATGAAGATCTCTTCAAACCGACCTCCGCCGAAGGCGCGGCCCCGCGAATTCTCCAATACCCCATCATTCGAATCCTCTTCCAAGGACGAATCGGGGTGACGATCTTCTCCCTCGTCACCGGTTATGTGTGTGCCCTGAAACCACTGCGACAGATCCGCGCGGGCCAGCAAGATGCGGCGCTCAAGGGTATCTCGCGGAGTGCATTCCGCCGCGTCCCCCGACTCATCCTCCCGGCGACCTTGGCGACCACCATCATCTGGTTCTTGTGCCTCTTCGGCGTCTTCGAGGTCGGCAACCGAGTCAACAGCTGGTGGGTGAACTACACCTCGCCCAGCATGACGCCCTACTTTGGAAACGCCGTCAAGAGCTTGATCTACCATCTCATCACGACCTGGACGAAATCGTGGAACATTTACGACAACAACCAATGGACCCTCCTCCCGTTGCTGAAAGGCAGCATGCTCGTGTACATGTTCCTCGTGGCTACGGCCTACTGCAAAGCCAAGTACAGGATGATCCTCGAGCTGGCCATGTTCGTCTACTACTACATCAGCAACGACTGTGAGTCCAACCCCCCAAATCCCCCCTCCCCGGGGGACTTCCCGGGGCTCGGCGCTAACCGCAGCGTAGCGGCCTTTGGCATGCAATTCTTCTTCGGCGTCTTCCTTGCCGACCTCTCCCAGCATCCCCCTCACCAGGCCTGGACCGCCGCGCACAAGTGGCCCGGCCGGTTCCTCTCCCCCATCCTGATCCTCATCGGTCTCCTCCTCGCCTCGTACCCCGAAGATAAGGCCCAGTGGATGACCTGGTCCCGCATCATGGGCGTCAGCTCGGAGTACCTCTTCCCCAAGGACAACGAGACCCCCCGCTTCTACTCCGGCATCGGGCTGGTCTCCATCGCGCTGGGCATCCACTTCTCCAATGCCGTCAAGAACGTGCTCTCCAACAAGTACCTGCTCTGGTTCGGCAAGAACTCCTTTGCCGTCTACCTGCTGCACGGCTCTCTGCTGCGGAGTCTCCTGGTGTGGATGTACTTCGGGATCAAGGTGCCCGCGGACGTCACGGACGAACACGGCAACGTCCGACCCGGCCCGAACCTGGTGATCTGCGGACGGGCCCGCTGGTACTTCTGGATGCCCATCTGGTTCGTGATCCTCTACTGGGTCGCCAACCTGTGGACCAAGCACGTGGACCCGCTCTGTGCCCGGCTGACGGAGAAGCTGGTCAGCTACGTGTTTGAGGACCAGCCGGACCCGAATGTGGAGAAGCGAATTCTGCCGCAGTGAGTGAGCCGGGGCGCCGGCCGGGGGAAGGACAGAGAATCCCCGGACAACTTGAGAATGACCGGTGGACGATGATGATCTGAGGGGGGGGGGGGGGGGGGAGGGGCTGAGGAGGGGTGCGGCATAGGGTCCGGCGTAGATGGGCTCCGAGCCGTCGCACCGGAGCCGCGGTGGCGCTCTGAACTCTGTTTGATGACGTTCCATAATACCCCATGACGATCTCGTTTGTATAGACTTTTTTGGTTCTGCTCACCTGTCTCCGCGTGGTCTTGTGTTGATGCAATGATCCTGTAGAATGTCTGTATCATTGGGGACTGGATTAGACAGCCTGGAGTTTGGGGGGGTTTATGGTTTTTTTTTTTGGGTTGTTCTTGTGCCCGAGAGCGAGAGACGATATAATAATGCAACACCATACGGATGATAATGATGATGATGATCTGCAGTGGGCGTATGTGCACGTGATCCTCAGCCTGTGTCTGACTAAGTGCCCCTTCGATCCTCCACCTCCTGATTCTTCTTTCTCTCTCTCTCTCTCTCTCTCTCTCTCTGTCTCTATCGACCTCCACTCCCCAGCATGAGCTACTCAACCCGAGAAGACGAAGCGAAAAGGAGTTGGAACGATAAGGGGTGGGGGGGAAATAGGGGAGGTAATAAAGCATCTCAAGTGTGAAAAAGGGTGAAAAGGGTAAAAAGGGCGGGCACAAAGGGTACGAAGTATAGAAAGAACTAAATTCGCAAGAAAAACCAAAACCCAAAAATCCGATTTAAAAAAAGGGGGAGCGATGGGGGAAAAGAGAGGAGGGGAAGGGTGGGGGAGGGGGGAGGAGACACGATCTTGTTCTTCGTGACGTGCTCTTCCTTGCCCTTGCCCCCCTCCCTCCCTATTCGGACCCTGGGGATCTCGGGTATGGGAGTGAGTTTGTTTTTTTTTTTGTTTTTTTTTTTTCCTTTTCTTTCTTTCGGCTGGTTGATTGGTTGGTTGGTTGGTTGGTTGGTTGGTTGAATTCATGGGTTTTGTCGTCTTATCTCTCTCTTGTAGTCCTCGGCTCTTTATCCCCTGGGGGTGTTTATTATTCCTTTTCAAATAAAAATAAGGGAAGGGGGGGAGGGGTGGTTATCTACGGAGACGGAAGTGTGACGGAAGCGTGTTGGATGCATGTTACGGGATATCTTTGATTTTTGCGCCTCCTTTTCTAAAAATTTAATTTTTGTACTTTTCTTTCTTTCGCTATCCTCGCTCGTCGGCATCTTCGTCTCAGGTTCGGGACGCGCGTTGGGTTTGTGGCGCGCGGCGCGCGGCTGTGATGACGAGGGTAGTAGGGTGATGTGGCCGGGAGGATGGGGGGGGGGAGATAGTGTTTGGTACTGGCTGGGATTCAGATGGTGAGAGTTGCAAAATGTGCCGGGTGGGTAAAAGGGGGTAATAGGGGTAATGGAGGTTGGGTTAGGTGGGGATGGGATGGGATGGGGTGGGGGATGGGATGGGATGGGGTGGGATGGGATGGGTGGGGACGAGATGGGATGAGAAGAAAAGGTGAGATGGGATATGAGATGAGAAGAGATGAGATGAGATACAATGGGATGAAAGTCTTCATTCGTCAGTACTGTGCTGTACAGACTGTATATACAAATACAGTAGTACCAAGCAAGTGTCTGGCTGCCGATCGATATCCGCGCCAGAGAAGAGATGCCCCTCCACATGTGACGGCACAATCCACTTCACATCCCTTCATACCCTCATCCACGTGCTGGTCCTTGGACTCATCCACGTGCTGATTTACTCATCCCAGCCACGCAGAGCATCTTCCCCCTCCCCCGCACAACAGTTCTCGTGTGCGACTGAGGTACTACTGCACATACTCTACTGTACTTGTACATACCCACCTCCACCTGCGCATGCATCTGGGCCTCACACACGTGGCGCGCCGTCCCATGTCTGGGTGTCACGTGGGGGGAAGAGATTGAGAATGAGGAGATGCGAGATGCGAGATGCGAGATGCGAGATGCGGTAGACGGGTGGATGACAGAAGCGAGGATGTTTGATACTTGGTATGAGTAGAGGAGAGAGGAGTAGAGTAATAGATGAGTGGCTGAAGAATGAGTAGGTGTAGTCATGACCGTGGCTCTTATATATCACCGGTAAACTCCAAGATCGCTCGGAGGTTTCTCCATATACGTCATCCGGGTCAATCCCCCCCACATACACATGTACAATCGACAGAAACAGATTATCCTCTATCATCCTCTCCCCCCCCCCCCATTTTCTTTTCTGCTTCTTTTCTTCTTCCCTATCCCATAAGTCAGCCGGCTGGCCTGGGTCTCTCGGTATTGAGACAACAACCCGTGTCGAACCGAGTCTTTTCTTCTCGTCTCGGACCGAGGCTCCTCCTGACTGGCGCGCATGTCTCAACCCCGCATCGGCATGATGCAACGCCGACCCCTCACCCCCACTACCAGACGGCTTCGAATTCGCTGCCAGTGATTCGTAGGCCCATACACACAACACAATCCAGTGCTAAGCAGAGTCCGGAGAAGGTATGCACACCCAGCACAAGCTCACAACATCATCCATCTCTCTTACAGAAAGCTCATATTGCGCGAGGCAGACAGACACAGACGGAGAGCGAGATCGAGATCGAGAGCGGGAGTCAGTCTTGTACTAAGAGAGGTTTGAAGCCCGGCTGCTGCATCGGCTCTGACCGGCTCTCCTCTGCTGCCCTCTACTCGACCATCTCTCACTTGCGACTCCTGGGACCACGACGTGAGCTGGTATCCGAGCAGATGGTCTGAACCAGAGAGAGAGAGAGAGAGAGAGACCGAATCCACCATGGCACCCGCAGCAACCGAACGCCCTCCCCCTCTCGCGGCGAACAAGGGCCTCAAGCCCAATATCGGCGTCTACACGAACCCGGCGCATGAGCTGTGGGTTGCGGATGCGGTCCCCAGTTTGGAGAGTGTGCAGAAGGGGGATACGTTGAAGGAAGGGGAGGTGACGGTGGGCATTAAGAGTACTGGGATTTGCGGGTGCGTCCTCCCCTCGCCCCGTTCTACTTCCCGTCCCCATCCCTGTGCCGAGAGATAACTTGTACCCGCCCATGAGATCACGTCTCATCTCGACGTCGGAGGCATCGAGACTACATCTCTTGACTGACTTCTCATAGCTCCGATGTCCACTTCTGGCACGCCGGCTGCATCGGCCCCATGATCGTAACGGACACGCATATCCTGGGCCACGAATCCGCCGGCGTGGTCCTCGCCGCTCATCCATCCGTCACGCATCTCAAGCCCGGCGACCGCGTCGCCATCGAGCCCAACATCATCTGCAACTCCTGCGAGCCCTGCCTGACCGGGCGCTACAACGGCTGCGAGGCCGTGCAGTTCCTCTCCACGCCTCCGGTGCCCGGCCTGCTCCGCCGCTATGTCAACCACCCGGCTGTCTGGTGCCATAACATCGGGGACATGAGCTTCGAAGACGGTGCCTGTCTCGAGCCGTTGAGTGTCAGCTTGGCAGCCATGCAGCGCAGCGGGCTGAAACTCGGCGATCCGGTCCTGATCTGCGGCGCCGGACCCATTGGCATCATCACCCTCCTCTGCGCGCAAGCTGCGGGCGCAACGCCCATCGTGATCACAGACATCGACGCGGGCCGCCTCGCCTTCGCGAAGTCCCTCGTCCCGTCCGCCACTACTTTCCAGGTCACGCGGCAATCCCCCGAAGAATCAGCCACCGCCATCGTCGCTGCGTTCGGCGGCATTGAGCCGGCGGTTGCGTTGGAGTGCACGGGCGTGGAGTCTTCCATCAGCGCTGCCATCTGGGCTGTCAAGTTCGGCGGGACTGTCTTCGTCATCGGCGTGGGCAAGAACGAGATGAACATCCCGTTCATGCGCCTCAGCGTGCGCGAGATCGATCTTCATTTTCAGTATAGGTATTGCAACACCTGGCCGCGAGCCATTCGGTTGGTGCAGAGCGGCGTGATTGATTTGAAGAGGTTGGTGACGCACCGGTTCGAGTTGGAGGATGCGGTGAAGGCCTTCGAGACGGCGGCGGACCCAAGTACGGGCGCTATCAAGGTGCAGATCAAGAGCGAAGATTAGCTAGAGAGTAACGCATGGTACTGTGCTGCAGATATGTCAGGCCCCGATGAACAGGACAAGGAACAGGATCATGCTAGTGAGAAAGTCTTTTGAGGGTATCGATTCGTCTACCTTACAAGCCGCCCGTAGGTGGCACATACGGATGGATCAGCATGTCACTGAAACTCTCCAGCCTGTCCTTCCCCCTCACCTCCTCGACCAGTAACGGCATCTTCACCACATTGAACTCATCATACAGCTCTTCAATCTGCTCCAGGTATTTTTTCTGCATCTTGCGCCGCGCATTGCATTGCTCACACTCACTCGTGCTCTTGGGGAAGAGCAGCTGGTTGACCACGATGCAGTGCGTATCGATGCCATAGCTTGCGAGTTCCTGGATCATACGCTCCGTTTCGTAGAGAGAGAGGAATTCGGGTATGCATACACAGACGAACGTTGTGAGGTTCTCGTCTTTGAACTGCGTGTTGACCTCGCTGATCGTCTCCCGCAGTCCCTCCAGCTTCTCCATCATCTCGGTTAGGTTCGCGCCGTTTGGGAGGGATCCGTTGGCGCCGAGTAGTCCGTTGAGCATAGGCCCAAATTGGGAGGATAGTTGCGAGATCTTGGCAAGGGCTTTCTCCAGGACAGTAGGGAATTGGAGGAAGCGGAGGGTGTGGCCTGTAGGTGCTGTGTCGAAGATGATGGTTTCGTAGGACAGGGACTTGACTTGTTTGAGGACTTCGGCGAACGACATGGCTTCGTCGATGCCGGGGATCTGCAGCGGTTAGCATGGACTTCTAGACAGAGCTTCGATGCGTACAGCAAATGCCAAATCCTGCATCATGCCTCCCATCCCCGCCGCTGGTCCCTCTCCCTCCTCTGCCTGACCCATCAGCTCCTGAATACTGCCATTTGGATCGATTTCCATAGCGCTGAGGTTCGTGTAGCCATTGATCAGTCGGGCTTCTTTGCCAAACTTCTGCGAGAATGCATCCGAGAGGTTGTGTGCGGGGTCGGTGGAGATGAGGAGGACTGATCGGCGGACTTTTGCGAGTTGGATAGCCAGGGAGCAGGAGGTGGTTGTCTTTCCTACTCCTCCTTTTCCACCGACGAAGATCCAGCGGAGGGTCTTCTGGTCGAGGATGGACTGAAGGGTAGGCTCGAGTTGGTCGTCATCGGTATTGATGAGGGCGGTGGACATGGTGACGGTGGGATAAGGTAGGTAGTCGCGAGAGAATTGCTTGAATTTGGATTCCAGGGATGCGAGGAAATGTTTCGAGTAATGGGTGTCTGTGAATGACGATGGTAGGTGGCAAGGGGGATGCGTCTTGAGTTGAGATCTTTTGATTTCGTCGGCCTTCTCAAGCAAGGCAGAGAGCGCTAGTCTCTGATTGGCTACCTGTCACGACCACCGAGTTCGCCCTCAAGGCTGAGAATGGAGATCTCCGCTGACTGGATGCCAGACTCCGGAGGGGACTTGACCTTGACTACGTCATCTGGCCACTTCACACTCTTTTCATTCTCTCTTTTGCTCTGCTCTAGTTTGCGAGATCTTTCAATCAGATAGATTCGATTCAGTCGCAATAGCGAGATGATGTATCCTATCTAAAGCAGGTGGCTTTGTCTATTTCGGCAACCGAGCAAGCAAGAGTAAGAAAAGAGTACATAGGGAGTAAAGAAGAAAAAAGCAGAAAGAGATTACAGTGTTAACCTTTGTTGCTGTGTAAGCGCTTGTGTGGACAGACATCTCGTGGGCCAAAATATAGCATAGACGTATCAATACACTAGAATCACAAACGAAAGTACTATCGAAACCCGAGTCTTGCTTCATTTCCCCATGTATTTTCCTTTCTTATTCATCCCACCTGGTATTTATGCTTGATTTTGGTCTTGCTTTATCCTGTGTTAGATGTCATCTTCCCCTGTTAACCACCTCTTTCGAGTATCCCGTGGACGAACGGTTACTACTCAGTGACCAACAAACAAATGGATATCAATGCAAAGATTCGAGCATTGGTAAAACATGGTCTTGTGGCCGGGATCGATAGCGCACAATACTGCTTTAATAGAAAAGAAGTAGAGAAATAAGTAAAAAAGGTCAAGAAGTAATATTATAAGAAATAGAAAGAGTGGAAACTGGAAGACTATTCACAAAACCTCTCTTATTTCCAAGGGCGGGCGGTAAGTGCGGGATCTCAAGACCAAAATCATGGCGCTAGAGATCTCATCACATGTAGGACTGGTCCGTCAATACAGTATGACATACCTTGCAACATTACACTACTGTGTACGGTACAGACATGAAGCTGGAAAGATGGCGGTGGTGAAGATACCTAAATGTGTGAAGGGGGTCGTTATCCATCCCAACGGAAGCGACTTCGTGGTGATAGCCATATCGCAGGCCCATGAGCTTAGATGAGAGTGGGTAGGTACTAGTTTGTATCTAGTCACATGTTGACTATTATCCGTCTTTGGTTTATTGCATGGGACATCGCCCTGATCGTTCGCGTGTGCCGATTGTTTTGTACTTCACCAAAAGTAAATAAGAGATTTGTTTTCGCACTCCTCACTACCAAATGCAGCAGTGAGTTGGTCGTGGATCGGTTGGGTCGGACTGACTGTACGATTCCGATTTCATGCCAGGGGGATCTGAACCGCGATAGCTCCTCCCGAGACCACCAAGCAATCAACAGTCTTGAATAAAGTATCTCCAGGTCACTCATATCTATTTGAAATTCCTCCACGTTCTCTTCGTACCGCATTTCACTTCAACGGTGCACGCCCTCGCAGCGATCAGCGCCTCCCTCTCTGTGCCCACGCCCGCCCGATAAGGGAAAATCGTATGGGAAAGCAAATAGTCGCACGACCTCGCCTCGTGCGTCTTGCAAGAGAACCTCAACCACGAAATCTCTCGTCAAGGAAGCACCATCTCGTATCCCCGAGCCAACTCTCTTGTATACCGGCCATACCTCACCAGATCTACTGGCCAAAGTTTCTCGGATATGGCTCTCCGCCAACCCACTTACCACGCATCGCAGCGGGTCCATACCGCCCCCGCAGAACCACAGACACTGACCAACCCTTTCTCACGATCTGATATTGCCGATAACCAAGAATGGGTCCTCTTCTCGCCGGGCGGTGCCTCCACCACGGAAGATGGCGATACCTTCACTGCGCGGACACGCACCGCAGGCCATTCGCGGTTAAGTGATCTCGGGAGCCTAGACACTGCAGCTCGGAGCTACGATTACGAGGAGGGCTCTGAGGACGCTGTGGAGGACGAAGAGGACGGCGAGCTGGATAAACTGGATGGCTACCTCCACGCCTTCAGACGGGAGCCCAGTGTCCACAAGGACCATGCTGAGGTGGGCGGGACGGTGTTACCGACGCATGACGGTTTGGGAAGTTTTCGACTCCATGGGACGAACATGGGGGAGGACGTACAAGATCATCTGTACGCGTTTGAGCGTTTCAACCCGCGGCGGGTGAAGCGGCGGAGGGAGAGCGTGGACTTGGGCCTGGGAATCTTAGAGGAGGAAGGGGCTGAAGCGCAGATGATGAGGACAAGAAGGATTGAGAAGTGGCGGATGGAGCAGAGTCGGCTGTTGGTGGATGAGATTCAGAAGGAGACGAGGCGGCGGAAGCACTCGATATCTAGTGAGAAGAAGACGACGGCGATTGAGGATCGCGAACAAGAGGCCCTGGCTACGTTGAGCCACGTCGAGCGTGTGCGGTTGGACGAGGAGAGTGATAGTCTGTGGAGCCGGATTACGAAAAAGGTAATTCGGGATCTGATGGGAATCGACGACGATCTACTGGCTATCATCTTCGGAGAATCTCTACCAGGGGACGACGAGCTGTCTACCACACCACCTACGACATCCGTCATGGCACATAAAGAATACGATGAGTTTAGCTGGGAGCATCGCCTACTGAAGAGAGTCGCGCGAGAACTTGGGGTACTCATAAGTCAACTATCCGACGACCCGGGTGCCTTCTCAGCATATCTCCACTCGCAAGAAACACCCCTCCCCAACGCCGCTCCCATCGTCATATCCGAGACGCGCCACCACCATCCAAACCTCGAGGCTTCGACTCTTACAGATTTGCCACAGTTCCACCCAACACTGCCAACCGAAGCAGCATCCATTGACATTCCCCGCACCTCCCTAGCTTCCCCCACCACAGACGAAGATGCTCCGCCCTGCCCCGATAACGCTCTCTCACAGGCTCTGACCCGCGAAGAATGGGAGCGCGACTTGGACATCAAAATGGTCTTCCGCTACCTGCGCTCCCGCTTCACAGCGAAATTTACGTCCACCGTACTCTCTCCTGATGCAGAATGCACAACGTCGAGCCCCTCGCATCTTGCCGCGGCTAGTACAGCCGACGATGCCGCACGAGCTGTACCAGCGCGGCAGTGCCATACACTTGCCCAGCACAGCGGGGCGCGAAGGAATAGCATCGAGCGCAGGACGCAGCGCGCGACTGTGCCCGGGAGCCCTTTGGCACGGAGAGGGAGTAGCAGCTGTGCGAGTGACCGGTTGAGTGTGAATGGACGAGCTGGGGTGCGGAATAGTACGAGCTCTGCCAGTAGACCTTACTGGGACTTCGGGGGGCCAAGTGTGGGCAGCGGGAGTCTGATTGCCAGCACGGGGGCGATGGGGAGCTGGGGGGAGGTTTGAGGTTGCCATGGTGGCGGGCCGACTCAGTCTTTGATGTGGGATACGTGCTGTGTTTGGCGTCGGATGATGTTAACGACGAGGCGAATAGGGTGGGCGTTTTGATTGGTCTTTTGTACGTGCGGATTGCGTCTTGGTCAACTGGCTGCCTGGCTTGGACGGGGAAGTGTTTATCTCTCTCTCTCTCTCTCTCTCTCTCTTTTTTTTCTTTTTTCGGAGACTGTCTGCAGCTAATGAACAGCATCATTTTACATTCCCCCTTCTGCAGTCCTTACAACTTGCTTTTCTTCATCAGCATTAGATCTTTTTTGACTAGTGAGTATCTATGAAACTTCGTCCGTTCATTCCTTATTCCTTTCATTCCTTATTGCCTTCATAGATAGCTGGCCCTATGCCATGGATGTTAGCACCCTGGTTTTGCGTCTGACCGCGCCAGCTAGCTTCGACTATGAGGAAGTCGCCTCGCGATGCGCAGATGCACCCGTATGTAGGGAAGTTCGGTTCTCATCCGTATAAGATTCCAGATCGAGTCGTTACTTGCAATACGGGTAGGCTGCCAACATCCCCCGCACCCACAAACAGCTGCGACGCCTCTTAAGACATTTTGAATATTCTGTATCTGATGCCCTCGTCGGGTGACTGTGACTGGCACGATGGGATTACCACGGCGGCGAGCACGAGGGAACATGCTGAGGTCGACCACCGACACCACCCGACAGACATGTCAGGTGCCGAAGAGGCTGCTTTGCTGCTGCCCCAGGGGGGTTGCGTGTCGGCGGCAAGCGACACGAACTCACTCTTCCATACGGACAGACTCTCGTACTTTTTTCGAGTCAGACCCGAGAGTGGAATCCGAAGGTCGTCCCACTTTGAGGAACGCCTCTAGGAGAGTACACACGTATACATTCGATAGAGGACCGAAGAGATGCTGTCTACTGTACAGTACGAGACGAGGGTCTGCAGAGTGGTCACAGGGGTAGGGGTAGGTGGGGCGAGGTTGGAGCCGAGGTCACGTGAATGGTAGCGAGCGAGGCAACTCGTAGCGGAAGAGAAGAAGAAAAATAGAGTCACATGCTCTGCCAGCTCAGAGAGAGAACTTGGCCTGACCGCATGGATCAACACTGCCGTAGAAGGACAAAGACAAAGACAAAGACAAAGACAAGACAAGACAAGACAAGACAAGAAAAAGAATGAGTCACCTCATCCCGGGTCCATGAAACCGAGGGATCTTGAAACTCTTTCCCCCCCCCCCCCTCCAGGATACTGACTCTGGTGCCGGCCAATCGAAGCGGCCCAACACCGGATGACTCTTTTTATTTGATGTGCGCTGCGCCAATGCAGCGCGTACTGGTACGAAGTCGGTACTTTGAACTTCTACTTGTACAAGTACGAAGCAGTACACGGTGCTGTTACTGTACAGTCTCGCTTGGGATTTAGGATCTGGGATCTGGGATCTGAGATCGGTCCCCGCGGGTCGGCTGGCCAATCAGGGGGCTGAAGCGGGGTCGGTTTGGTTCGCTTAACACGAACGTGACACGGCGCTTCGGTATAGCTGTGTGGCTGTGTGGCTGGGCTGTGGCTGCAGCGGGCGGTGCGCTGGACGGCGGCTGCTGATACCAGATAGTTCAGCCTAGACCGCGGCTGCTGATGTACGGTACGCGACTGTTCGGAGGACGGGACTACGAGAGATGAAGTATGTACCCAAATATTAGTCGAGGCGGCTCTCTCTTGTCTTGGTTTCGTCTTGATGAAAAAGACTATTTTTAATCCAGTCCAGTCCAGTCCAGTTCAGTCCAGCCCCGCGAGCCGCTAGCCGCCAGCCGCTCAAAATAGCTCTAATTTTCCTAGGATTTTGGAAGTACGGTACAGTACTGTAAGTATCCTTCCAAGTTCTTCGCGAGTGAGGATGTATGACTGTCCGAGACCAAAGACGGGGATGCAGAGCTGGGGACGTCGGCGCCTCCCTCGGAACGGAAGCTCTGTGCTGTGCCGCCTACCGAGTCCGTCGTCTTTGCCCCGCGGTGCGCCCCAGGGATCACGTGGCCAACTGTTGATTGTTTACGTTGGCGACGCGAGAGTCGCGTGGGCGCCGCTGCACCGCTGCATGAAGATGTTTTCCCCGTCGCTTACACATTTCTAGCTAGCTAGGTACATGTTCCACATCCACATCTATATCCATATCCATATCCACATCCACCTCTACCTCCACCTCCTCTCTCCACTCTCCACCCTCCACCTCCTTGTCCGTCGAGGGTGAGTCACAGGAGGTGCAGATGCAGTGTGCTGCTGCTGCTGCTGCTGCTGCGGCTGCCGGTCCCCAGCCGAGTCTGCGCATCTCCTCGCGGCGGCTGTCGGATGGCCTACCAAACGGCCTCCTGGGCCCGACCAAGAAACATGCGCCGCTTGACGCAGCAGAGAGGGGGGGGGAGAAGAGGGGCTTTCTCCGCGTTTCAGCCTGTTCTCGACCGAGGGCATTGGATTCGTGGAGCGGGAGGACGAGGACGAGGACGAGGAGCAGGATGAGGAGCGTGATATAAGTATCAGCTTGTGCACCTAGCGAAGGGGGTGGGTGGTCGCAGAGCTGGAATAGCACATCAAAGCATTTATTGCCGTGGGTCGAGCCTCATCATTCTCGGTCGTGGACTTTGCGTCTTGTCCTTTCTGCTCCTCGTTATTCCTTGCCTTCTACCTACCTTGCCCTACTCAGCTCTCCCTCACGCTCCTCATTCATCTCTACTCGACTGGACCGAGATTCACCTTGCTCTCTCTCTCTCTCTCTCTCTCTCTCTCTCTCTCTCTTCTGTACTGACCTCGCTCTACCTCCTCCATTTCGACTTGACTTCACTCTCCTCTCGGCGACTGTCCTCGTCTCTCCTCCACCGCACTCATCCTATCATTCAATCTCGGACTCGACGAGCTGTGCTCGCCACGAATCTCCCATCCTACCCACTAGTCCTTGCCATCTTCATCTTCCCTTGCAAACACGTGGAGCTGGCCTCCGCGGATATCAGAGCAGTTGATATCAAGAGACCCCTACCACCACATCGCCCTAGGTGAGTACACCCCTATCCATCCAGCAACGCATGCGCCTGGTCTGCTAACAACATTTCCCCCAGTCTGGAAGAGAAAGTCACAATGTCCTGCGACCCCTCCTCCTTCGTCCTCTCGTTCGGCGCCGACCCTGCCACACCGCCCGTCTACTCGGTGGAAGAGGCACCTCTGTACAGTGACCCCGTTCACGTGCACATGCACGTGGGCCACAGCCGCTCCAGCTCTCTCGATTCTCAAGGCTCGTCGCCCGAGTCCATCAACACTCAGTTGACAACCCCCGCCAGGTCACCCATTCGACAACATGGCCCGCTCCTCCTGCCCAAGATCCGGCCGCAGGATCAGGAGATTCATTCTCCGCCGAAGCGTGTCAAGAGGATGCCGGCCAAGTCGCGGTCGCGGTCGCACGCGTTCCAGCCCACGACCAGCTTCACACGACCATCGCATACCCGAAGCTACACGAACCCGGAGTCCATCTGCTTTAGCTTCACGCCGCAGGGCAGCTTCACGTCGCAGGACAGCTTCACTTCACAAGACAGCTTGACGCCGCAAGCACACCTTCCACGAGACAGCTTCCCGTCGCACCCCCGCCCCATGTCAACTCTCTGCTCTCCGCTCACATTCCCCTCCGACAACGAACGCCGAGCATCCAGCGCCGACCTGCTTGACACGCCGACGCTGGGCAGATACGGGTTCCCTACCTACCGCCAGATGCCAACCTACGTCCCATCGGCCACCCACAGCCAGACCGAGACTCTGACCTTCCACCCGGCTCCTTTCGGCATGCCAGCACGCACGCCCTCGCCCCGGCAGAGCGTCAGCTGCCTCGACGACGACGACGACGACGACGACGACATCACGCTCTCGCCCCTTCCCCTTCCCCTTCCCCTCCCCCTCTCCCTCCCCAGCGGCCCCAACACCTCGCTGATGGCCTACCTCACCTCGCCCAACCCGGCGCCCGCCCTGGTGCGCCAGCTGAACATGCGCCAGCGTGACACGAACGGTAAGCACTTCTGGTGGGATGTCCGCCAGATTCGGCCCTGGACGGCCTTCAACCCGACCACCATCTGCCGCATCCCGGGCCTCCAAGGCCTGCTGAACATCGAGCTGCCCTCCTCGACCTTTCCCACGCCGCCCAAGACCTCCCTCCAGCCCGAGACGGAAGCGGAGCTGCTGCGCATCTACAGCACCTTCTACGCCACCAAGCTCAACGCCGCTCTGTCCCTGTCTCTCGGCCCCCGCCACCTCGCCATGCGGGCCAGCGCCTCGCCGTCGTCGGGGCCGAAGCCCGGGGCACGCGGCGACGCGGTGCCGAGCTTCACGTCCAACTACGCAGACGACCCGTCGGCGCTGGTCTACGGGCGCGGCCTCAGCCGCGTCGTCGGCCTGGTCAAGTCCTTCGACCGCTGGAATTCGGGCATGCGCGTGGAGGGCAACCACCGGAAGGTCGAGTACCTGCGCGGGCTGGCGCACCTGCACCGCTGCATGCGCGACCACGGCTGCCGCTACGGCTTCCTGCTGACCGAGATCGAGCTCGTGGTGGTGCGCAACGGCAGCGAGGCCGTGCCGCACTTTGGCTACCTCGAGATCCACACCGTGCAGCTCGCCACGGCGGCCCCGGCGGCCCCAGCGGCGGGCGCGGCGGACCCGTTCGCGCAGGCCGAACACTCGTTCGCGCTCGCGGGCGAGGTGGACGGGGAACCGGAGGCCCCGACGATGACTGCGCTGCTGGCGCTCTGGTACCTGCACATGCTGGCGCGCGACGAGGCGCTGCCGGGCCAGATCGGCTGGAAGAGCGAGATCGGTGCGCCGGCCGAAGGGACGCGGCGCAAGTGTCTGCCCAGGGACGAGTGGATCCCCGACCCGCAGCTCGCGGAGAAGAGGGAGGCGAAGCGGGGCCGGGGCTGGGTGTGGCCCGAGGAGAGCGTGGGCAGGAAGGAATTGGGACGGAGGGGCGTCCGGTATGGGAGTTGAGAGAGGGGAAGAGAGGGGAGGGAGAGAAGAGGGGAGAGAGATGGGAGAGAAGGGAGAGATGGGAGAGATAGAGACAGCGAGAGACCGAGGGGCTGCTGGTCGGTCTTTTGCATGGGCGGGAGGAAAAAGCCACAGTGGTGATGATGAGCTGGTGCCGATAAGATGATCGACGCCTACTAATTCTGATTAACTGCATCTCGCGGCTCTCTGAACAACCCACACGCTTCACACGTCCTCACCGTCGTATCATCAGGTGATGGCACGAGGAGTCCCATACGTGTCGTTACTTACAATACGAGTCATCGTACGTGTATCCTACCCAGCCGAGGACTCGTGCCACGACGTTGAGGAGTAGACAGTTGAGGAGTAGACAGTTGAGGAGTAGACAGTTGAGGAGTAGACAGTTGAGGAGTAGACAGTTGATGTGGGTTGTACAGGGCTTGGAAGAAGCTGATATCATCTCCAGGCTGAGCTGAGGATTTATCTATCTTGTCGCGATCAAATGTAAAGATCAAGATATCAGAGAAACAAAAAAAAATAAAGGTAGCTCGGTATACCCTCGCGGGGGATGTGAGGCCGATGCGAGTCTTCGTCGTGTGCGTGCGTTTTGAGGACTGGTATGATTGATGATGAATGAATATGTCATGTCCCCGTCTTTCGTCACGTCTTCGAGGGTGCGTGAAGCAATTATTCTACAAGGAATATAGACCCTCTGCGTATGCGATATAGATCTGAAACTACTTTATGACCGGGGAGGGCTCTAGGGCTCAAATTAACTGGTGGTGGCACAGGGTACGGACACAGGAGACAGACTATACGACCCGGACTTGATAATGTGGCGCGTCTGCGATTGCCACCAAGACCGGAATCGAGGAGATGGAGATGCAACAATCCGTAGAGGGGGGCAATTGGGGATGCCGATTACTCTTTAGATACAGATGGTGCGTACAGGCAAAACTCGTCCAGGCAGCACAGCGCTGGTCCATCGTGCGGGATACTCCAGACGCCCGACACGAGCACCGAACCGAACCAAACCAACCCACACCAAACCCAACCCAACCCAACCCAACTTAAACGGACGCCATCACACAGACAGGGAAATACGACTGCCGACGTCTACCACCGGATAATCTCGTTGGGGAAGAACTCCTTGATAAGTTCTAGGTAATAGGGCTGCGGTACCTCATTAGTCTCCGAGTCGCACCAGAAAAAAAGGATGGAAGGAAAAAAAGAAAAAAAGAAAGGGGTTCTGGGAGGGCGAAACACGCGGGTGGAGGGCGGACGGCATACCTTCAACTCCTCCACGCTCGGCACCTCGTCACTCTTGCTGTACAGATCGTAGGGGTTGAACCGCTTGACCGCCTCCAGCATCCGGTGATCCTTCTCATCCATGAACCACGTGTACTCGCCCTCGCTGTGCCACGGGTAGAAGCTGTGATAGCGGATCATCGCCAGCGCCTCCTCGGGCAGCGTGCTCTGGTCCCGGACCACCATGTACAGGTACTCGTCGTGACCCCACGACAACATCACCTTGTCCATGCCACAGCCCTCCTCGTACATGCCCAGCCGCGTGTTGTAGCGCGGGTCGTGCAGGTCCGGGTTGGCCGCGAAGGTGTCCGGGTACACGATCTTCTCGCTGAAGGCGCAGCCGACGGGGAAGGTGTCGCCGACGACGTCCCACTGGCCCTCGGCGCCGTAGAAGAAGAGCAGCTTGCCCAGGTCGTGGATCAGGCCCGTGAGCTGCATCCAGCGCGGCTCGCCGGCGCGGCGCATGGCCTCGGCGCTCTGCAGCAGGTGCTCGATCTGCGAGAGGGACGTGTCCGGGTCGCTCGCGTCGATGAAGGTATTGAGCTTCTCCATCGCGGCCCAGATGCTCATCTCGGCGCGCGTCTCGGCGTAGAAGCGCGCCCGCGCGCGCTGGTTGTAGGCGACCGTCTGCTTGGTGTGCTGCTCCGCGTAGGTGCTCTTGACGGCCGTGTCGGTTTCGAGGTACTCGCGGAACTTGGAGAGGTCTTTCTCCAGGTCGTTGTTGGTCTGCGTGTGCTTTTCCTGGCGAGAGGCCGCCGCCGCTTGAGATTTGAGGGAGGCTTTCATGACGTTGATGGCGTCGATGCGGTCCGACGTCTCCTCGAGGGCGGCGCCGTCCCGGATGGGGTAGGGCCCTGTGGCGGAGGGGGCCATGCTGAGGCTTCCTAAGAGGATGGAAGGGGAATTGGCTTGGAGAGAAGAGAATCCAGTCGCAAGAAAAAGTAGCTGGCTCCCATGGAAGTCCAGAACTGATTTGTCCGAAAAAGAAGCTCGATAAAATAGACGATGGATGATCAACTCCGAGTCTCTAGTAACAATGGCAACATGAACCAGATCAGAGAAAAGGTGGGTAAGAGAGAGAGAGAGAGAGGGAGAGAGAGGGAGAGACGATCGAGACGATAGACGGAGAGACCAAATGGTATATAATATATATCTATATATACATATATCAATCAAGACGTCTTGAAAGGGAAAAAAATAAACAATGGCAACGGCGGAACGGGGAAAATTGCCCATATGGGATCAAAAGCTGGTACGGTCCGCCCGTCCCCGCAAGGCCATGAAGACCAAGATGTGCAAAGATGGACCCTGCATTCCAGGATTCTTGAAGTTGATGTTTCCAAATTTAACGAATGTGCGATATTGGGGGTCTCGGGGCAGAGTGGAGAAAGAGAAGCGAGGGTAGCAGAGGGGGAAATTTTCCGCGTGGCTAATGCCGGGGAAAATATCCCGTTTTAACTGTGCGTGACCGTAAGAACCGTTGTGGGAATTCCCCTCCTTTGGCCAAGAGCTGAAAGACTTTTTAGGATTTTTTAGACTTCTAGACTTCTTGGGAAAATGTCTGGGAAGCAAAAAGGGACGACGTGTAGTAGTTCTGATTTTGGACACCTGCATTTCGTCATTCCAGGGGTTCAGTTGGTGACATCTGCGACCAAGAGAACAACTTAAGCTATGAGTGAGTGAGTGCATAGATGATTTTGATTTCATCAATCAATCCCCCCAAATTTCCACGAATCATCAGGGCATGTGTGTTTGGTGCATCATGAAAAAAAAAACCCCCCCTCCAACATCGCAAAAGACTCTCTCCCAGGCACCAATAAAAATACTATCACCCTTCAGAAGGGGGGGGGGGGGTGTATTTCTGACAACAGCCTTCCACTCTTACCATCTACTACCTATACAAACTTGCTGTCCTGGACAACATACAGGTCGACGTACTCATCCACAGCCATGCCCTCCAACCTCTTGCCATCATTGCCCAGATCAACCAGCGCCTGGACCTTCGCCGCGCTGAAATGGGGGCCGAGATGTCTCTTGTACTTGGCCAAGATCTCGGGCTTGGCCTCTTCCCTCCTGAGTCGATGGCCGAGAGGAGCATCGACGACAATCTCCTCAAGCACGGTGCCGTCGTTGAGCGTCACCGTCAGCGCGTTGGGGATGGTGCGCAGATTCTCGTCGTGGTAGTCTTTTGTGAACTGTGGATCCTCGACACACTTGATCTTCTGACGGAGGGACTCCACGAGCGGCGAGGTGGCGGCCTCGCCGCCGTCCGTGTAGTCGGTGGCTTCGAGGCGTCCGAAGACTAGCATGACGGATGCCATGTATTGGATGCAGTGGTCGCGGTCGGCAAAGTTGTCCATGGGTTTGAACTGCTTGTCGATAATGCGGATGCAGGCTTCGTGCGTACGGCAGACGATGCCTTGGATATCCTCGGCGGACTTGCCTTGGTCTTTCAATTGCTTGTGGATCCGCTTAGCGGCCTCGATGGCAGTCTGGGAGTGAAACTCCGCTGTAGGGTGTTAGACCCGCGTCCCAAGCCGGCGCGGTGACTTACCTGGATACGAAACCTTGAACAGGACGTTCTCCATGACGTAGCTACCGTATGGTCTCTGAAATTCAAACTTGTTGCCCTTGAAGAGGACATCGTAGAAGCCCCATACTGGAGCAGAGAGAACCGTTGGGACACCAGGCTCGCCCTTCATGACCTTCAGAACGAGATTGACAGCACGCTGGCACGCATCACCAGCAGCCCATGACTTTCTCGACATGGTATTGGGGGAGTGTCTATAGGTTCTCAAACTCTGACCATCAACCCAAGCTTGTGAAACGGCATCCGCAGTCTGCTTCTCGGAGAGACCCAACATCTTGGAGACCACGGCGGCAGAAGCAACCTTGACAAGCACCACATGGTCCAAACCGACCTTGTTGTACGAGTTCAAAAGCGCTAAGCAGCCTTGGATCTCATGCGCCTTGATCATCGCCTCCAGAACCTTCTTGACCGTTATGATTTTTCCATTACCCAGACTTCCGCCAGCTCGGTTTGTTCGTGAGATCCAGTCGGCAACAGCCAGAATCGCACCCAAGTTATCCGAGGGGTGACCCCATTCCGCCGCCAGCCAGCAGTCGTTGTAGTCCAGCCACCTGATCATAGCACCGATGTTGAAAGCGCCGTTGACAGGATCGAGCTGGAAGGGTGTGCCGGGGACTTTCGAGCCATTGGGAACCACGGTGCCCTCCACAATCGGACCCAGCAGCTTCGTGCATTCCTTGAACCGCAGACCTTCGAGACCGCAGCCAAGCGTATCGAGGAACACGAATCTCGCCGTGTCGAACTGGGCTCCATCCCCAGTCAGCACGGTTCGGTGGGGCGAGATGGGACACCGAGATCAAATGGCGGGGAAGCACTTACAGCTAGCTCCGAGTCGATGGGCGTGTTGTGCACGTAGCTGGCGATATCCTTGATCTCCGGATCGTAATCGCGGGCCTGGGGAGGGGGAGGAGGAGGTGGACCGGATTGTCGTGCGGTCATGATGGAGAAATGTTTGAAGGTTGGGAAGGTTGTTGAGGATGGGAGAGGGGCTCGGGCGAAGAGAGGGGTTCGCAGGGCGCGGATTGGCAGGGCAGGTGCTCGAAGAGATCTGGAAGCTGTGCGAACACCACGATTGAGCACCGACATGATCAATTGAAGAGTGAGAGGAAATGGGAAGAGGGGAGATGTAGATTTAGAAAAATAATGTGAGAAGCTGTAGTTCCACGGTTGACTCTAGTCTCGTTGGGAACTTGCAAGCTTCTACGTTCGCTGCCCTGCGCGAGCCTCGGCTACGAGCGGAGAAAAGGCTTAGGCCGAATTGTTCGGCGCTTGAGCGACGATGTGCTCTTTTTCCTTTGTTTTGGTTCCGAACTGCTAAATGTCTGATACCAAATGGCTAATCACTTCATCAGCGGGCTTTCTGGTCGTATCTTTCATCCGGTATGTTTTCCCCATCTAAGCCACGATTCTAGCTCAGTAGCCCGTCCAAAATTCGGCTGTGGAGATGCGTTCCATCGAAGACAACTTCCCGACTGTTGATTCTCAGACATGAGAAGTCGCTCGGTAGGTTTTCTCGATGGAATCATCTTCCGTACTTGCGTACACTGTAGCCCCTATGAATTGTTTGAATCTGCGTCTCACCACCCCATGAACCGGACTCACCACATCGCTTACAGGTCCAGCGAGATCCTTTCAAATGTAGATCCAGCAGGGGCTTTCTACATTTCCAACAAGACGGCTCAATGTAATTCGCGCGGGGATATAAGTGTTGTGATCACAGTGTCAATAAAGAGCAGTGTGTTGTTACGATCAGCTTAGACGAGCGCGTATCCATCTGGGCACGTTTTAAAAATAAAAAGGGCTTGCGAATACTCTGTCCAGTTGATGTTAGTATTTATGGTAACTGCGATATTATCCTTACGGCCCTTACGACTTGTTATTCTCATTCTGCACTGAGTATAGCCGGTTCAAGTGCTACGACGGATCTCTTGGTTCTGATATGGGTGGCGTGTGTAGCAACGAGTACCCTGGACCTTGATGATGATACAACACCATGGCTGCAAGATAAAATGCGTCTTCTCTCGACAGCTGCGTCCTGCCATGAAGTTCATCAGCCCTGGTAAATGCCTGGCTCTTTGCTTGTTGGGTCCCCAAGTACCAAGCTTCGTGGCATCTCAGCTCAATCCCACCAAGACCAATCCCCATCACGCCCTTCTCATCATCACCACCTCTCTCTCATCCCTCGGCCTTCCTGATGCCCGCTCGATCCAAGTCCAATTCCCTCTCACCAAACTCCCGACTCTCCGGTAACTCCAATTCCAACTTCCCCCCGACGCTCCCCTCAAAGCGCACCTCACCCGCGCCCTCAATCTCCAAGACGTGCCCGCCCATCGCCCTCCCGTCGTCGATAAAATGCGCATGCACACCCACCACGCTGATCCCCTCGCTCCACCGCGGACTCCTCAGCCCTACGACCGTCCCCGCCACGTCGGCAAACTCCCTCACCATCTGCCCCTCCGCCAGCTCCGCCAACCTCTGCCCGGCGTACGCTTGCGGGTGGATCGCTCTGATCTTCACGTGCCGGAAACTGCCCTGCAGCCGGAACAGCACAAACGCGTTCTGGGCGTGCGGGAAGGCGTCGTCGATGGTGTCCAGCATGGCCTGTTTGCTGGGCAGGGAGATGCTCTGGCACTTCTGCGGCTGGAAGTCGGACACCATGGCGAACGGCACGAGCTGCGACGGCGACGCGACGTTGGTGCTGCCGTCGCCGTGGAATTGGTATGCGGTGGAGTCGAGCACGATCATCTCGCCGTCCATGGATTCAAAGGTGCCGACGCCGAAGGTCCCGTGCGTGAGCAGCGAGGAGATGGAGGTGCTGGAAGTTGAAGAGGTGAGGCCGGACATGAGAGCGGAGATGAGAGAGAACTGGTAGATGTCGTTGGGTGCCATTATGGAGGCCGTGGTCACGTAGTACTGGTCCTTGGGGGATTTCTTTCCCTCTTTTTTTTTTAATATTTTTACCCCCCTGGATGGTATGGCTAATCAACCGTGGAATTTGGGGTTTGGGGATTTGTAGCGTTGGCTGAGATGATGATGTCTTTCGGTGGCGAATACTTACATATATGGGACGGTTCGGCCGAATTTCAACATGTTGCACCGCAATGTCACATGTCACACTGCTCCATAAAAGTAAGTCGTGGGATTCCTACTGCGATCTCGTCATTCAGGGGCTCTCGCTTATTCGTAAAACCTTGTAAATTGTAGAGCCGGAATGAGAAAAAACATTATACAGCCAAGCGAATCACAACGTGAACCGTCTATCATCTTCTGACCTCCCCACTCGCACGTTTGCGGTCTAAGCGTTTGACTACTTTGCGGAAGTTAGCAATAGCCGAGAAATGATCGGATGAGCAGACTGTCTCTCATACATCTCATCTGCGAGGCATACATATCTTCCTCGCAGAGGATCTCTCGAGACATTCCGATTTGAGAAAGGTTTGGAGGACTGACCGCTGCCTAGGACGGCCTTGAGGATTCCGTCTCCGCTAAGCCCAACCCCTCCGTCAGGTAAACTTCTGCCGCCAGTCCAGGTCACGGTGTCGACGATGTCCCGGACACCACCCTCAACCAACTCGCTCAAGCCATCGTCAAGTTCTTCCAGCGCCTCCTTCGCACCGTCTTCATTTCCCACCTGAAAGAATTGCACACCAACCTGGAAGGGGGGCGCCTCAAGCTTGTCCAGCTTCTTCGCCGCCGATAACAGCACCGACTCGACATCATCCGAGGGGACGCCATCCGTCAGCACAATCAGATTCAGCGGCTTCATCTCCCCTCTCGCGGCCATCTCGCTCTCCAGCCTTGCGAGGTACGGCTTCAGGATGGTATGAAGGCGGGTACCGGTCGGCGTACCACCTTGCGGTCTCACGCGCTCGAAGATCTCGTGCACAGTCGCTGCGCGCTTGATGCCTCGGTAGCCGCCGGCAGCGACGCCCTCGGAGGTCGAGCCAGCGTGTGAGGATATGTGGTTCATGAAGTAGACGTCGATGCCGTCGCTGTCGTGCTTGGTGACGATGGGAGCGATGGTAGAGATAGCTTGTCCGACTTCGCGCCAGGAGCGGCCAGCCATGGAGCCGGAGTCATCGATCAGGAGGACTGTGTCGAAGGTGCCCAAGAAGGAGTAAGGGTCTTCACCGCCATGTGCTGCGAGGGTGGAGGTAGTAATCTCTGGAGGAACGGAAGCGGTGAATTGGGAAGTTTGCATGTCGAGTGCTTGACCATCGGGAGATGGGGTATATGCTGGCGGTGGCTCGTTGGAGGGGACTGAAATTGCGTTCAAACCTGTTCTGTCGGGGCGTCTTGTTGCTGATACCTGTTTAGTGTAAGTATGTGGACTTCTCTGCGAAGCTGCATCATCTGGGAGTCCCATGTCGCCTGGGTCCCTGAACGTCGGAGTCGTTGTACTTTGGATACTCGATTCTGCGGAGGTATTTGACCGGTTGGGCCTCTGCGATACGTTGCTAGCCTTGCGACCAATTTGGCGCAACGATCCAAGTATTGAGCGACGTGGTGTTGGTTCTACCTGTAGACCCCATGTTGATCCTTTCGGCATGACTATGCTTGATCGATAGGAGATGTGATATGAAAGTGGCTTGAATCGTGAGCCGAGGTATGATTCAGTAACGGTGTGTTGTGTTTGAGTACCTAGTATGACCGTATGAGGAGCAAAAGTGACTGATATACCAGAGACGGGGCAGCAATTTCGCTGTTCAAGTTCCTGGATCTTGGAGGCAGCGAATCTACTCGAGTGAAGTACGACTATGAGTCAAGCGCGCCGGCTGTGTAGAGACTACCGTGTTGACAAGAAGGCGCCACCAAACTCTCCAAAGCTCGCGACACAGACGACGCTGTGCTCGTCCGCTTGCTCACGGACACCACCAACCATTACTACGAGGAGTTTGTTGATTAAATAAACAAAGGTCGGCTGGAGGTTGATACAACATTTTCATAGGCTCGCTAAATTGGCACTGCCACAGCGCAGCAGCTGCGCCCACCCACTACTACGACCTACCTTACTCTCCTTACTCTCCTTACTCCCCTCACTCTCTTGACTCTCTTTACTCTACCCGATCGCAACCATCGCATTGCGGCGACTTTTCGTGGAGGTCACTGTCCAGCTAACAAAGTGTTCCTGGGCTTGAAGCTAGGAGGAACCCTTGCATTTGGGACTATCAAAATCATAGCACTTGTTCAGTCGGGAATAAGGAGTGGTGCAAGCAGGGCGAAAATATCATGTTCTCAACCCAGCTTCTATCAATACTTTTCTAGACTTAACCTTACTTTTTTTTCTGTGTAAATGTTATTACACAGTTATCCATATTTTCTAGCAGGACTACTACACACTAGAGAATACTTATATCTGACCAAAGAATAGACAGCAGGTACATATTAAGCTTTCAACTTGCTTATATGAACAGAGGTTTGAGGAAGGCCTCTCGTCTGTGGAATCCAGGGACATGTAGGTAAACAGGCCGGTAGAAAGGGGTCACGAAGGCCAATGTATGCTAGCTTCCACCCTTGAACTAATTCAACACAGCATTTTCTCTCTTGCGCTATGTAATTTTCTGTATAGCTTTCTATATACTACCTACTTGCCCGAAATATTGTACATTTTGCATTGAAGTTAGTTCTGGAGGTTTCTGCTAGACATACCACCCAATGATAACCTATGTCAACTCGCTGCTTTTCCGGCTAGAATTCACCACTTTCATCACGGAATCTTCATTGAGTATACCTACGCTAAAAACTTCAACGAAATAAACCTCTTGGAATGAATGATAACGCTGCCAAACGCTCTCCTTTGAGGCAGGTTGGACTCAAGGTCAGATTAGGCAGCATTACCAAGTATCTAGCTTTCACAGGTCTATGCACGGACTAGAATTGTACATTAATTATCCATAATACGAAGTAAAAATGCACACACATCAAAGCACATTAGAAAAGTTGACACCTACCATTCTCTCCCTCGAGACCTCTTACATACACCACCCTTTGCCGGCTAGCGTACATCGCTGAGCTCGATATATTAGCACTTGTATCGATTCACTTCGCACATATTAGTTAGGTTCGATCCCTATCTCCTGGCTATGCGCACTTCTCGGGGTTTCAAGAGGATTCGGGCTGGTAAGGGATAAACCCAATCATAAACAAATGATACTCCGCTGCTTTTGGTCCGTGAAAACAAGAAAAATCAATAGTATATTAACCTGAGAGCCCTGTTGACTTAGGCTAGGTGGTGTATATACAGACAATGAGAAGTAACATGGGTAAAAATTCAGTTACAGTAATAAAATTTAGATACATTGATGTTCTGAGCTCCAATCTACTGGAGTATCGACGCTTATTATACTCTACTCGGCTGACTTAATTACAGTACATCATCGCGAAATACAAGTTGACCTAAATCGAGTAATTTTATCTCGCTGAAATTGTTGCTTGAAGGTCGAATTGGGAAATCTTCCCTGAAACGCTTGCTTTTGCCGACTCCTCGACCGGCTATTACCTGACTCGTATTATGGTTAGTGCTCTATATAGGATCCTACATTGCTACCTCTTTTTGGCTTTGCGCAGTGCTGGTTATCATACCTCCTTAGTGTTTCATTTATGCACTTATATCTTGAATCAGTGCTCGACGTTTGAAAAGTATCCAGCCAATTGATTTTTCTGTCTGATTACTTCGTTTTCACACACATCTCTAAGCTTGGTGGAGAAAGGTTTGCAGGATAGATATGCTGAATACTGTGTGTACATTGATTCTCTTATTTTCTTGCAGCAGACGCTTGATACAAGGGGGATGTGAAAACCGGCGAGAATACTATGAGGATTCGGCCAGCTGCTGATTAATCAATGTCTAGTAAAGTGTACCGCCGCAGCAATTTGAAGGTGTTAATGCCCTGGCCTTGGCAGATATGAAACATGGATACCCATGTGTTAAGACAATTTCAGGCAAGCTACTACTTGCAGGGTATAAAGATCGAAGATCTAAGCGTCTATACGCATTAAATACTTAGCAGTGCTGCTATTGTTCATCTACCCTATTATATTGTATAGCCTCCTTCCATTGCTGCAATTACAGCCTTACGTCTTTCAAGAATTGCCCCCACTGATTCTCTCATTCATATTCGCATTCGTGATCCATTAATGGAACTCCTTTGGCGCACCAAATCTTCCAGCTGGTGCACACACCACCAATTCTCCAATCTTTATTACTTATTCTTTGGTATTATCTGTTATGAAACGCTAGCATAGTACAGGGTCGTAAAGTATAAGCAAGGAAGAAGTAGTCTTACACTTGGCCAGTCTTGCTCAGCGAATACAACAGTGATGAGTGTCCTAAGCAAGCACACAGGGGAGAACTTCATGCTTAGTGAATACTGCGTATGCAAGGTTTTGTATATTAGGGCCAGCTGTGTTTGGAATATTAGGATTACAGTTGCGCTTGAAACAAGACAGTCTCTGGGAGTGGATATAAGGGGTAATTTAGAGGATGTCAAGATTCAGTCCAGTTTTTACATCCATGAGCTGTGAGATTATTATTTACTAACATATAACAAGTACTTAGTCCTTGCGAGTAGCTTGGGATTCTAATACCCGCCCCTAATTACAGTAATTCATCTTAAACTGTGACTAACTTGCACTCTTGTTTGAATTTGAATAAATTTGAATTCAAATCCTCGAGTACCACGCTATTCTAGGCCGTCCGCAGTGCTGCTTTACCCAATTTCCCTAGTATGTCGTATGTGCACGTCTAGCTTCGATTACTGCTTCACATTTTTGGGGCATCATACTAAGCAAATCATTAATTCAGGTACTTCTCCTACAATCGAGTAAAGTCAGCTAGAATTTATCATTGGAGTGGTTTGTAGGGTTTAGGCATCACTGCATCCTTTTTTAATAACTGTAGCTCAATAAGGGGTCGAGTCATTTACAGCACAAAACTGTGGAAGACATGTTTCATCATACGAATTTTGGTGAGTTGACGACCTACAGATCGGACTGTGAGACGTGCATTTTCCCGACTCTTATCAAGTCCCTGAGCTTAGAGTATGCGAATCGGCCATTATAGTTTGAGATGAATTAGTAGTCAGGGGTGAGTGCTCAAGTCCTGAGCTACTCGCAAGCACCAGGTAGTAAGTTAATCAAATAGTCTCAGAACTCATATATCTGAGAGCTGGACAAAACCTTAATATTCTTATAAACTGTCCCCCGCACTCCCCCTTGCAGTGCACGCTTCCATCTAAGACAATTACCTTCAAGTCATTTTCAATACACACACATATACAGTCACTTCCAATCTCTCAAAAGGTCAACATGCAATTCTCTGTCATCTTTACTCTTGTCATCGCGGCGTTCGCCAGCTCGTCCTCCGCAATCGTAAGGCTGTCTCTTCCTTTGTCTCACATTCTCATACGATCATACGATTTATATCTTCGGGCTCTAATATATATAAGGTTTTCTGCAATTGTAAGAGCAGACAAGGCGTATGCGAGACATACTCTTGCACAAGCCCAGAGGTCACCACCTGTGCACAATGCTGCGGCGATAGAGCATGCTAGACAGGAGCATATCAATAGCTGGTCGGTTCTAAGTATCATCATCGTAGGTCATAAGATCCCTCTCTGTGTCTACACTGTTCTCTGGTGCATAGTCCCAGCTAATACAGTTCGCAGAGTCGCTGCTGTACATGAGAGCGAAGCGGTTTACATCTTGCTTGGTATAGCTACATATATGTACATAGCTATAGTGTCGGGTCCCTAGAGGACAAAATACACCTGCTTAGTTTCAACTACTGATTAGCAAAATACCGCAAAGAGTTCCAATAGCGATTAACGCTAGACGTGTACACGCGGAGTATCAGGGAAGTGTAATAGAGTAGCACAGCTGAGTAAACAATCGCCTCTACCTCCAAATAGGAATCGACGATGCTGAGCCATGTAATCGAAGCACATACGAGTGTAGTGGAAAATCACTGAAAGCTGGGCTAAGCAGCTCTGTTAGCAGCCATACCCGTGAGTACTTGTGTTTGTGAAGCTTGGCAAAACTGTAGATATTAGGCAGTAACTTCAAGGAACATTAGTCCAGGGTAGATGTTTCAGCTTTGAGCTTGCCACTAGGTAGTACTCCATTTACATCATCACTATTAGTATTTATGATAAATTGACAAAACCTTAATTTTTCTATAAAATACCTCCTAAGTTTCCTTAGTTATTTATCTTCTCTGAGCTCTATTAACCATCAACCAACAACTGCCAACCATCAACCATCAACCATCAACCATCAACCATCCCAATCACATCCAGTCTTCAATCATAGAACCCTTTGCATCCAATCACTCGACTCAAAATGAAATTCTCCATCATCTTCCTGTCCTCACTCATTGCTATTGCGTCCGCCGCCAAGGGTTCCAGTGGACCAGTAAGATGATTTCTTTCCTCTCCTCTAAATTAACTATACGATCTACCCTATGCTGTTGTTTACTAACAGATGATAGTTATCCTGCAACTGCCAAATAGAGGGCGAGTGTACGTATGCCATATGTGAAAGCGAGAATATCTTCACCTGCGCAGATTGCTGCTTAGAATGCTAGGCAATAGCATACACTTGAATCCTATCATCATCGTACGTGCAGGTGTCGTCTTGCAAAAAGCGTTTGCTTGCGAAATTGAGCTGACTCCGCTCGCAGTGCCGCTGCCGTGCATGAGGGCGAAGGAGTCTTCATTTTCATATTTGTTAGGGTTATCTATGTATGTGAACATAGCTAGAGCATAAGGTCTTCGGAGGAGAAATCAGATCTGCTTAGTTCCATTAATGTAACTGATCGGTGAAATGCCTTGTTGAGAAAAGAGTATAGAGCATAGAATAAGGCTTGATGTGTACTGCAAAACACTGGGGAAGTGTGTGGTAAAGCAACAATCCTAAGTGTTTTAAGCGCCAGAGATTGCGCATGGCCTAGTAGTTCTTGATAAACAGCCTGACTATAAGTACTTATATATGTGAAAACTTGGCAATATTGTAAATGTCAGTCAGTAACTTGGAAGCAGATTAGTCCAGGGTAGATGTTACAGCCTTCAGCTCGCTACTGGGGGGACTTCATTTAAATTATCACTAGTAGTTCTATTTGATACCTGGACAAAACCTTATATTTTTATATAATGTCCCATCATATCTCAGAATCTGGGATGCACCGCTCGCGCCTACCACTCTTTGTTCCTCAGTATAGCAGGTCCATACACAAAACTCCTCTTCTGCTCAATATCGCAAGACATCATGAAGTTCTCCATTATCTTTCTGTCTTCACTTATCACTATTGCATTCGCCGAGCAGGCCTGGCCACGAGTAAGATAATTTCTTCTCTTCTATAAACCTATCATTCAATACTATACTGTATTGTTCTTATATATTAACAGATAATAGGTTTCCTGCAACTGTAAAGTAAACAGCGTGTGCCAGTATTACGAATGCCAAGGCCCGGATATTACCACTTGTCGAGATTGCTGCGGCAGTAGAGTTTGCTAGGTATTTATATGTTAACTGCTGTTCTATAGTTAGTTTATCCTATGTTCGCATATTCCGTCTACGTAAAGCATCTATTCGAAAAGCGTCGCTGACATTGCTCGCAGTGCCGCTGTGGTGAATGAGGATCAAGTGTTTTCTATAGATGTCATTGTTGGTCACGGCTTGCCTATGCAAATCTCGAGAGTCGGGTCTCGAGGACAAATTATATGTATTCTGTTCACAGGGCCTAGCATCACTACCTTCGCTTAAGCAGTTGGCAATTTATCTACGATCTGCGCCTCTTTTATAAGCCCGGAACCTGTGACGTTCGGAATCGCCGTACAGTTCTCCCACGCTCGACTCTGCTAATGGCGATGGCCCCATTCCCCAAGATGCATCATGTTGCAGACGCGACATGAACTTTCCAATGGATAAATCCAACTCACCAGTCACTGAACTCCCTTCGCTATCTGAGCCGCATACCTTGCTTTTCCCCTTGCTCGCTGAGCTTCTCTGGCCTGCTTCCTAGCCTGACTCATACTCAACAAGTTTTCCGCATTGACTTTGTTGACCAATCCATCTTCTGTCACGTCATCGAGCATGAAAGCACCCAGATTTCCTTGACGCCATCTTTGTACGACCCAGAGAGCGGCAGCATCGATATCTGGAACCCCGCCTTTCCCTAGTCTCCCAGTCTTCTTACATACGCCTTCTAACAATTCAACAACGTTGTTTGTTGGAGTACAGTAATCGCCATACCGAGTCTCTCCACCTTGTTGCTTGTTGACATGATACAGTAGATAATCGCACAGCGTCACGGGTGCAATGATCGTGTCCCTCACGCTGCCCACAAGCGCCAACTTCATCATGGCCTCTGCATCCGGTACAAAAGGCACAAACACACCTGGCGTATCCACCAAGTATACGCCCTCAGTCCCCTTCTCCTCATCACGTTCCACAATCTTCACACCACTAGCAATCTTCCTTGTTACACCCGGTTGCGCCCCTGTGATAGCTGCCTTTGCTTTGTGCACGCCTGCCATGCGCAGCGCATTGAGGAGGGACGATTTGCCAACGTTGGGCATACCGACGATGAGGATTTGAGAACCGAGGAGAGATTGCCGATGCCACGCATGTTCTTTGGCAAAGTCAAGAACGGTTTTCATGTCTTTCTTCGACTTGTGGTCGGTGAAGAGCGTGGTATGTGGAGCGTGCCATTTTCTGATTATGTCTTCTTTCTGGAGTGCTCCAATCAGCCTCTTGTGAACGAATGCTTTGATGGATGTAGGCTAGCACAAACCCTTCGATCTGTGGGGCAATCTTTGCTCCCTAAGTCCCGCTTCGTGTAGATGACAAGTCGCGTAATTCCAGAAAGGGACTGCTCGAAGAGAGGATTCCGCGAGGTGAGCGGCACACGATAGTCGCGACATTCGATGACCAGGTCGATGGACGAGAGCATCGTCTTCATCTTTGCAAGCCCGGCCGCATGATGCCCGAGAAAGTATGATCTTGGGAGTGAGAATTGCGGAGGGAAGACGGCGCGAGGAATAAATTGAGTCATGAGAGAACGAGGCTATCGCACGGCCATTGTATATCGAGGATCTCGAGATTGGGCTAAAGAAGAGCTGTTGATGAGCTCGAGGCGAGGCTGCCACGAAACTGGGGTTGTGGAGGGTGGGGTCAGGCCTCGTCTAGAGTCTACCAATCACAGCACAGCACAGCTTGCGCAACTCGCAACTCAGGGGGGAGACCACGATAGCTCAAACTATAAACTCTAGCGGAATGCCGGACGCAACATCGTTGTGTTGAAAGCGGTGACTATTTCTTATTTTTCCTCCCCTGTGCACATCGAAGAAGTCTTCAACGCTGAGCCCGTTCCATCTCTTGATTCAAGTGACATCGGCGTACCAAGCTTACAGCACGCGTCCAACTAGTGTCCCTCATGTCAGTCATCCGGTTAGGTCCTCATTTCATGATATTTCATTCTATTCACAATGGCCGAATCTCAATCTCCCAAGGCTGGCTTCATGTCCCGAGTTTTCCATTCCAAATCACAGAATAAACTCCGGAAGCAGCCCCCAGCACAAGCACCGCCAGTCCCCTCCAAGTCATCACTCTTGTCCCGTGCAAGCAGCACCTCCTCGCCGACCGCATCACCACTCTCCCCTCCGCTCATGATGAAGAAACCACTGGCTCATGGCGCCATCTACCGGCCTACGGATGACAACCGCGATGAGCAAACGGGCGAGAGAAGAGACGATACGGACTTACTCCATGGCCTCGCACATCACGAGTCTCACGATTCTCTGGACTCCCTGGCAGCTTTGGACAATCAGGAAGAATGGAGACCGCCTGGTGAGCCGGACATTGCTTCTCTAACTGTACTCATCTGGGCCAGAATTGCTGCTTTTTTGTCACCCGGGGACAAGGCTGCTCTGGCCTTCTCTACGCGGACATTGATGGCACGAGTAGGGACCGAGTGCTGGTGGGAGCTTGAGAAAGAAGAAAATGAGAGAGAAAAAATACGATTCTTGATGACCCAGGACGAGAAACTTCCAGGCCACCTATTGTGTTTCTCCTGCGCGAGATACCACAAACGAGTCCAGATGGGCCTGGAGACTCTGAAACGCAAGAATGTGCTGAATCCAGTATACCACTGCCCTATGGTCGGCGATCCCGGTCACGTCCAACCTCGAGCACGCATCGCTCCAGGATGGGACCTACCATTTCCGTTTGTCCAGCTGGTTATGAGAGGACACAAGTATGGAGTCTCCACCCACGGTATTCCCCTGTGTGATTTGGAACGAAGATGGACCGATCCAAACAGTGGATGGACTCACCAGAGCCGGTACTACATTCACAAGGGCCATCTGTTGATGCGGGTGGTCAGCAAAACTTTTGCCGCGCCCAAACTACCGCCTAGTGGAGTGCGGCATCTGTTGTACAGCAGAGAAGACTACACGCCTTACTTCAGTGTCTGTGCGCATTGGCAAGATGGTGAGTTGATGCCGGTGTGCAAGTGTGCACTCTCTCACATTCCCGAGAATTATCAGACGCTCAAACAGCAATTCAAGCAAGGACCAGGGGTCCATATGAAATATCGCAACCCTCAGGTGATAGTGAGTCTGTGTTCCAGATGCAGGCCGATGAGGCGGTGTCCCGAGTGTCCATCTGAGTATCTGGTCGAGCTGAAACTGGCGGAGGATAAAGAGGACCCGGTGATCAAGTTCAAGCAGGCGATTGTGGTCACACGGTGGTGTGACTTTGGCGATGGGACGTCGACGTCGAGCCCTGAGTGGTGTGCTATCAATGGGCTGGAGGTCGAGGATAGGGAGGCGTATGACAGCTTCGCAGTCATGAGTAAAAGAGCTATCTCGGGAATCTTCGAGGCGCAGAGTGGAGTTACGATGCTTGGGCAGAGATTGAAGAGTCTAAATCCGAAGAGAGTCAAGCTGGGTGAGGAAGGAGATGATTGGTATTGAGTGTGAGAGACGTCCTGGCTTCATCTTCCAGTGTTGAACGCGATCTATGCCTCTCTGGTGCGACGTAGCTGCATAGGTTTTAATGAGCAGTGTCTCGATATCTGAGGCCGCCTCCCGTGCCACCGCCATGCGCGGGTGAGAACAGGCGAAGCCGCTGCATTGCAACCGCCTTGATCTTGACCTCTGACTTCGATAGAGTAGGTTTGGGATCTGTATGGGCAGTCGGATCAATATCACACGTCTATGATCCCGGTGATCATCAAAGAGCAAAGCTAATGCATAGATGCTTTGTCGAAAGGCTCAGGGAGTGGAAAGACCCGGAACAAGCTTCGGGACTTAGCAGATAGACATGGACGTGGGATTCTCACTGCTGGATTGGAGAGGACTATGGTTGCTTGCAAGAATGAACTAACTTCCGTTAATCTTACTATTACTACTAGCTTTGGTTAGGGCTTATGATATTCGGGCTAAGTGTCAGATTAGATAATCATATAATTTGACAAGTAAATACATGAAGGTAGGATACTAAGCAGATTCCTATACTAATCTCTCAGTAGTGACTTTTTTGAAAAGCTGTTTTAATGAAACATATTCGAGGTCTACCTGCCGTTACAGTATTGTTTTTAGCGTTAGTACTATTTCTTGCAGGTTTTATGAGAAAGCAAGCGAGAGCAGTAACCTCGTTACGTTTTGACAAAATACTCGCTGCTTGATTGTAATCCCCTTGTTACTGAAATAAAACAAGTTGTGCTTAAACAAGTCGACTGTTTAGCTTGAAGCGTTACTTATCAGTCAAATCATTCAACATTTTCTAAGATACTTTGATAAATCTTACAAATCTTTTACAATTTGCGCTAAATCAAGGGAACTTTATTTGCTTCTAACTATCTAACAGATATGAATCGACAAGTACAGAGCTACGCCCAGTGTATCCGTTTGCGGTTTTCGCGTAACTCACAGACACTTTTTGCAAAGTACTATACTACCTTGAAGCACTAAGCTAACACTATGGCATAAAGCTTTGGTTAACACTATTTTCTGGCTATCTAGAGGCGATTTCAATGCATTTGACTATTCTGCATTAACAGCAGCATTATCGTTTAATCTTTATGTATTTGCTTAGATTAGTTTTGATGAAGCATAGCTTGTGAAGATATCAGAATTCGGTTACATCAGCAGCAGGCTTATAGTTAACAGCATACCTATTATTGCACAGTTAAATGTATCACTGCATATACATATGTAGAATCTCTTCTCCTTAATTTGTACAATCTCGCCAGAAGCTATTGCTTATTAGAACTTTTATTCTCAGCAAGCCGGCTTAGGTAGATCCAGATTTGAAGTTCAATCTTATTGTTAAACCGAATCCTACCTCTAGCATACGTCTGCTATACATCGACCTTAGCATAATTACTAGCCTACAAAGCACCGCTATTTTTATAACGCATACGCGCGCAGCAGTCCTTTCAGCCTCTCTAGGCTTTTGACCTAATGCTGCCTAAGACAGCTTCGTTAGCGCTATTTGTACGAAGATAAGTTAAGTATTGATATCCGCGACATTAATATCTGCCGAGTTGCTACAATTAGCAAAGTATTGTACAAGTGATCGCATTATATGCCACTGGCTGTGGCTAGCAGGGTTTGTTCAAAGATTGGTCGCTCTTCTACCCCAGATTCTCTAGCATTTCGGATATCTGCGTGGCTGGGGGCGAGGATTTTTCTGTACCGAATGAACCCACGTCCGTATCAACTAGCATCCAGTGTGCAGCGTGAATCAATGATATATCTTGTCGTAAGTGTTGTTGGAGTGGGTCTCTAGCGTGAGGTTGTCTGTTCTTCCGTGCGATTTCCCCGTCTAGCCAGAGAGCTAATCTGTGGCTACGGGTTGCAAGTTAGAGGTATCAGGCCCTTAACTTGTCTTGACAGCAGTGAAGCTGAACCTGCGCACGCCAGGGATGAGCAATTGACTCGTCGAACTCCCGCCTGCACTTATGAGCTGTCATCAGCCTGCCTGATGTTTCGTCGCCTCTGTTACGGGCTCTACTGCTCCAGTGCAAGCAGAGGTGCAGAGGTAAATATGAAAATGAGAATGTGGGGGGTTTTCTTCACTCTACTCAATCAGGTGGGCGGAAAGGCACCTGGGTGCTGGTTTGGATCAAGTCGCTGAAGGAGTTAGGGTCACCCTCAAGTTTTCTTACAACCCGGCAAGCATGATCTTCGGGGCCAGAGTAGGATCCATGCCAGAATGTGACTTCACGTCTGTCGAGGGGGATGAGAGGCGAAGCCGGGCTGTGAGGGCTGCGAGGGGATAAACAGCTTGAGTTGTCGTCGGTCTGCTGGGAAGATATGTACTAGTATTTCGCGGCGTCGAATCACACTAGCACATAGACGGTCGTTGAAACCTCACCTGAGACAAATTATGCCAACTGCGTAGCCTCTCCGACTCTCCGAATCGGGTGAGGCAACTCAGTTCTGCTCCAAATTACGGCCCGACGATCAATAGCTATTCGAATTATAAAGTGGATGTGCAAGAGTTTATATGGATCTACTTTTTCTATGGCTAGCTACTACAACAGTCAGAGTTAATGTGTTCCCATGCTACGTACAATCAAAGTAAATGCTCCGTAAACGCCATGATTGTGAGCTGCGAGTCGAGCCTGGCTACGATCTTGATCGGGAGATTCCAAAACGACTTTGCGTAATGTAAAACCGACACGGACAGCACTTACGGTGCTTAGAGATATTCACTACATGGCAATTCCAGTAACGACGGCTTGTGCATAATCAAATGTTCATTCTGCCGTGCTATGGTTTCAACCTCTGCCAAATCGTCGATCGAATAGCTTTAGCACACCCATAACACTCGCAGCCTCGACTTCCATGGGAGCCCGGCCCGGGTGAGCTGGTGGAGTAGCGTGTAGCCTTCCAAGCCAGGTACTGAGCTCATCGCTAGCTTGATCAAAGTTCTTGTGTGAAGCTAGAGTCTTGTATGTATCCGCGCAAGACAAGCTTGGAGGCGGATGAGATGGAGCAGCGACGGGCATGGACTTGCAGCATCTATCACCGCCGCCGTTACCTCCACAGCACCCGTCAGGGACATTGGTGCCTGCTGCACGGGCGGCAGCGAGAGAACGGCAGAATAGGCCGGACTTGGGGTCAGACAGACATTGCTGGCAGGTACCAGGGCCGTTCGCACACGAGTTGGATGGGGCGTCAGAGACGAATGGTCGATGCATCTGGTTTGGCTGGAGAGATGGTAACTTTCCCAGAGGGCCTTCAGTATCAGTATCTGAAAGTGGCGGCGTGACTTCGTTGAGGAGAGGTGCCAGTTTGTTCTCATCGTCCCGATCTTGATGAGCAACGTTGGCGGCGGCAGCAGCAGCAGCTTCAGCACACATGCAGTATGTGCCCTCTTCACAGAAGCCACATGACTCTCCAGGTTGTCGATGACTGGTGTGGATGACAACTTCTTGGGATTGAACGGGCTTGGATGAGAACTGTGAAGTAAAGTCAATCTCTAGCGGCGTAGAAGCCTCCGAATGTCGTTGACGTTTCTCATTATGTGGGTCTGATGGCGAGTGTGGTCTTTTAAGCTCTGAAGATATATCGCTAGCGGCTTTGATGGTCTCCTCCAAACATTCGCAGTGCGTATCAGGCCCACAATTTCCACAGCCAACGGTAGCAATAGCCATGGCTTGGTCTGCGCAGGCACAATTGCTTGATGATGTACAACTTCCGCACCCTGGATGCCCAGGCTCAGTGTCGGGCGCGGTATATTCTTGTTCATGAGAGGCTCTTGGTTCATTATGTCGAGGATGTCGAGGTGGAAGAGGGACAGCATCTGTTCCTGTTGTACGTGAACCATGCCGAAGGTACGCCAACTCCGCCAGAGCAGCCTCTTTCTCCTTCCTTTCGTACTCTGCAATCCGATCTAAGGTGTCGCAACGCACTCTCCATGATTGTACTTCCCCACTGAACCTCTCGATATCTGCCTCAAGCTTCCCAATCTTGTTCCGCAGGTCCGACTCTCGTCTCTGATGATCGTTGGTCACTTCATCGAGTTGTTCTTCTAGTTCCCCTACCCTGGCCGCACGTCGCTCTCTGAATGCACGTTGTGCTGCGCGGTTCTGGGCCTTTCTCTTCGTCGGCGGGGTATCGGTGGCTGGCTTTCGCCCAGGCTTAGGTCGTGGCGGAATTATCCATTCCTTACGTGTCCCCATAATGGGACCGGCCTGCGGAAGAGAGAGCACATTCAAGTTGGCGGCGTTGATATTCCTGCTTGCAAGTGTTGGAGGCGCTGAGGCAATGGCCGGAGGGGAGCCTGCAGACGAGGCTGTGGATACTGCCGGCGACGCCATGTTGGTAGAGAGTCGTATGTGCTGATGAGACTACAAAATGGAAATGGAGCGTAGAATTCAGACTGTTGCTTATGAATAGATGGAAGTTGAGGGGCAAACATCAAACAAATTTCGACGAGACTGTAAATAAATGTGCAAGCCAGGAGATGAAAGATGAAAGAAGACGGAGGAACGAGGAAGACGGACATCAAGGATCTGATAAGATTATCAGATCTTTACCGCCAAGAGGAGGAGATTGAATAAGACACTAGAGTGTGGATTCGGTTAGCGGCCGAGGTCGGATGGAAATGCCCTCATTGCCACTCGGCAACGAGTTTTTCAGACCGGTTGATCGAAAAATCATTATCAAGGGCAGCGCAAAGAAAGAAAAAGAGTTATTTATTACTACCTGCCTGAAACTCTTACACAAACATATAGTTCCCTAGTGACAGCATATTCACCCGCAGAATCAGATAAGTGTTAGACGTCATTTTATGGACTCCGAACCAGTCAGGATTAAAGTTACAGTAATAATTCATTAAGTATTATCAAATAGCGCTTGCCTGATGAGTCCTAGCTAGGCTTGTACCCTGAATCTTTTTTATCTGTTAATACAATATATCTAGTTTATTATCTTTGCTTGTTATAGTATGAAGCTGGACATGTATTTTGAGCAAGTATTAAATACAACCCTACGAATATCTGACTATCTACTATCTTGCAATTGCTTTGGATTAACCTTGTCAGCTTTTAAGTACGCTTTACTAAAGTATATACTAAATTCTTATAGAAAGCAATCAATAGCTTCATTTACTCTAGTACCCCGTTTTTTTCTTTTCTTTTTCTTTTTATTGTCTTTCTTTAATGAAATCCTTGTTATAGCAGCAGAGATAAATATCCTACCCTACTACTGTTAAGAACATACATGCACAGCTTAGGTGATGTTTCGCTTAGGTAATAGCGGTATGCTACAGGCCAATTACAGAAGCAATAGCATACTATAGAAGTAAGCTCTATTATAGGCGCAATAGCATTCTACAGGCCGTATTATAGGAGTGATAGTAAACAGGAGATGTTTCTAAGGAAGCCTAGAATAAGCAGCATAAGAGAAAAAGTAGATAGGGTAAAGGTGGGTATTACTAGTTATTAAAAACTAGGGAAAGGTTATTGGGAACAAGGTGCTAATTATAAAATAGGAGCTATAGGTTTCCTCCGATTACTAGATAATAATCAGATTCAGGGACTTGTATCAGCATAAATTACAAATATTAACAGTTGGCAGATAAGTCAGACAAAAAGAAATTTGAGTGTTAACTACACTAGATTCACAATAGTCTCATCAAGCTTGTGATTTTTGATGTACTTTGTGTCAAAGCTAAATAATGCAAGTTTTTAGTCTATGCATGACTCTTAGGTTTCTACTTCATAGTACTGTTAGACTTGTCCTTACAGGGAAGGGTGTTACCCAAATATCGTAGAAATGTATGAAATCGAGCATGGATTAGAAGATTTATTACTTTTTTCCATAATATATAGTGGATATACGTATTTCATATGTAATACGTAGTATATATACGTATCTGACGTCAACAAGGCTTGAAAAATCAGCCCCGCTTGCAAAAGTCTGACCCCTCCCTACTGTAGCCTCGCCATTCCTCCCTCCTCACTGTTATCTACTCCTTCTTTCTTCCCACCTCAAACTTGCACACGTACAATCACTTATCCTGGCCCCCAATCCTCTTACTATGGAGAAAATCACCGACAAGATCGCTGCCCTGCCCCCGGGCTCCTCCTACTTTTCTCTCGAGTTCTTCCCGCCCAAAACAACAATGGGCTCCTCGAACTTACGCGCCCGTCTCGACCGCATGACGCGCGCCCTTCGCCCTCTCTTCGTAAATGTCACCTGGGGCGCCGGTGGCTCCACAGCCACCAAGTCCCTCGAGCTCGCAGAGCTCTGTCAACGCGAGCTCGGGCTTACCACCTGTCTTCACCTCACCTGCACGAACATGAGTCGGGCGTTAGTTGACCGGGCTTTGGAAGATGCAAAGGCATTAGGTATCCGGAATATCCTGGCTCTGAGGGGCGATCCGCCGCGCAGCGAAGATTACAGGGAGTTGGATGAGAATGGACCGAGCACGCAGGCAATGGAGGAGGAGTTTGAGTGGGCCGTAGACCTGGTGCGGTATATCCGTAAGCAGCACGGCAACTACTTCTGCATTGGCGTGGCAGCGTACCCGGAGGGCCATGCGGATGAGAGTGATCTCAACGGGCAGAGCTTGGAACACGACTTGCCGTATCTGGTGGAAAAGGTCGCGGCGGGGGCGGACTTCATAATAACGCAGTTGTTTTTTGATACGGATGCGTATGATAGGTTTGAAAAGGGTCTGAGGGAGCATGAAAGTGGTATCTTTAAGGATATGCCGATAGTCCCTGGCGTGATGCCGATACAGAGTTATCAGATGATTAAGCGGACTACGAAGCTGAGCCATGCGAGGGTGCCGCCAGATGTTATGTCTAGGCTAGACGAGGTAAAGGGCGACGATGAAATGGTTAAGAAGGTCGGAGTAGATGTGGTAAGCGAGATAATCACACATATCCAGAAGTTACCAGCGCCTGGACCGAGAGGGTTCCATTTCTATACTCTGAATCTGGAGAAAGCCGTGGCTCTTATTCTAGAGCGGACGAATCTTATTCCCTCGCTACTACTGGATTCCGAATCTGCAATTATAAACGTCCTATCTCCCTTGGATTCCGTACAGCTAAACGGCTCCTCTCACAAACAGCCTTCCCGCCGTCACAGTTCTATAGGATCCGATCCTCATAATCGTGTTATAATCAGCGGTCCCAAACCCTCCAACCCCGACCGCGAAACCACTGCCTTGGAGGCCGCTATCCCCGCCGAAGCCGTCAACACTCGCGCTAATACCCTCGCCATCTCAGAAGGCGAGGGTAGTCTCGGCCGCGAAGCAACATGGGACGACTTCCCTAACGGCCGCTGGGGAGACGCCCGCTCTCCCGCTTATAGGGAAACAGACGGCTACGGCGTCAGCCTTCACATGTCCGTTACCCAAGCTCTTAAACTCTGGAACCATCCCCTTTCCCGAGCAGACATCACCTCTCTCTTCATCCGCCATATTGAGGGCTCTCTATCCGCTATCCCCTGGAGCGAAGAAGGTCTCAACGAGGAAAGCGATACTATTAAATCACAGCTCCTGAAACTCAATCAGAAGGGTTGGTGGAGCGTCGCCTCCCAGCCTGCAGTGAACGGCGTCAAGTCCTCCGACCCGATCTTCGGCTGGGGTCCCAAGAATGGGTTCGTCTTCCAGAAAGCGTTCGTGGAGATCTTTATTCCGTCTTCAGACTGGACTTGTCTCCGTGCAGAACTCACATCCGCCACTACTGCACCTACCGTTTCGTGGTACGCATCCAATGCCTCGGGCGCATTTCTATCCTCCTTCCAGAACTGCTCGGAACAGGACAGCGGCAGCACGAACGCCGTGACGTGGGGCGCGTTCCCCGGCAAGGAAATCATCACGCCGACCATCATTGAGGAGGTGAGTTTTCGCTCATGGGCTGAGGAGGCATTTGGGATATGGGGCGAGTGGGGACGGGTCTATCCACCGAGGAGTGCATCAAAGAAGTGTATCGACGACGTGGCCGCGGATGTGTGGTTGGTGAATATTATTCATCATGGCTATGTGGAAAAAGAGGGGTTGTGGGAGCTGTTACTCGGCTGAGGGGATTTATTATTATCTAGGGTGGGTTGCCTGTCAAGGTGGAAATTGGATCTACGGGAGAGGGGGAAAAGGGCTGGAGGGTTGATAGACCGGGGCTGGGACTCGGACAGGTGATAGACATGGGCGTAGGCGGAGTTGGAGTTGTAACGAGTAAAGAAAACGGAGTTGGCATTCACAGCAGGCATCTATAGTGGTTTTTTTTTTAATTGTAAACGTAAATACACATTTTCTACCATTCTAGCAAGCGATCAAAAAAGAGCAAGCAATCCTGCCCACTATCTCATCTTGGCCTACTGTAGTTCTCCTTTTACTCCACAGCCGAATAAATGCCGCAGGACTCCCACTATCACCTCCTGTCTTGGACACGCCCCTCTAAGGATCCAAAGATTTAAAGAGTCGAACAAAAACCGAGAGATTCCTGGAAACCGGCGGCATGTCAAACCTAACACAGGCATATGGTTGAAGAGTGATAACGTGACAAGACCCACTACAACAGCTGTTAGCCTTTGTTCCTGCGCACCGCACCGAGTACCTGTAATATAGCAATAATGTGACCGACGACCCCTCCACCCCACCTTTGAGTGTATAAAGCTTTCGGTTCCTACTCTGCTTCTCTTCTTCAACACTCTATATCTGCATCATATTACGATCTCACGCCGCACAGCATTGACATCATGGCCTCTCCAGCAGTAACCGGCCCTCTTCTCACCCTCAATAATGGCCTCAAGATGCCTTCCCTTGGCTTTGGCACTTTCGCCAACGAGGGCTCGGTTGGCGAAACCCACGCCGCCGTGCTCGCCGCACTGCGCGCTGGCTACCGCCATCTCGACTGTGCTTGGTTCTACCAAAACGAAGAAGAAGTTGGCACGGCGCTCAAGCAGTTCTTGAGCGAGAACCCAGACGCGAAGAGAGAGGACGTGTTTATCACAACAAAGGTGTGGAATCACTTACACGCGCCCGAAGATGTGGAATGGAGTTTAAAGAGCTCGCTAGGGAAGCTAGGAGTCGAGAGCGTAGATGCATTTCTGGTGCATTGGCCGATTGCAAGTGAGCGGGATGAGCAGTATCAGGTGAAAATTGGCCAAGATGGAAAGGTATGTCTGATGTTTAGTCTCTTTTTATCCTTCTCCGCGATGTGATTTTGATATAGCTAACAAACGTTCTAGTACATAATCAACGAAGCCCTGACTCAAAATCCTGAACCGACCTGGCGCGCCATGGAAAAAGTCTACGCCGCAGGCCTGGCAAAATCCATTGGTCTCTCTAATTTCACGGAAGCCGGTTCGTCCCCTCTGCTCTCTCTTCCTATTTTACTTCATACCGACTCTGAGATATAGGCATAACGCAAATTCTTTCATTCGCCAAGGTCCCCCCTTCTATGAACCAGATCGAAATTCATCCTTTCCTTCCGCAATCACCTCTGATTGACTTCTGCCGATCCCATTCGATCCTCCCCGTCGCCTACTCGCCCCTCGGCTCGCAGGACCAGGTTCCCGGCACGGGCGAAAAGGTCAGCACGAACAAAGACCTCATCGCTGTCGCGGAGCGCAACGGCTGGACCCTCGCGCAAGTGCTTATCGCGTGGGGTATTGGCAGGGGGTATGCGGTTCTGCCAAAGAGCGGGAACAAGGAGCGCATTAAGAGCAATGCGACGCTTGTCACGTTGAGTAAGCAAGATCGGGAGGACGTGGATAAGGTGGCGGAAGGCCGCTGGACGAGATTTGTCAATATGAAAGACACTTTTGGGTACAATGTTTGGCCTGAAGAGAAGTAGCGTCGAGAACAGAAAGCTTTGCCATATACCTACAACTTGCATATACCTAGACCTTCAGCTGCGCTTTGTCGATGTGAGCCATTACATCCTGAGACAGGGTGACCAGTGCCTTGATACATTCTTCATGATCAACGACCCCTCTGCACTTTTACGGGTTCCTAGGATTTACCAAGGTAAGTTACCAAGCCAGTTAGGGTACCCAGCCGGGGACTGCCCAGCGTACCTGGCTAATGCCTATTTCAATGATACAGTATCTGTTTATACTCACAATACAATCGGATTTTCAGCGCTCAAGTGAAGTATTTTCCATGACAAAATTCAGAAAGCTTAATATGAGCATACCTAAGCATTCCAGAGTTATAGCCAAAGTTCAAGAACGACTTGTGCAACACATGTGACAAGCTGTCTTGGAGCGCCATGTGTAAGTACGCTCTCTGTCAGCCCCTGTTCTGTACCTTCCTATACTTCCGCAGGTCCAGATCAAGCTTTGTATTATTTGTAATAGATAACATGGCCTCTTCAATACACTACAGCGACCTAGATGAGAATCAGCTTGAAATTCGAGCTTTGGATCCTATCAATGGCATGATATTTCTGTTATGTAGCTAAACCCTTTCGAAAAGTGGAGTTGACGTAGTTTGAGATCCAAGATATAAGTCAAGCATAGAGAGCAGAAGGGAAACAGCGATGCAATCGATTATGATTGAGTTTGAAGAGATGGATTAATGGAGAGAGAGCAGTTCAAGCTTCTCAAGGTTCACCTCTAAAGGTATACAGCGTATTATCGACTACGAAGCGTCCCAGCTTATTAGTACTTCTAATTATTGTGCTAAAATCTAAGAAATATCTTCGTGGTTGATAAAAGCTTACAGAATTTATTTGTCAAGGCGCTAAGCTTTATAAGCATCAAGCTTTATGTATCACATGTGGGTCCAGTGACAGAGGCAGATGCTTGGAGCATGTCAGTGCTCTTCAGGAGTTGTCTCAGTGTGTGCTTTAAGAAGCCTTGTCAAAGCAAACAAACTAGGTAATGTTGATCACAGAAAGATTCTATTTGCTAAGACTCCAACTTTTTACGTGTTTTTTTTTTCTCCCTCTAGACCTTTTGCAGTCTCTCCTTTTCTAACCGAGAATCGTTCATGATTTATATCCCAACATCCGACCACCATCTTGCATTGCAAAAAGAAAAACACCCGAGAACCGATAAACAAAGAAACGGCGTGTACTGTACTACTCCCAGATGCGCCGTTACAACGTTTCGCATTCTCCTGCACCCTCGCTCACTTACCGGCATCTGGTGTTGACCCTCGGACGCCCCTTGTCCAAGCCCTGCCTCAACCTCTCCAATCTCAGTCAGCTCAAGTCTCGCATTCGATTATAGATATCTCCGACCACCACAGGGGCGTTTGTTGCATGTTTGAATCGCACAGAAACGGGATAGTGAAGAGCTGGCCGCTCGACTGTCAAACTCCCAAGAGATGAACCGCTCGCTGTGTGGGCTACGAAGCTGTAGCTAGCTCTGTATAATGATACTTGACTCTTAAGGACATCTTTCCTCTGGAGAACTGGAGGAATGCTGCCGTGAGGAAGGGATTCTGGGCATCGCACATGCTGCGAGAAAACCATGCCTTTTTCCGACCAGAATATCCTGTCCGTCGTCATCATCGCCTTCTACTCCCCGGCCTTCGTCCTCAGTATCTTCTTCTGCGCTCGACACGGCTTTAGTCCCAACACAGGCTTCCTCTTCCTGATCGTCTTTTCCCTCATCCGTCTCGCCGGCGCCGCGGTCGAGCTGGCCACGATCCACTACTCCTCGAGCCCGCAAGCTGCCGGCATCCTACAGACCGTCGCCCTGGTCCTCTCCTTCACCGGGGTCTCGCCGCTCCTCCTCTCCACCCTGGGCCTGCTGTACCGCGTCCGCTTCGGCATGGTCAAGATCTACCCCACGACGATCAAGCCGCTGCATCTCGTCCTCCTTCGTCTCCCCGTCGTCGCCGGCCTCGTCTTGTGCGACGAGGGCGCGATCGATTTCGGCTCCCACTTTGCGGCCACCGGCCGCTTCGCGGTCCCGCTCACCTCGCGCGTGGGCGTGGTGGTGTTCTGCGTGGTCTCGCTCGCCACGACGAGCCTGACGCTCGTCCTGCTGCAGATGCGCGCGCGCTTCGATGCCGGGGACCGCTACGTCCTGTACGCCATCGCGGCGTCCCTGCCGTTCCTTTTCGCCCGGCTGATCTACGGTCTCCTGGGCGCGTACGCGGCGCGTCCGGAGTTTGGCTTCTTCCAGGGCAGCGTGCTCTTGATGGGTTGCCTGTCCGTCCTACCGGAGATGCTCGTCGTCGTGATCTACAGCATCCTGGGCGTTCTCCTTCCCCGCCGCCTCCCCGCGCCGGTCATCGAGAGGCCGAAGAAAGAGCGCCCGAAGACCAAGATTGTCTTCAACAAGCCGTGGTCCATCGTTGAGGTGGAGGAGAACAAGGCGGAGGTGAAGAAGCGCCCCGACCAGGAGGAGTCGGATAAGGATTCGGATAATGCGAGTATCATCGGCCAGCACGGCGACGAGCACTACCTGACAGAGAAAGAGACCTTTGTGGTGCCGGGCGCGCGAGGGACGGTAGGCAGGGGCAGGTATCTGGGGTCGATGCTGGTGACTTCTTACATCCCGCCACTGCGGGGGATAGACTCTGGGATTGACCTTGGCTTTGATAAAAAGTAATCTAATGAATTGTATGAGTAACCTAACGCGTATGGTAAATCCTAGACTTTGCTGAGCTGAATGAATGTGCACACACATTGCGGGCATTCTAGTATTCAGATCCAAAATATTCCCCAGTAAGAGATGAGGTCTGGCGCCGAGTGCCCTGTCGGACGATTGCCCAAGCTTTGCCTACCTACGACTCTATTTGTCTCCTAGGTTTACGAGAGTCTAGATTGCTCGGGTGTCGCTGGTCCATCGCTGCTAAAGCGCAATCATTCACCAGTCATATCTCGACCATCTGTTAGAAACCGGTGCAATAAACACACTGCATCATCGAGCACGCCAGATCTAGTCCTGGAAAGAGATCCACTGCAGGCAGGAATCTCAACGACTGGGGAGAGCAAGTGAAGTAGGCCGAATGCCTGTTGAAAAGAAGTTTAACATGGATCGAACGTAATAATACATCAACGTATGATAGATCTCTGACTCCGAATTCCTTCACTTCCAATTTCGATATTTAAACAACCGAGGAAGATCCGTAGAAAAGAGAAACAATGGCAATCCCCAAGACCACTGCGTCTTCCCGATGACCGAGCTTGCTGAATATCCAGGTGCGGTGCCGGGTCACTGGCCAGGCACAGGCACAAGGGTAGGCTCAGATCAGATCAGCTCGACTCTTTACTGATTGACCGCAGCCGAGCCAGTACAGCTCAACCAACTCCATGCATTGATTCCACGCCCGTACGTATTCTGGTCTCCAGTGGTCTCCAGAGCCTTCGCACACGCAGTGAGTCAACTGAGAAAAAGATGCCGCGAACGTGCCCATGATAGGAGGGGGAAGAGTCGGACCGGCTGCGGGTAATAACAGCTCCCTGGGTCGGCTTGTTGGCCATTCATTCCTGCCAGTGACCCGGGACAGACATATATCCGCCAAGAATCGTGAGTTGAGAGACCGTCGACGACAAGGACAGGAATTGGCGTTAGCTGGTGACAGAGCTGACGAGATCGAATGGCGGTCGACAACAAGTCGCAGGTTCGTGGATGGCTCAGGATATATCGTGTCACAACCAGATTGAATCCCTACCGGTCAGAAAAGCCGTAGGTTCCTTGCCCAGAACTTCCTTCTTAGTATACCCCAGATCCGACAAAAACTCATCCAAGCCGATATGCCCGAATTGTGTCGAGTCTGGACACTGCTGTTGAGAAGTCCTGCCCGCTCCGCCTGACAACTTCCACCGCACCCTTGAATGGCGGTGCAAGATCTCGGAAAACAGACATGCATTTCTGCCACAACGGCAAGCAAGATACCCAAGAGTCGCAGAGGTTCGTATGAACGGCGTTCTTATATTTACAGTGCCCACCCGCCAACTATCTTTCCTGCCTAAAACCAGTAAGCCTGAAACTATATTTACATGACAACCAACCCACTCACAGCTCAGTCCGCCTCTTCTCCTTCTCGTTCGCTTTCGAAAGTGCCTTCGGCGCAGGGAAGTACCCCTCGAGATCCATCCACTCCCCGACAAATGCTGTAACCATGCGCGCCCAGTCTTCCACTGTCGGCATGTCAAGATGCTCGGCATCGTCGTCCATCGTGTGCCACACACTCGGAAATGGCGAGGGGATGATATGTAGAACTTCCACCCCGCGGGCCATAAACGGGATATGGTCGTCTTGCACGCCGCCCCGACTCCGGAAAGCCGCCGGCGCTTTCTCGCTCTCCGGAAGGAAGGGGCGGCTGGCACCCGATTTCTGGAGATCCAGTCCTCGAAGTCGGGACTCGATCTTGGCAAGGTTTTGGTAGGCCCAGTGTGTAGTTTTGAAGTACGAGGGTACTGAGGGGTTACGGGCGCCGAGTAAGTCGAGTAGGAGGAAGAGCGAGATGGAGCTCAAGTGGGAGTGGTATATTGACGTTGCAGCGTGGGGGGTAGCCTCTAATTCCTCGGCCAGAGATCTATGTATGTAATCAGTCCGGAAGCTCCGCATAATCAATGGTATGTTCAAACACGAGAGAGAGAGAGAGAGAGAGAGAGAGAGACGTACCTGGCTCCGTACAAAGAGTCGCTATCGGTCCAGCTGACAAAAGCTTCCTCACCGTCTAGCAACAAGATCTGCACCCCTTTCTCCTCACCCAGCCCTCTCGACCCCTCTGCCTCCAGAGCCGCCCACTTCTTCGTCAAGGCCTCGTCCACGCTCCGCGCCGCATGCATGATCATCGCACACGGTGCCGCACTGTCCGTCGCTCCTATAAACCCAGTGGGTGTCAACTTGCTGTCGAAGTGCGCGACCAGCGCCAACCGGCCCACATCTCCCGCCTTCGCCCAGGGCGGGTCACGCGTAATCAAGATATTGGTGAAGGGCACTTGCTTCGTGCCCGTGGCGGGGGTCGTCGCCGTCGAGTTTTGGAACTTGATAGTCCAGAGCGGCAGGTTCTTCTGGAACCATTGGACAAAGTGCTGCTGCACCGCCAAGTTTCCCGGCGTCCCTGGAACGCGAGGGACGAGGATCGGAGCGAGGATTGAGCCAGTCTTGATGTCGAAGTCGGCCCCGGCGTCTGGGAGGTTCTTCAGCGTATCGTCGGAGAGAGGGGTGTACGCCGTGACGCCCAGGAGAGCGCCGAGCAGAAACAGCAGCCAAAGGAAAAGCAACTCCATGGTGAAAGGTCGTGGTCGGCGAGAGCCTCGAAGTCTAGCACTGCAATATCCGTAGATTCATCACACCCTGAACCGGTACGTGCGATTCCAACATGTCTGGTGTTAGCCGTGCATTGAGTTTAGGATATCTGGCTCTAGAAAAAATAGCCGCGGGCTGAGCACCCTACCGGTATGGCGAGCGCGTCTATCGCGCTTTACTTTTACCACAGGGACGACTCCCTGACCATCTGCTCGGCACCGAGATCTAAGCGATCACAACAGACGCCGAGCATCGCTCCCAGATATCCTCAACAAATTCCATTCGCGGCCGTGATCAATCCCTTGCTGTTATGAAGTGATCATGCTAGGCTGTGTATGAAAACAAATAGAAATAGAACGAAAACGATATGTGAAACGGCGATTCTTTGCCACTTGGGTAATCTAGAGACTCTGCTCTTCTTACTTGGGGCTAATCATCTGGGTTTCTGTCAGAATGGTGCTACCGAAGCTATGAGTCGCCCCCTCTTTTCACTTGTATATCCTTACTCTCCAAAACCTTGAATCTACACCTGGTGATTCGAACGGTTTTTTTTTGGTTTTTTTTTTCATGTACACACACATATACATCATATGTATGATGCGTATTTGTTTGTATGTATAATGTAAGGCTACAGTACCTTTTCGGATATGCCGCAAACGGAATCCCAAGGACGTCTTCCTCTTAACATCTCCCCACTCGGTGTTAGAGGCTGATCGAGGGGGTGCTTGGACGTCCGGATGCATCTAATTGATGGGCGAGCTATCGGTGGATACCAACGCTGAGCGCTGGAAAGACTTCCAGGGCAGAGCGTGCTTCTCACCTCAAATGGAAAATCGATGTCGGCGGGTACGACGGCACGTCCAGGTAGTGGGACGGGTATGGAAGACGGACGCGAAAAATCTATCACTACTCGTACCCGATCTTTCTGCTCTGCCGCGGACGCCGCAGCGGGAGGTTCGGCCTGGCTCTCGTTGCAGTTCAGTACTGCGGTTTGACGGAGAGAGATATGTATTTACATACATAAATATGTATTGATATCTACTCTAGCTATCCCAACTTACTGCCCGATAGAGTCAAGGCACAACACATGAAAAATGCGCGCGTTTTGAAAACATTTGCTACGCACCGGGCACCAAGACCATAAAGCGAAGCATATCACTACGTAGCCGAAACCAAGCAGACACTAAACTCCATCTCTTACTCCAGCTCCGACTCCAACTCTAGCACCAAGTAAAATACAAATTTATCATGATATGAGCGCTAAGATACTAGCCTGTATCTGTCTCCACCGAGAAGAGTAGGGTATCTGAAAGATAAGCAGCATAAGTAAAAGCCAGAAGCATGAATCCCCGTGACAGATTATGTAGAGTCCCTTCAACCCAGGCGGGAATTAGCAGGGGAGTTTGGAGTAGATGGACTTTTGATCTATGCTAGTATGCCACCTCGATGCCCGTCCCAACACTCTAGATCAAAATCGTACTATGTCGTGCAAGAATCATCGATCGAATGTAGCTCTGCCCGACACAGTTTGGCAAGGATGACGAGGGTGGACTCCGGATTCTGCCCCAAGTGTGGCTCCCCGCCTATGGTATAGTGTGGCGTATTAGCCAAAGCAGGCTGATATGCCTCCGCCGGATACTGGGAACAGGTAACCAAAGACCCAGAAGATATCTAAACGACAGAAAAGTCAGGCTAGAGGCATGGGTTATCGACAGCGGAAAGGGAATATGTTGACGGATTCCTAGGCATCTCCATGGCAGAGACGTCATCTTGCTCAAGAGGTCTTTTCTCTGAACAGATCTGCACCACATTTTTGTCACACATTGAGCGCCAGCAGCTCTAGTCCTCCTCGTCCCTATCCCTATCCCCCTTTCCCGGGCCTTCCTTGCGGATAGGAATTTTAATGCCCTGTATAGCGAAACATTTGCTGAGAGGAGTGCTCTCGACGACACCCGGAAACTTCTTGGCCGAGTGGACTTGAAAGACATCGCTAAAGCATGACGCGAGAACCGGCGTTTTGCCGGTATTGACTTTCTGAGCGCTCCCATGCGAGCCAGGCGAAGATGGAACACCGACATTGACGAAGGAAAAGCGGAGACTAGGTGCGTTAGCTTCGTCGTGCCGGAGCGTGAGAGGGGGGCTGACCGGAAAGATCCTTCAGTACGGACAGAGAGATCTTGAAGGACGAACCAAATTCCGATCTTGTCGTCATAATCTGTCAACCGAAATGCGCTGGCCGAAAGACTGCCAATTAAGTTGCGAGTGAACATGCCTTGAGGCGAGCCGTGTCCTGCGTGTCCCCTCGCGACTGTCATCTCCTGCGGAGTGTATGGTCTGGGGGGCATTTGCGCATATTGCTGAGAAGGGAGCTGTGACTGAAGAGGAGGGGGGTAATCCACGTGAGCGGAGCCAGGCCCGTTCTGATAGTCATTAGGTTGTGCGCTTGGCTGAGGATAGCTGTTTGGCGGAGCGGAAGATTGGCCGGTTGTGTAGGGGGGGTGTTGCCTGTTGCAAGGTTGCGGATACTGTGTGTTAGGAGCATGTGGCGGGTGGGCCTGTTCGTGAGCAGTATGCTGATAGTTCTGCCCGTTCGCCGATGGCGGGTAGTTATTTTGCGGGTAAAATCCTGACGGCGGAGCTCCTTGGTGGCCCGCGTAGGCATGAACTTGTGGTGAGCCTGGGAATGAATTGTAATGAGCGACCTGCTGTTGTTGTCCTGACTCGTAGGCGGACTGCTGGGGCATAGTCTGCTGATATGCCGGGGCCGGCTGGTTCACATTTTCCGAGTAATTACCTGCGCCTGTGGCTGGTATGGATGGGGATGTAGAGTGTTTAACTAGGTTGACTTCGTGGGTACCGCTCGAAGACCAGAGATCCACGTTTATAACAAACATGTTGTACACGACTTCGCTACCGGGTGTCTGTCAGCTTGGCTTTCATCTGAGAGAGCGACCGCGAGACCTACTTGGAATCGACCTCCTTGCCGGTCTCCACATCTGTGATAACTAGCTGAACGCACGGCGGAGGAGTGATAGGGCGACGATCCTATTCGTGGACCCCTTAGCAATCATACTATCGCCGGAGATCTCTACTGCGTGTGCATACCTTGTCCCCAAAGCCACACATGCGGGCTCGTTTCGGTTCTTGCCTCACAAAGAGCCTAGCCGAGTGAGCAAAGGAATTCCATATTCACACATTGCGAGGATCGACATACTCGTATCTCCTCCCATCGTGTACTTTGGAGAAAGATATGGGCTCCGCGGGCACTGGCTGTATTCCTGGCGCAAGAGGCACGTTCCCCCCCGCAGATTGGGTAGGGTTAGGCCCAGCTTGCGTTTGCTCCCGCGCAGGCCTCGAGCCGGGAGGAAGGGGAAGACTATGCGATTGATAATGGCTCAGAGCTGGATCGGGATGCGAGGGCTGCTGGGTGTGGTTCTGGGCGTGGCTCTGATACCTAGAGTACTGCGCTACGGGCGTATCGTTCGACGCGTGTCGATACACCTGATCGTTCGTGTTAGGGAGCTGGGATCGGTAGATGTTGTGCGGAGGAGGAGATTGCGATTGTTGCGCGTAGGTCTTCATAGTAAGGGAAGATGCGCGATATGAAGATCGTGGGGAGGTGCGAATGCTGTCGAGCATAACGTGATGGCAGCTGAGGCGCAGATGCTACGTCTCTTGCGGATGTGGAATCGACTGGGGGGTGGAGGAGGTGGCGATGAAGAAGAGGAAGAAGAGGAAGACGAAGAAGAATGTGGTGGTGGTGGTGATGCTACTGGCGGTCTTGCACGTAGAGAAATTCAGGCCCGAAAGCCAAGTCTGAGGAGACGAGGATAAGCTGCAGGGGATGTAGATGATTGAAGTTGTGAGAGTGGGTGCGCAATTCAGAACGAGGACAGGGAATGTAGTAGAAGCAAGGAGTTGAGGGCTGATGGTTGTAGGGAGCGAGTGCAAGGAAAACGAAGTAACAAGGTGTGAGGTCAAGGTAGCAAGTAGTAGTAGCTGGCAGTACAGTATATTCGGAATCGACTAGGTATGTAGATAAGGTACTGTCCTACTTACTATACGCTGGATCCGGCGAGTAAACCAACCACGACAATAACATGGGATGTGATGCGATCAGATGGCAGCTGAGGAAAAGTGCATCAACTACTTCCCTATAACTGGCAAGCAAAGAAACAATCTGTAAATACAGCTCAGTCTCGATGTAGTCTTTGTATCCATTCCATCCCATCCCATCTCCACTGCCCCGGACCCATGAGATTCGGAGACTGAGGATTTTACATTCGCCGTCTAAACCCCCCAAAAAAAGAAAAAAAAAAAGGTCTCTGGGGATCCTGAAAGCTTTCGGAATTTCCTTGATCAAGAATCACCCGTTAACTAACGAGATGCCGAAATCTTTCCTCGGAATCCGTGCGAGTAGTACTCGTACTCTGGGAATCTGGGCTGCCACTTTCAAAGGCAAGTTGTAATATTGCTTGATAATGCTAGGCGTCCGTAGAGATCCACCCTCGAATCCAAATCCAATTGCCCCCAAGGTACCTATACCTAACCTTAATAGATGGAATTGACTTTAGGAGCTGAGGGTTATTTTATTACCATAGCTTGTTAATGTTCATCGTTATACAAGTTCTTGGCGCTTAGTCGACGATGGACGAAAGAGAGAAGCAGACAGACATGTCCATTTGGAGTCCATATGGAGTGTTTGTTTTGTTTTGTTTTTTCCGCGAGGACTGCGGGCGAGCACTATGGTGCTGTGACGCTTAAGTTGATGGCCTCAGGCCTGACAGAGCAGGGCTGGGAGCCCGCCGGCAACACAGAAGACATACTGTAGATAGCAGCGCATCATTCAGTATGTCGGCTTTCTTTGACTCAAGACATGACTTACGCATCTGCCCAGTATAGTGCTCTGCCAAAAGTATCTGTTACTTTTCAATTAGAAACCAAAAAAAACAGACTTCTAGAATAGCAAGTACTCTTTAATTACAAATACTTTTAATATAAAATCCAAGGATATTGATTACTGTTACCAGTTTTCAGTTTTCTCAAAATGTAATGATTTTCTAATATATAGTATGCCGCCATTGTGCAGCAATAACCGCATCTCGCCTTTGTGTAGACTCTCTAAATAAGAATTAATTAGAGTCTCATCTACTAATCCCTAAGCTTTGTTTAAAGCTTTTCTTGCCGCTTCACTACTTTCTAGCATGTGAAGCTTGGGCTGTAATTGCAAAACCTAGTTTTTCCAGCGCTTTTATATATGCTTAATCCTTGACAGCCAGTGATGGTGGTCACAGAGTCAGGTCGGCGAAGCAATTCACATGGCCAAGGGCCAAAAACTACCGATCAATATCTTAAATCTAGAAGCGGGAAAAGTTAGTATTGCTAAACGAAGACCATATATATATATATATATATATATATATATATATATATATATATATATATATACATATACCTGACCTTTGTACTTCCGCGGGCCGGAGATGGTCAGGTGACAGAAGTCTCATAACAACCTGGATGACTAGTCAGGTGACAGCTACTACGTACAAGGGGCGAGTTGTGAGCTGGTCTTGCAAATTCAAATACGTTGCAAGAAAAAAAAGGGGATGAGATATCACCTAATCAGGTTCAAAATCAAGCAAACAAGGTAGATAAAAAAGCAACGTTATCTCTTCATATAAAAACTAATCTCATACTTTCCAGGGAGTATAAATTAGCGCATTATCCTGTGTCAAGACTGAGTCTAGTTTCTAAAGTCTAAAGAGTTGAATACTGACGATAGCAAAGTAGGAGTTACTAGAAGCAAAACATATGTGTTTCTTTACCTTTGAATACATTTCCGACCTTAAAAAAATCTGGCTTTCTATCTTTTGACTAACCTGCAGCCTCTGGTTATGGCTGCCCTTGGTAGTAAGTACAAAATAGGTGGCTGACAAGTTGTATCATCCTCAAGGGTGCGCTTCTTAGTGAGAAGAAAAAGCAAGGAAAGAAGCTTTAGTGGGGCTAAAAGCTAATTGACAAATGCAGGAGCCCTACTAGCTTTGTTACAGATGTAGCACGCCGGACGGCTGCGTCTCACTCTCTTCCTTGTACTGTTTTCAATAGAATTCAAGTAGACTGACAATTAGCATCACAACGAAAAGTTGACTGCCAAGTAGCCAACATGTCTCAGTTTGTATAAGCAATGCTGACATAAGAGCAATAGCTCGAAACAGGAGTATATGGTTAAGAGCTACCACAACTAGACTAAGCTCTACTCTGTCCCTATTACCCAGAAAAGCAACGATATAACAATATAGGAAAAGATAGCAGCAAGGATTACGAAAGATAAAAGCAATGCACGAAACTACTAGTCGCAAGATCTGGCCACTTTCTAGGCCAGTATTCCCCAGCTATCAGCGCCCGAACTTAGTCGACCTCTCCTAAGCGAGGAGGTCCCCTAACAAAGCCGTCTTTCTCATAGTACCGGAACACTAGGTCATACCCATCAAACTCATGCACAATCCGATCAACCCTTTTATATCCCCAGATTCTCTCCATCTTCGCACTTCTCACCAGCGCCGCCTTGGTCTCGCTCGAATCGGCCATAAGGACCTCGAAAGAGTCAGTTTTGGCCTCGAATAAAGTGACACTAAACCGGGCCGGCTTAAAGATATCAACCACATGCTCGATAACCTTGGACGTCTCGCGGCCCGTCTGCCGGCCAGGTACATTTGTCTCGAACGAGGCGTATGAGCACTGTGCCTCAGGCGTTACATGGACTGTGAAGTAGTGCGTCGCCGTACCGGGCTGGTCCGGGGCGGGAATCACGCCATTGGCAGAAAATCCGCAAGGACTAAAGAGGTACGCGTCGACGCGAGCATCGGGATATCGCGATGTAGGGTAGACATCTGAGAGTCCACACGCCTCCGACACGACCGTTCCTAGAGCGTGGCCTTCAGTGCTGAGTTCTTCCAAGACGGGAACCTCGTCTTCTGGAGTGTGAATGCCGTTCTCCGAGGAGGTTTTGCTGAAGATGTCGAACTTCTCGTCGCTCATACTGCCCGCTACAGTCCCGCTTAGGGCCAAATCCGTTACAGTCTCGCTGAGATCGCCGAGGCTGTTCGCGGCTTCCTTGCGTGCTTGCTGCGCCCGATCAGAGTACTTGCCTTCAGCAATCGCACTCGCATGTTCGAGATAGAACTGCTTCGCATTCTCCTGATCGAGGTCTGTCATGAGTATTTCGAGGGTCTCGTCATCGTTTTGCGCTCGCTGACCAATGGCGTAGGCAGAGCTACCTGGCACCTTGAGGACCTTGGTCTCGGTTGGAACTCGCTCGCTATCTGGGGTTCTTGGGGGTGTAAGAGTGGTGTTGGGTGATGTCAAGTAGAGATACCAGTGATCACCGTTCATCTTGCCTACCATATATGCACTACCACTAGCAAACATGTCATCCAGGAACTTGACCTCATGCTTCCAGCTGCGGTGAGGTCCGTGCTGCTTTTCGGGGAACAGGAAGTTCTTGCGGCTGTAGAAGACTCGGTAAGGGATGGCTGCAGTCTTAATATCATCCACCGAATCCGTGTTATCGAATGGGAAGCCAGCCTCAACAGCAGCGATTCTTAACATGCGACGAAGTCCGAGCAAGAGAGTCGTAGTACCGCAAGTCTTTAAGATGAGCTTGTGTGGGAAGACGAACATGCTCGACTCAGACAGAAGGTAGGCATCGATATGCTCTGATTCGACGACAGAGAGAACCTTGCAGTTAACCAAGTCCAACATTCCCTTCCAAGTTTCCCCGGCCACTGCCTTCAAGCCATTCTGCTTGGTTCCTAGAGGAAGGGCATCCGGGGCTGGAGCGAACCAGACCTCTAGCAACTTCTCCGGGCCTGCAGATATCAGCTTTGTCCTGCATGCCAGAAACCAGTCATACCTTCAAAAGCAGTGCTACTATCAAGGTCAATAGTAGCTTCACGATTGATCGTGAGGTGCGGTGTACCTTCAGAAGGAGAGAAAGTATACTGGGAGGGTATCTTGAAGTTGACCATAACTGCGACAGGACTTGACAGAACGACTGTGTTGAATGTATGCAGAGACAGATATAAGGTCTGCTTGTTGGCAAGTACTGTGTAGCACTATCTGCCACCCAGACGAACCTTGCGGTGTTCGCCTGAGAAGAGAAGGCCCACAGAACAGTGGGAGACGGTATATCTGAACTAAATCTAGGGTGTCTGAACGTCTCGGGGGACGTTATGGCGGTCTGGTGCACAAAGGGATATAGAAGTCCTTTACTGATGGAATTGTGGCTTTTTTGGAAACCTCACTTCAATAGATTCCGATACCGTAGAGGGATATCGGGTCTAGCTGGTAAGGGTTATCTGTGGTTTGGTTGCGAAAAGGTGGAAAGTCTAATAGGGCGTGGCTGGTTTTATCTAGGCCTGATAGGTTAGGAGTTAGCCAGTTGTAAGAATAAAGGAGCAGAGAAGGCTGGAGGAGGATAGTGAATCTTCATGTCATTCTGCATATAGGTCATCCTGATCTGCAGACTGTGATTCATAGTCGGTTGATGCTTTGGAAATTGCCGGGCCAGTTCCGGAATTTTTCTATGACAGACAGTAGATAAGGATTGAAAAACTGACTTTGCAGGCTTGGACAGGAATCTTAGTAGGTCTCTGCTGCTCATAGAGTAGTCGGGAGAGAGAAGGAGAGAGTTGCGGAGTCGCTGCTCAGTGTAAAAGACACCAAGTCTGTAACGATTGAAAAGGGGTATTTCCAACGTGAAGAGGCTAATTCCTTAAATTATAATTCATCGGAAATGTTTTTGTAGGTCATGAAGTTCGAATTGTGTTGGTTTTGGTGCTGAAAGTGTAAGAATGCGTAGGTGTTGTATGGAGATGTGGAGTAGGAAAACTTTTACTATGAGTAGAAGTTAGCTGCTATACACGTCATAGGCTGTGGCGCACAACTAGGGGACGGAGAGTACAGTAGCAAATCTGGTGCTGCAGAATCGCTGTCGAAGCTCTAGAATGAATCTACAAGCAGCAAAATGAAGAAAGCAATATAATATTTGGGATCAACAGAATCCACAGAGAAGCTTTACAGGATTGTATGGAGTCGGTGTATGTCCTTAATAACTGTTTCTCCTACAGTGAGCGATTTTCCTAGCAGCTAGGGAGCATTTTGTACACACATATTAAAGCCTAAAATAACCCGCACATAGCCGAGATACGCACAGTTCAAGCAATTTCTCTGTTGCAACCAGTGCTTGCATGCCAGCTTGTCAAGTATGCTTAGGCGTAGAACTATTCTATGTGAAGTGTTCACTCTTGAATTCATATTCTGTTTCAAGCTAGAAGAAAATTAGGCATATGTCATCCTGAATCCCTTTCTCTTTCTGATTTACTCTTTATCATATCTGATGTTGTTGTTATAGTTCTAATATAATATCTCTATTGGTCTGTGTTTTAGGAAGGCCTAACAATTGTAGCAGACCAATTACATTATTACAAAGTAAATATAAATGGAGGCAATCTTTGCAAACTTGAGTGCTGAAACTCTCAAAAACTTCGACATTTTTTAACAGAAGTTTTGAAGTTGAATTTTCACCCAACTAAATTATCTTTTTCTTGCTACAAATAATTCAAATTTTTACAAATAATAGGCATCTATCTTTTGTCACAGAGTTTCTGAATAAACCTGTTTAATTGAGGTTATTATTTTCTTGCAAGAAAAAGCTATTTTGAAAAGCTAATAATCAAATTCTAATGAAATGCAAAAGTACATATAACAAACAACTACCATTACTAAAATGTAGACAAGTGGCAGAGGCTTCCAAAGTTAGGGGACAGCAGAATATATTAAATAGTAGTAGTGATAAAGATTATGTATTGAATGTATTGTTTCTATTTACACTACTTTTATTATGGTCTAGTAATAGTTTTTTTTTGAACTCTATGATTACTTCAATATTTATGCCACTGTTCTTTGTTTGCACATACATACCCTGCATTATCTCTGATACAAGTCTATTTACTAAATACTATTATTTCCTATGTTTAACTAAACTCCCAGGTGAATTTGCTTAATGAACTTGGTAACAAAGCTCCTGAAAAATATTTATGTAAAACTTTCAATAATCACTTTAAATAACATAAAATGAAGTACTGCAAGCTCATAATAACAGCTTTCCTAAATGTTTACTTATTAGTATCCTTGATTGGGAACATCTTCATGAAGCCACTTTTATTAAACGCAAATTCACCCTTGCAATGGAATCTGTTCCAAGGAAATCTAAATTCTGCATATTCCAAGCTTAATGAAATAACTCATATCTGGGCTTTCTACCCTAGGGTAAGATTTATTCTGTCGACATGTATATAACAGGACTTTTTCAAACACTTTTTGTCTGTCAGCTCCGAAACTAAATCCCACAACCAATCACCCAAGTATGAGGTATTGCGTTATCTCCGTCGCTTCACAAGCCTCCTCTCCGTGGGAAGGAAACACCCTCCACTGCAGCATTATCGACAAACCAACTGGCTCTCTCGCCTGCGCCCTCGTTGACCAATGCACAAGGAAGTCCCAAGTCACCCTCAAATATCTGCTTCATGATCTCCTTTTTTCCTGCTCCTGTAGCCACAAATGCAACTTTGATTCCGTGAGTAACGACCGGCAAGCTAAGTGTAATTCTCTTCGGTGGTGGCTTGGGCGAGTCTTCTATCGGAGCAACCCACGCGTCTGTCTCTCTTAACAGCGCATGTCCTGGAAATAGACTGCAGGTATGTCCATCCGGTCCACATCCTAAAAGCAGCAAATCAAAGATAGGCAACTTAACGCTATCACGTTGCGCAAAGCTTCTGACAAGCAACTGCTCATATTGATCCGCTAGCTCTTGTATATCATCCAAGTACGCGACATCGATCGGGTGCACAGTAGGCTTTCCTAGAGTGGTGGGGATCTTGTCGAGCAGTTCGGACTTCAGCAGCGCGTAGTTGGAGTCCGCATGATCAAGGGGCACAGCGCGCTCGTCGGCGAAGAAGATCTCCCACTTCTCGAATTTCACCGCGTCATCTGCAGAGCTGGGCTCTGCGAGGAGGGCCTGCGCGAGCGTCTTGGGCAGGGAGCCTCCGGAAACGGCCACCTTAAAGGAGTTATGACGTTGGATGCCGGCGTTTTGGCATTGGATCACGTAGGTGCGGAGAGTCGTTGCCAGCGCATCGACGCTGGGAAAGGCAAAGAGTTTGGGTTGTTTCGTCATCTTGAAGTCGTATTTATTGTATTGTGCTCGGTGGGATAGGAGAGGTGGATTGGTGTATGCCTTATACTATCGGCGATCTATTGTTAGAGCAAAAGTCAGTATGTATGATATTAAATCGACCGCAAATAGAAAAGAACTTGTCTTGAGTGACCTGGAGAATCTGGAGACGAACAAGACTTGCTTTTACCTGGTGAGTTAACGGAGCCGCACGGATAAGAAGTAGGTTTGGGGATGAAGATTGGATTAATCAGCTTTTGCAACAGGAGATATCATAGTATGGGTCTTGGTCTGGCAATGACGCTGGTAGCGATAAGAAAAGATCTCACCTGGTCGGTCCACTACAAGGCTCGGCATTATTCATGTTCTGATTAGTGTAACTCATTTGTTTAATACTGATACTCTTCAAATTGAAATGAAATTTCAAAGAACATGGGCCTACTGAAAACTTATGCAGCTTCAGATCATACCAAGATATACAAATACATGGTCCTCAATAGCATACTTGTAGTAGGAAATGAAATGTTATATATTCAAGGTCATGGCAGGTAGGAGATCGGGGATGCGGCCGCCGGCTGTACTATGGAGCCTCTTCAGACTAAGTTGCATAACTCGTTTTCTAATGATATTGCGTAATCCTCGGTAGCAGATATTACATCTGCCTAAGAGATTACTTCTACTACTTGTGTAAGAGGAGGTTGGCGAGCTGTATCGTTTCTTCAGGTATGCTATGTCATAAGAAGAAAAGACAAGGAGAGAAGAGTTGTAGTAATAAGGCAGTATCCAGAGGTAAAAATACAGGCCCGCTTGCTTGCATGTAGGTGCTAGGACTACGTTTGCTATTTCGTCTTTCATGATGGCCTGTGTATATAGAAACATAAACATATGCAAAGGGCGATTCCTACAACCAAGGTTTAGAAGCTGCGAGTTGATAAATAGAGAAGCTAGTACTACTACAAGAGGACCTTTATGTATGTATACATAGCAGAGCATAGTATGTTGTGGATCACAATCCATTCAGGTGACTATATCCAAAAAAAAAAACATGTGAAGTTTGTTACAGTAGGGTAACTTGGTATGAGATGAAAAAAAAATTGACATCTGTGCGCTATACTAGAAGGCTCTATACTGCATAAAAATCTGTTGCTTCTTCTACTGCCATTGGTATTGCAGCTGTCAGAAACTCTTATCTAACTGTTACTTGAAATAATTTCACTTAATGATTATATAAAAGGCTACAAGAAGCTATATGCAAAGCTGAGGAATTAATTGTAACTAAAAGAAACAAGAAGTTAGTATGCAAAATGCTTATAAAAATGTAAAAATGTAGTCAAGACATAGAGGAGGATATGCAAAATAATAAAGGAAATTTAAAAAGCAGCACTGACATGTTATTGGTGTTTATAGGTATATAGGTAAGCATATAGACCAAAAGCAATAGATCTTCACCCCTAATACAAAGTACCTTTCCTCGTTACCAGATTCAGCTGCAGATGTGTAGATAGTGGGAGGAGTCCATTGCTGTTTTATTGTCACCGCTTTATTCACCTTGTCGTCTTGACCAATCACATAGTGGACCATACTCGCTAATTAAGACTCCCATTAAGCCTAACTCTTTTTCATCCTCCATTCCACTCCACTCTACGCCAACTCTGAATTTGCATACTGCATCACATCATCTCACATCTCTACACCTTCTTAGAAAAACCGCATCCTCCCCTCCCAATCCAGCTTCATTAGAAAGTTGCGCGTATGTGTGGGCGCCCGTCAGTCTTCACATCCCAGGTAAGCAGCGGAGAGATCGAGCTGGCTCACTTTTGTGGTGATCTCAGGGTATTATACCGGGACATTCCCAACCTCCTCTTGCCCTCTAGCCTCTACACCTGTGCTCTGGAGAGATGAAAATAATAAGCACTGCTAACTAAGTTTAGGATTATATCTCAGGTCCGCCCATTCCAATCCTCCCGACACGTCCCTCCTCACTGCCCACTAACTCCTGTAGATCATATCTGGAAAGCTTCAGTGAATTGAAAAACAAAATAAAAAAATAAAAAAAATCCTTCGCCACGTCTACGCGCACCTACCTGGTAGGAAAATTACACACAAAATGTTTGCACGCTTCATGAGACCCGCGGCCTACAATCGGGCGGGAGAAATCCAGCGGATGACTATGCAAGCCCGGTTCATAGCTACTGTCGAGGGAAGTGCTGGTCGTGCTATGCCAGCTATCCGCCCAAGGGCATCACCCATCTCGCACAACCGAGCAACCTTTACGATCAGAGTGAGTCTATCACCAGGATAAGGAACGAGACAATTGCTGACTTAACAGGATGGACCGATCTTCCACGGCAAATCTTTCGGGGCCAAGTCCAACATCTCAGGTGAAGCCGTCTTCACCACATCCCTCGTGGGCTACCCCGAGTCCATGACCGACCCGTCCTACCGCGGCCAGATCCTCGTCTTCACCCAGCCGCTCATTGGCAACTATGGTGTTCCTTCTTCTGCCCGCGATGAGCACGGCCTGCTTAAATACTTTGAGTCCCCCAACATCCAGTGCGTCGGTGTCGTGGTCGCAGACTATGCTGAGAAGTACAGCCATTGGACTGCCGTAGAGTCCTTGGCTGAGTGGTGTGCCCGCGAAGGCGTGCCAGCCATCTCTGGTGTCGATACACGTGCCATTGTCACCCATCTCCGAGAAGTCGGGTCATCCCTAGCTCGGATCACCATTGGCGAGGAATATGATGCCGACCAAGACGAGGCTTTCATTGATCCCGAGCAGATTAACCTCGTGAAGAAGGTCAGCACTAAGGCCCCTTTCCACGTCTCGTCCTCGAGCGGCAATCTGCACGTTGCTGTTATCGATTGCGGTGTCAAGGAAAACATTCTGCGCTCACTTGTTTCCCGCGGTGCTTCTGCGACGGTCTTCCCGTACGATTACCCTATCCACAAGGTTGCTCACCACTTCGACGGTGTGTTCATATCGAACGGCCCTGGTGACCCAACGCATTGCCAGGAGACCGTGTACCACTTGAATCGCCTGATGGAGACGTCCCAGGTACCCATTTTTGGTATCTGTCTTGGTCATCAGTTGCTTGCTCTTGCAGCTGGTGCCAGAACCATCAAGCTGAAGTACGGAAACCGCGCGCACAACATCCCAGCTTTGGACTTGACAACAGGGCAATGCCACATCACGAGTCAGAATCACGGATATGCTGTCGATACGCCGACTCTGCCATCTGAGTTCAAAGAGTACTTTGTCAATCTGAATGATGGCTCTAATGAAGGCATAAGCAAGCCCTTTTCCTTCTATGATGAATGTCTAGCTAACAATCCTAGGCATGATCCACAAAACTCGCCCTATCTTCTCTACCCAATTCCACCCTGAAGCCAAGGGTGGCCCCATGGACTCTTCTTATCTCTTTGATATATATATCGAGAATATGCAGCGCTACAAAGAGAACCAGGCTAAGTATTCCGCTGTGGGTAAGGACAACCGCCCTTCTCCGCTGCTGGTAGATATCCTGGCGAAGGATCGGGTGGGCGTGCAGCCGGCACAGCCGAAGGGTGAGAGTACAAGGCAGGTTGCTGCTGCTGCTTAAAGGGGGGGAAGAGCTTCGCGAGCCACGGGGTGCGAAAGAGAATCAATATTTGCGGGATCTGATTTGGCGTTTAGGTGGTGCTTTTTCCAAGGGCGATGCTTGGGCAAATAAGATTTTACCTTTAAAAGCAACCACAATGAACGTGAAAGTAAGAGCTCTTTCTATTAGTACGGATTTATCGCACATCGAGTTTTTCGATTAAAATTTCATTTTCCATAAGGCACAATAGAGGAGGAGGAGGAGCCAGAGGGGAGAGATACGACGGCGGGGGTCTGCTGGGTAGGATATTTTGGGGTTGTTCGTAGCATTACCTCACCGTCCCCCACCCCTCCCCTTTCGAAAACCCGCATTCTCGCTGGTAGCGTTACTACCAGATCGTCTTCAAGCTCCCTGTCATCATTAACGCTTTGACGTTTGGTTGCTTCTGATAAAAACCTGTAGTCATGCAAAAGGCTATATATGATGTTAGCAAAGGGGTACAACTCCAAATCTTTTTCAGCTTCTGTTTATTTCGTCTAATTTTCAAGCCCCCGAAGCTTAATGTGGGAGCCGAGAATCGTTTCGATTTCCTATTCTTATGGCATAGGATGCGGTTGAAGTTTCCGGATTTTTGGCCCGGTAGCGAGTTGGAAACATATGCGGAAACGATTCTAAAAACAAACTAAATGTACTAACACACAGGCAATCGAACCCTTTAACTCTCTCCGATGTTCTTTGGTAGTCGTACAAGGTTGTGCGTAATATTCGTCGACGAGCTTTCTTCATATATAATCCATTTTCGAATTGCGAGCATCGATACGTACTTCTGTACTTGTATACTGATCAACAGCTCAATTTTGCTAAATTGCAAGGCTTTTTATCTCACCTTTTTAAAGAGTAACTGATGATTCAGCGAATTGGACAACCTCCCAAGCTCGAGAGGCTATAGGTAGAGCTTTCTCTACGCAAGCACTCCAACAGTTTAGACTTAACAAAAAACCTCGAATTTAGTACGGCATTGAAAGCCGCTCTTGTGATATTTCTTATCCGTTTACAGATATCGGTGCTAAATGTGAAGAATAGCTGATGAGTCCAACAATAGAGAAATCTTTATATTCCGCGTCCAGTTCAACGGCGGGGGCGGGCCAATCCCGCTTCCTAGAAATTATTTTTCTCCCCGCAATTGCAGATACGCCAACGACGAACAACGAGTAATCGCTAACACCAGCTTCAACAATGGCAAAAACATGCAGAGAACGCAAGGGAGACGTCGAAGACCTCGATTCTACTGTCACTACTATAACTGCGCTCATAACCCAGCTGCAAACATCCACCGCGCCGACTCCGGCGACAGGAACCGCCAAAATCGAAGTCGACGCCCTGAGCCTCGCCCACAACACTGCCTCACTCATCCGCGCCCATTCTACGAAATTATCCCTTCTAATCACTAATGAGCCATTCACCGCGTCAGCAATCACTAGCATCTTGCGCGAGCTAGCCAGCGGTCCTCTGCCTGGTCTCGCGGCTGCGGTCGAGCTCTGCGATAGTAGCTATACTATCGCTATGAGTGAGGAGCTGAGATACCAGGCTAGGCGAGTATTTGCAGCGCTAGGGAACTTGATAGGGGCTATACCATTCCATGGCACGATTCTCAGCGACGATGCGAAGAACGGGACAGGTACGACGAAGGGGAAAGGCAGCCTTGCGACAACGGGCGCCGTATGGCAGGCCTGCGATGCTGTGATGGAGCTACAGCAGATGAGGATCGCAGGGCTGGTTGTGAGGAAGGCGGAGCAGTATAAGGCGACGCTGAAAGATGCCTTGGAGGAGTTGCAAGAATGGGGCGAGGAAGTATCGGATGGAGATGAGGGTGATGAGGCGGGGAGTGCAGAGGAGGACAAGGCGCAGGCTACGGTGGACAAGATTTTTGGATCGCAGCGGCATATTCCCCCCGAGGATTCAGAGAAGATACGGCCGCGATTAGAGTTTTTCCTCAAGAGGTTGCGACTTTTGATACTTATGTACCAGGCTATTATCAAGAGGCGATTTAAGACGCTGCCCCGACTACCGCAGCCCGCATCGCCCCCCGAGTCTAAGAAAACAGAAAAAGATGCGCAAGGCCAGCTGGGGTGTAGTAGAGAATCTAATCCGGACGAAAGTACGCAGGTGGTCAACAGATTAAACAAGGTACTGGAAGTTATGAAGAAACTTCCAGATACTGTGGACGAACTCGCTAGTGCGTTTTACAGTCTTGACCAGGAGGGGATTGATACAGCGATAGACACATGTTCCTCAAGCAGCTTTGCGGCCATCGAATTACTGCTGCGAAATTGGGAGGGCAAAGAGGACGAATTTACTGCTTGGGTGAGTATTAATGCGTTTGGTATCTGGGGGGTGCGGAGGGGGATTCGCTGACACTGAATAGGCTCAAAAGTTCCAGGTTGCTATGAAAGCGGCTTGACATTTTGACTCACAGTAACCTCTATGCATTAAAGGGAATATAATTAGTATATCTAAGACTTGAATCTGCCAAGGAATTAAAGTTAAGTCTACCTAGATATCTGCTGTTTTACCTTTACTATATTCAGTCCTAATAACTGGCTACTTAATCATACAAGCAAATGTAGAACTTTAGTATATCTAAAGAGTTGGCAGGCATAAGGGTTAGGATTAATTAGCTTTATAATAATAAGAGTTAAGAGCAGTCGGAGTTACAAATTAGAGGAGTAATTTAGAGCAGCATAGTAGCATAATAGCAAGAATCTTGTTAGCTAGAATACTACTGCAGCAGGATGTTTGTGCTCTATTTCTCTCTCCTCTTCTAGCACAAATAGTTTAGGCTCTGCCTAGAGAGCTTTTCTTTTCTTATCTTTTCTTCTAACTATATAGCCTAGTTATTGGAGCAAAGCTATTTGATTCTCTTGGCTCTCCTTTCATCAGCCACAACACCATGTTTTTAAAATGCTTCATCATACTATTTTCTTGTTCAAGTACTTCGCAGTAGAGCCTTGCTATATAAATCTTTTTTATACTGCACCCTACAAACCCGCTTCTTAGACTGCCTTGCTTAAATTACCTTATGCCAATTACCTCATCCAAATCGCTCTTTTTGAAACAATCTTAATACATGTCCGGCTTAGGAGATGGAATGTCCTAGTATTTATGTAATTTTACATCTTTACCATATAGTTGACCCATGTCATGAGCCTGGGGCCCAAAATTACAGCCCTGTGAGCACCCATCACTAAAACGCACAGCTTCTGCAGCCTAAACTGGTTGTATAATAAACTGCAGCTTATCTCGACTTGACTCTCTTCACCTCCTTCCCCTGGATATCCAATAATCTACTTTCCCTAACAAGCATCAACAAGCACCAAAGATAGCATACACTGAACCCAGCAGCCCCCACGCCAACATTCAAGACAACCCATAGATCTGGCTTGCCGCCAGGCGGGAGCAAGAACGCTTCCATAACGTGCCACAAGGCCATCACGAGGTAGAAGATGATATGGACGGACGTGGTTGCGAAACCTGCGAATGTGGCTTGGCCGTCTGCCCTGTAGACGGTCAGAGATGTCGGTGGGAGGCCGAGGAGGTAGGCCCATAGGAGCGATAGGACGAAGTAGGGTATCCGTAGCTCGACGCGCTGAAGGAGCGGGAACATCGTCCAGACCCCGAGCAAGTTTGCGAAGCCGACCCACGCACGGATGCTTTTGCTCAGCCCGTGTTTGCCGGCAAGTAAAAGGGTCATAGGCATCAGTGGTAGAAGTACACTCTTCTCGTGAACCTGGAAGCTAAATAGGAAGAATGCCCATGCTGTGGTCGAGATTGCCAATGGCAGAAGCTCCTTCTTCGGCTTGGCGAATATAATAACGCACGGTGGAGTAATGGCTGCCAGTGTAAGGAGCAATGATGCTTGCTGAAGTTGCTCTGGCCGGTATTGCTTCAGCTTTATGATGACATTCAAAGCGCACCAGAAATTGGCAACCTTGTCTTCAAAAAGGCCTCGAGCGAAAGGAAAGACGCGATGAAGCATCTGTGCCAGCTGCTGGACGATGGGATAGTACCGGGCGTGGCGGTTGACCATATACGAGTATTCACTGAATATCGGTGACGGAGCAGATTGCCCAAAGAGCTCAGGTCGAGCATCAATGCCCCGGTGGGCATCGAATAGCGCCCCCAAAACTAAGGGGAAGAGAAGTATGGCAAAAGATAGCAATGTGACAACAGCAATGCCGAAAAATCGAGGTATGTTAATCCGCGGAAAGATACACGCTCCTAGGAGATATGCAAACATAGCTGGCGCGTAGTACAGTGCCATCTGCTTGAAGCCCAAAGCCAGTACGAAGAAGACACAGCTCCACATATATCTCCCAGCTAACACGCTCGACATGCTTGCCAGAACTAGCCCAAGCATCACGGTATTATACTGAAAGTGGACATGGTCGATTAATATTGTTCCGGGTTGCATCAAGATCGCAGTTAACGCGACTGAAGCATTCCATGAATTGATCCCCTGAAGCTTGGTGAGACGGTGCACAAAGACGACGGCAGCTGGTACGTAGACCAGATACTCGGAGAAGATAACCGTAGCTCGCATGAATATCTTCAGCGCTGGATCCTCCAGTCCTCGGGAAGCGTGTAGGTCGAACCAAGAGCGGTTGATCAGTCCTCCAAGGTTCCCCAGCAGCCAGCTGTGGTATGCGGTCAACGGCGGATAATCCAGCCCCCACCACTCGAGGTCGTGAAAATACCACTGCGAGACGGGCAACTGCGTCGTGACCTCCATCCAATGCCTCTGGGCTTCGTAGTCGCCGTACATGGGGGGGTTATGGAATCCTGGAGATAGTTAGGCCTGCACCAGCCATGGGTTCTAGCCACGTACCTGAATATCCCCAGAGCCCAGCAGCCCATCTGAAGAGTGCTGCAGCCATCAAGATCAGCGGCAGAGTGTCCCATTGCGATACAGAGCTTCGCGCCGGCCAGAGGAAGGCCGCAAGGGGGTAGGATGGACGGCTGCTGCTTGATCGTCCGCCCGCAGCTGAGGGCGCGGCGGAGGACTCGCTGTCATTGCTGATCTTGTTGACTTTCCGTCTCAGTCTGTGAGGCGGAGGTCCTGCCATTGTCACCTTGAAATTTCAATCGAGGGAAAGACAAGGTGCATTGCTTAGTGGTATACTGCAAGTAGCATTAATGCCAGGCGTAAGAAATTTCGAAGCAATGCGCTGGCGCTAGAATTCCAGCAAAGTAGTAAAGTATAGGACCCTGCAGACATAAGCTGCTTCTCTACATATCTACAGTGACCTGCAAAAGGTATCCGATAATCTTCTGAAGGGTGTAAAAAACGCATCTGCCATCCATAACTTCCTTTTTCACTCTTACAAATTGCTTACCCTATGATGCTCTTTTACTTAAGAAATAATAATGTTACTTTTAAAGAAAATTGAATTTACATATGATAAGGAGAATCTGATATAACAAGCTTTAGTATTAAATCTTTTTATAAATAAATTCGAAGTAATACTAGGAATTCCATAAAACATATTGAAGGCAGAATATTGTAGCAGTGAGTCTATAGAGTTGCTCTAGTAGCTAGGCTGGCCCTGCTACAAAGATAGGTATATGCTAATATGCAGTAGAATATTATAGAGACTGAGAGAAGCTGTAATAATACAAAAGAGCCTGGTGCAGTAATAAGTATGGGAGCAGGCATAGCTAGTGTATTTATAGATCTACTGCAAAAGGAATAAAGAAATTAGAGAGTTTTTAATAAGGAAAGTCTTCCTTTATTTATAGGACTATACCAAAAGTATCTATAATTTTCAAAATAGCGAAAAAAAACATATTAAAAGTTGTAATTACTTAATAAATATCAATTATTATATTATAAAACTTAAGAAAATTATTCATCAATAGTAGCAATATTTTAATATATAAAGCAACTTCAAGTTGTCTTCTGAATATTTAGGATGCTACTATCCTTTTCCAGCAATAACTGCATCTTGCCTTTATTAAAGACTCTAGATAAGACTCAATTATAGCCTTATCTACTAAATCCTAAGCTTTAATTAAAGTATTATCTACAGCTCTTTCTGCCTCTTTAATATTGCCTAGCGAACTTAACTTAGGGTTGTAACAGTAAGCCTATAGAGTTGCCCTTGCTAGGCTGACCTAGTTACAAAAACCAAGTTTATGCTTATATGCAAAGGAATATCATAGAGACTGAAGGAAGCATATAAAGCAAACAAAGAAGGGGACTATAGCTAGTATAAGGTCTATGCCCTGGCGGCCCTTTGGGGCCAGGGGACCTTGCTTTGCTATAGTCTATTAGCTTTATGATTATTTATTATTAATCAGCTGACGACCTATTGCTAGCGCTAAAATCTATAGCCCTCTATAAACTATAGGATAGATTTTCTAGACCTATTATATGCACCATTCAATAGGTGCACTAGATGATGATAGGCACCTTCTATAGGCATAATTAGAGCATTATTAGAAGGAGGCAACCACCTTCCAATAATGCTACTAAGTAGCTAGTATAACCTTTATATAGAATTCATCCTTCTTTATACTATTATTATTAGCAAAATGCTTCCTACAGTAATAGTAGCAATTATAAGAGTCTATTCCATACTACTAGAGCTTCTTAGACCCAAATATTTGTAACGACGCAAAGACACTCAGAGTCGGTATGCCTAAAAGCATAAATAAGTATAAGAGCAAATATGAGACAAGAGTGTATTCATAAGTCTACTATAAAGGAAACAAAGAAGTTAAAGAGCTCTCTTAGGGAGAGTCTTCTTAGGTTTATATATATGCGAATATTAAGGCTAGGCTAGTTCTAATCCTTAATCATTTTGCAAGATATACTTCTTTTGGATCTTAATAAATCCCTTTTCCTCTAAGAAGTTAAGCATAATCTTAGGTCTAAAAGTCTAGGCATAAGGCTAAGAGTCTAAGCATAAGGCTAGTGTTATATTATCTCTTCTCTTTGAAAGAGCTTACCCTTAAGCTTAATTATTAATCCTATAACTAGTTGCTATAATAATAGTAGTATTCTATTAGATATATTCTTTATGTTTCTAGTATAGTCTATTATTGTTGGCATAAGACTTTTATTATAAGGATAGGCCTAATCTAGAGTTAGCATAGTATTGCGCTTATATAAGCTTTTCTTTTTCTCCTCTTTCTAAACTTTATTCCTTTATAATAACCCTCAACTATATAAATACTATAGTGCTAATTTAGCGTTTCCTACCTAAAACTAATAATTAATAGTCTAATATTAGTATTACTACTATCAACTACTATTATCATAAGTAAGTTAAACCCTAATATAAGCTAAGTTTAGGGCTAACAAATTTTAGTACTAATTCTATTACCTACTAAAGCTATGCATAAGGCCTATTAAGTCTACTGCTGCTACTGCGCCTATTAGTTGTTGTTGGACCTAAGTTATTACTATGTCTTTGCCTCCACTTAGAGCAAGAAGTGCATATAGTATAATATGCAAAAAGCTAATTATATTTTAGTATAATTAATACTCTATAACTACTTTATACTTTGCTAATAGTAAGAAGCTTTTGAAATTTGTTTAAGATGAGTTTCTTACTCTTAGTGATGCTTTGGAAGAGTAGAGGAGGGATGCTGCCTAGCAGTAAGAAGAAGAAGAAGAAGAGGATAAAGCAGTTGTAGATAGGAACTAAAGATTAGCAAAAAAGGAGGCTATCAAATGAGTTTAAATCTTAACTAATATGCTTTTAGTTGCTAATATAAAGGCTCTAAAGGGGGCTAATATTGCATTTATAGTAATAGTAGAAACTTAGGACTTAATAGAATTAATAGCTTTGCAATATATAGAGAATCTTACTCTTATATTAGTAAGTTTATTCTATTCCTATAATTATTTTAATTTAATATATATAAGGGAGAGATAGGCTTGCTTTGCAAGTTCTTAATATAAATAGCCGCCTTATAGTGTTGGAGGCAATTAGCGCTTAGATAGTTAGTCTTCTTAAGACTATTATAAGAGTAGTAGAGTAATTAGCAGCAGCAGTAGAATATGGTATTATAGGGCCTATAGCAGCTAGGGTTATTGCAGGTGGAAGAGCTCCTATAGGAGGCGCTTATAGTAGTAGTCTATAAGCCTTAGATAGAGAAGATAATAGAAGCAATAATAAGTAAATAGTAGTATTATATGAAAATATACCTAAGGTGGTTATGCCTTTTTGCTATAAGCAATTCTACTCTTTTGTAATAATGCATTATCTTCTAAGTGACTATAATTATTAATTCCCTCTTCCTAAGCTTTAAGCTATACTTATAGATTATGCAGAGGTCTTAGCTTTATAGGATATTCTTAATAGAAATCTCTAAGTTTATATAAGGAACTTATGAAATTTAAAGCTAGGTATTATATAGGGTTAAGGTTGTATCCTAACTACTTAACTTAGTACTTAAGTCTATTTCTAAGAAGGTATATACTTAGGATCTTAGACACTTTAAACTCTTCTTATCCTATAATAATTTCTCTAATAGGCTAAGGCTATTCCTAACTAGAGAGAGGATCTTAAGGATCTTTGAAGAGAAGTTCTAAGGCAAAGACATTATGATTAGTTGATCTAAGAGGGAGCTTAATCTAATAAGAATTATCTACTTTTTTAAGAACCTTAAATAATCTATCCTATTAGTTGGAAAGTTTCTTACTAAGGCGATAGTTCTTAAGGTTTCTTATTGATAAGTAGATTATATTATTTAGTTGCTAATTGATTAGCCTTTGGTGTTAATTAACTAAATTAGATATATAGTCTTAAGCTTACTTTATATTCGCCTTTGCTACTTCCTAAGTGGCATATATATGCTAAGCAATTAACTTAGCTTTTATATAATTTAATTTTTCCTAAGGGGACAAAGGCTTTAGTGATTTCTAATCCTAGCTAACATAAGGTTCTTATCTATAATTTAGCTAATATAAGGCTATACTAATAGAAGTATAAGGAAGAATAGCTTAGGCTTAGTCTATAATAGGAATTAACTTACTTTAGTTGTTTTAATAATAATTGACAAAAGGCCTTAGTCTTAAATCAATATACTTATTTATAATCTCTATTTAGCTATTAGTTTCCTTATAGTAAGTAGTAGAGAGTTTGATTTTAATACTAATAATATAGTAGAACTCTTTCCAAAATGAAAAGACAAATTAAAAGCCTTAGTTAGATACTATAGTTTTAGGGGTATAACTAAATTAATAGATCTATTAGATAAATAGCTATATGATTCCCTTTATATTAATGTCTTTTTGATAAGGTATAGTAACTAATACTTTACTAAGTTAGTCAATAAAGATAAGAATTTGATTGAAATTATGCTTATCTAGTAGGAAGTCTTTAAAGTCTATATATAAGTGCTATATAAGGTATTATAGAATAAGCAATAGCTATAGTAACCTTTGCTATTTCATAGTCTTGGAATGTAAGTACTAATAGGATCTGCAATTACTAATATAATATTTGCAATCAACTCCTATTCCTACCTAGTAATACTTTAGCGAAAGCAGCTGATATATCTTAAGGCCATTAGGATGAGTAGTAGAAACTTAATTATAGGTTTCTTAAATAAGATAGGTATATAATAGAGTATTATATTACATATAAAGGTGACCTTTGTAATAAAGCAACTTATTATCTAAGGTGTAATAGTTTAGTAGCTCTACTTTTAGGTTATCAAAAGAGTTATAGTTATCTTAATAGAGTTTCTTAATGAGCTTAAAAGAGTCTTAGGCTAATAGTAGGGACTTATTGTTAGAGGTAGCAAATAGGACTAATATATTTTCCTTAGTGGAAGAAGAAAGAAATTTTTCAAAGAGTTTAGTGTTAATATAAGGGTCTAGATATGCTAAGGGTAAGAGCACTTAAGATTAGCTATCAACTTTTGCTTACTTATATAGTAGGATATCTTATTCTTATCGACTAAGGATATTAGCCTTTTGGTTTTCCTTGCCTAAAGTATATATAATATAAAAGTTGAAATCAGATAGGAACTCTATTTATTAGTATTATTTGGCTATAAGAACCTTTATTATCATAAAGTACTTAAGAGAATGATAATCTAAGTAAATATCAACTTGCTCTTTAAGAGATATAAGCTTAAGTCTCTACTTATAATATAATTCTATAATTGCGAAAAGCTTTTTATTATAGATCTTCTAATTTGGTTTATGACTAAAGAGTATATATAAGTAGAAGCTAATAGGGTACTATTGCTAATCCAAATGCTATTATAAGAATACTTTAGCAATAACTCTATTAGAGGAATCTATTTCTAGTTTTAATAGCAACTTAGGGTTAAAGTAGTAAATTCTTTATATTATAAGCAGCTGTTTTCTTAATTCCTCAAAGGATAAGCGGCATTCCTTAGTCTAATTCTAAGGGACTATTAGTTGAGTGAGTATCGCTAGAGGCTTAGCGATAAGGCTAAAGTTTCGAATGAATTATTAGTAGAATTCGCAAAATCCTAAGAAGGACTTTATACTAATAATTATCTTAGGGTATTTCTAATTCCTAAGTAGTTCAACTTTCTTTAGATCTAGTTTAACTCTATTTATAGTTAGAATATAACTAAGATAGTAAGTCTAAGTAATATAGAATTTATATTTCTTAATATTAGCTTAAAGTCCAGCTTCTAGAAGATGTTTCAACACCTTTTCGACATATTCTTAGTATTGCTTAATATTTTCTAAATAGATAAGAATATTATCTAAGTAGATTATGCAAAAATTATTTAGATAATCTAAGAGAATATTATTTATATACTTTTAGTATATCCTAAGGCTATTATATAATCCAAATAGCAAAACCTTATATTTATATAAGCTATATCTTATTCTAAAAGTAGTATATTCTTTAGATATAGGATTTATATGAATTTGATTAAATGCTACTTAAATATCTAGCTTTATAAAGATCTTAGCCTTAGAAACCCAACCTAATAGTTTATTGATTTAAGGAATAAGGTAAGCGTTCTTATAAGTAAAAGCATTAAGCTTTTAGTAGTTGATATAGAAACAAAAGCCTCTATTAGATTTCCTAACAAATAAGACTAAGGAAGCAAAAGGGCTTATGCTAGCCTTAATGAATCCTTTATCTAAGTTTTTAAGCAAATATTCTTTTATAACCTTAAGTTCCTTAGTAGATTATTAGTATAGTAGCAAATAGACATTAGGCAAAAGACCTTTTAGCTATATTTTATAATTATAGTATTAGTAAGGTAGTAAGGTGTTAGCATCTTTCTTTGAAAAGGCTTATCTAAGTGATTAGTACTACTTTAGGAGTTATTTGTTAATTAGCTTTTTGATGTTAGGAGCTTTTAGTTTATATTAATCTTCTAATATTTGATCGACTTTATAAATGCTAGTCTAGAAGAACTTAGTTTCCTTATGCTTTATATTATAATGAAAAGCATTTATGCTAATCTTATATATTAGTATTAATAACTTAATTAATTTAGGAACTAAAGATGCTTTATATTGAAACAAAGGTTAAGATAATTCTAGAGTTATAATAGAAATAGGCTAAGTAAGATAAATAGGAATTTCTCTTAATTGCAGCTTAATAAGATTAATATAAAAGAGAGAATTATCTTTCCTTCTAAGCTTATTGCAATATATTATATTCTTATATTAAAGCATATTAGTTTAATAATTCAACTAAAGTTAGAAGACCTTTAGTCTAAGCTAAAGTAAGATCTTTTTATGAAATTAAGGAGTTGAGGGATAAGCAAATAGCTATAAAAATTGATTTGTATAAGCATCTAGTTGGAGTTAGAAGCATTTTATCTATTTAACTCTAATAATAATATTATGATTCCTTAGATCCAAAATAACCTAAGGGCAATTATAGATACATCTGCTATTAATAGTAAGGTGGAAATGCATATAGTATATAGCTTAAGTATATACTAAATTCTGAAATCTGCAAATAGGAATAAAAGAAGAAAGAAGGAGAATTTTTGAACCTATAGCTTTAGATAAGTGTATAAATAAGGAATAATTAAGAAATAAGTAGCTAAGTGCTTTAGTATCTGCTAAAGCTTATATAGATACTCTAAGTCTATTAAGACTAATAATATAAGAGGTAAGGAATTGCTTTCCTCTTATAAGAGAGTTAAGATTAAGTTTTGACAAATTGCACTTTTTTAGGCCTAGATAAGAGTCTTTTCTTAGGCCTTTTTGTTTTCTAGTTCCTTTATATCTTCTATATTCTCTAATGCATCTAATTCTTCTTCTAAGTTATTGAAAACATTTATTTTTCCTTCTGATATGCATTTATTTTTATAATAACCTATCTTTCTACAACCCTAATATATAGGCTATTTGGGTTTATTGTTTGACTTTAAGGTAGGATTATAATAGAAGGAAGTAGATAGCTTAGGAGGTTAAGAGCTAACACATAAGAGAGGTGCTTGCTTAGAAGTCTTAGCGCTAATAGAGCAATAGGCAGAAGTTGATAATAGTTTAGAAGTGGTAGTAGTAGTATTTTAGGAAGGAATAGATGAAACTTTAGAAGTATTTTGTAATAAATTAAGAATTTGATTTCTTTATTGCTTAGTGTCCAAAGCATTAAGTTGCTGCAACATTAGAGAAAAACTTCCCTTTTATATGAATTTAATTAATATAAAGGCGCCTTAGAGTTGTAGAGTAATCTTATTCCATATATAAAAGAACTATTTGCTTTAAGTGACTTTGCTTTGCAAAGCAGCTGATTAGAAATAAGCTTAGAACTAAGGGAAAGTCTTATTAGCATATCTTAGCTTGCCTATTTGCAATAAATAAAAGGTAGATCTAAAAGCATTAGTCTCTTAGCTTATAAGAAAATAAGAAGCTAAGAGATTAATCATCTTAGTACTACTTTGAAATAAGTTAGTAGCTGATAAATATTATAGCTCTAAATAACTTTAAGCTAAGCTAATAGTAGATCCCTAAATTAAGGCTTAGTAAGCTTACTTAGTCGGATAAAGCTTAGAGTTGACTTTAAGCTGGTTAGTTATAGAAGCTTTCTATTGTTTGAAAGAAGGATTAGTTCTATTATCTAAAGGGAAGATCTTTTCTATTAATTGGATTTTGATCTTTCTTATATTCAAATTAGTATAGATACTTATATTATAGTCACTAATTAGCTAAGTTAATACTCTTTTGATAGTTAATACTACTCTATTTGTCTTAGCGCTTAGGCTAGGAATTAGCATTAGTAGTTTAGGCTTTAAATTAGCAGCTATTAATTGCATTAGATTTCAAATCTTATCTTACAAATAATTAATAGCAGTTTGATTATTTTTATATTAAGATTTTTAAGTCTATTCTATAGCTTGAAAGGTGCCTTAGAGTATATTTGGGTTGCTAAAATCTTAAGTATCCTTCAATTATGCTTAGCATTTTTTGCTTTTCCCTTTATTTGAAAGGCTTAGAGTTGGAGAATTAGCAACTAAGTCTTTAAATGCACCTAAAGGAAGCGATTATATAGGTTGAGGAAAAAAGGGAGTTTTGCTTATTTTAAGTATTCTTTAGAGTAATAGCAGAAGTATACTAATATAGTATTAGGAGTATAGAAAGGGATTTCTAATAGCATAATGCTAATCCTTATTTCTATTTATAATACCTCTATAAAGGAAGTAGTTGAGGAATCCTATTAGCGAAGATATTCCTTAGTTTATACTAGTTAAGAATTATACTCTAATTCCTAGTTTATATAGGAGATCTCTAGGATTCTATCTTTAGATAAGTATAGCTCTAAAACGCTTTCAAAACGATTTAGCCGCTATGCTTAAGGGGTAGGATATTATATAAGCTATCCCTAGCAGAGGAGAACTTTTTTGTTTAATATAATAATGCAAAGATACTTAGAGTTGGTATACCTAAAAGTGTAAATAAGTATAGGAGCAAGTATAAGATAAGAGTATATTTATAGGTCTACTATAAAGGAAACAAAGAAGTTGAAGAGCTCTCTTAGGGAGAGTCTTCTTAGGTTTATATATATGCGAATATTAAGGCTAGGCTAATTCTAGTCCTTAATCATTTCGCAAGATATACTTCTTTCGGATCTTAATGAATCCCTTTTCCTCTAAGAAGTCAAGCATAATCCTAGGTCTAGAAGTCTAGGCATAAGGCTAAGAGTCTAAGCATAAGGCCAGCATTACAATATTAAGCCCTACCTCCTATTTACCTTTCTCAAAATATACATTAGAGAGTAGTAAGTATATAAGGCTATAAAGCCTTAGTATATAAGATCCCTGTATAGATCCTAGTGCTAATCTGGAATATACTAGCTTTATCTGCCTTACCTATTAGCTTTATTAATTTATAGATATAGACTGTAAGTAGTCTTCTAAGATGAAATTATTTCTCTAGATCTATAATTAAGTTATTAAGACTATCCTCTTCTAGCCCTAAGTCTTCCCTTAATAATATAAAGATATTCCTATTCATTATAAGTAACCCTAGTATTATTACTAGACATTAAGGAGGGACCTATGATTATTAAGAACTTCCCTTTGGATTAGGTTATTGATAAATTAGCCTTATATTAGAGTGGCCTTAAATTCATAAGACTTATAGATATATATATACTAAAACCCTTCATATGACTATAATCTTAGCATAAGAAGGCAAATCGCTAGAAAGAATACTCAATCAGCGACCAAATTGTTGATCTAAAATCACAGCTTTAGTAATATATTTAGTAGTACTATATGAGTCATATTATAAGCTGTATTATAATTCGTATTATGAATCATATTATGAGTCATATAGCTTATGCTATTAGATTCATAATCTAGTATAAACTTAGGATTTTCTAAAAATACTTTATAGAAGATTCTAGAGCTAGATATTTTATATATAGAGATTACTCTACTCTTATAGTTTAAAATCAAGTCTCCAAAGGTTTCCTAAATTCACTATTACTTTTCTCTATTCTATTATTATAGCTTCTATTCCACATGGTAGTAATTCTTATAAGCTTTACTGATAAGAGATAAGGTGCTTCTCTGCAAATCAAATTCCATAGCCAATCAAGCAACTTACTTCGGCTAACCCCTACTTAACTAATCAATAGCAAATCTTATTAAACTAGTGAATCAGCTATCAACCTAAACCTAAGTAACAAAAGGAGCTTCTATTACAGCTTTAATTTACAAAAAGCTAGGTGCAATAAATACTATAATTAGTAAGCTTACTCCTATAAGACCTCAACAAACCACCTAGAGCTTGAAACCAACTATTAAGGCCTAAGTCCCTAAGACAAAGTATTAGCATAATAAGCTAGCTACCTTTAGAGATAATAGGAGTATAATATATGGCTCTAATTAGCTTATTTAGTAAGCTTTTAAAAGCTAGCTAAAGCTATATATTAGATACTATTATTATTTTCTTACACTAGGGTGCTTAAACCTTTACAGTATTATATAAAGTTCTATAGTTAGAGGCTATCTAATAAGTATATCTAAGTAATTAGGAGTAGCTATTGGACTAGCTCTTTGATTATATTATACCTTATATATTAGGCTCTTTTTTCAGCTAAGAAGCCATCCTTCATCTGTAAAAAAATATGAAGGCTAATAGTGGCCAGAGGCTGCCATAGGCGCTAGAAACACTAATAGCACCTTTAATATATATCTAATTTTTTAGTACTAATAGCTAATTATAGAATTTTACTTTAGCGACCTAAGCATATTTAGCATTTAGAATGCTAATTTCCTTTTAGGCCTTAATTATACCTTTAGTAATTTAAATTTCAAATGCATTAGGACTTCTCTTAATGCTCTTTCTATAATAAAGGCCTAAAGTATTAAAACTATATAATATATAATTAGTATTAATTATATTATTAGCTATATATCTACTATTATAGTAATTATCTATAATAGCATATATACTAATAAAAGCTCTATAGATATATAATATAATTATAGCTTAAATTATATTATAACTCTTTTTAATATCTATAATATAAATAGTATTATTTATAATATAATTTTCTTATATATATTTATACTTTATCTGCAAAAAAATATAAAGGCTAAAAGTGGTTGGAGGCTGCTATAGGCGCCAGACATACTAATAGCGCCTTAAATGCATATCCAATTTTTTAGTACCAATAGCTAATTATAGAATTTTACTTTAGCAACCCTAGTATACTTAATACCTAAAGTGCTAATTTCCTTTTAGGCCTTCATTATACCTTTAGTAATTTAAATTTCAAATGCTTTAGGACTTCCCTTAATACTATCCTTATAATAAAGACCTAAAGTATTAAAACTATATAATATAGGATTAGTATTAATTATATTATTAGCTATATATTTACTATTATAGCAACTATCTATAATAGCATATATACCAATAAAAGCTCTAAAGATATATAATATAATTATAGCTTAAATTATATTATAATCCTCTTTAATATTAATAATATAAATAGCATTATTTAGAATATAATATCCTTATGTATATATATATATATATATATATATATATATACTATTTTAAGTAAATTATATTTGATATATAATTGGTTATATATATAAATAAATTTATTATAAAACATACTTTAAAGTTTATATATATATAGTTAAATACTTCCTTAGAAGTATCCTATTAAAAGCGCCTTATTTGAAAATGCCTTATTGCAAACACCTTATCAAAAGTGCTTTATTAAAAGCGCCTTATTAAAAGCGCCTTATTTGAAAATGCCCTATTGAAAATGCCTTATTAAAAACATCTTATTGAAAATATCCTATTAAATATACCTTTGAAATGCTTATAAGTTAATTAGCTAAAGAAATCCAACTCTATTAGCTAAGACTATACTACTATTAACTAGTTGTATTATAAAGTATTATAATCTTTTATATTAGATTAAATCTAAACCTTTCTTATAACTTTTATAAGTCTTCTTTATTATATAATATAAAACTATTACTATTATGCTAATATTTGTCTTATATTATTTAGCTTATTATAAAAATTATTTTAGTTATATTTATACTAATAGTTTCTATTAGGTTTAGCTAAGATATTATATCTTTAAGCTTAAATATATATATTAGCTTTAGACTTTCTTTTAAGTATACTTATTAAACTTTAAGATACTTTATAGAAGACTTAAATGCTAATTCTTAATTCCTCAAAGTAAATTAGCTAATTAATATTCTTCTTAATATTATACTATAGAAAACCTATTTACTTATTTTCTTACTAATTAGCCTCTTAAAAATAAAAGCTATCTTTAATATAATTAGTATAATTATTAGATAATCAAAAGTATTATACTTTAAAAGATTATAGTCTAATAGCTATTTTCTACTTTTGCTAATAAATTAGAGCTTACTTCTTTAGCTATAGTTTAGATTATTTTAACTTTAAGATCTTTATGTTATTATTTAAATTATTATTAAAATAATCTATATATTTTATATTAAAAGAATCTAAAAAGATTTACTATTAGTATAATTCTAATTATAGTAATATGATAATATACTTAACTTTAATTCACTTTATAAAGTTGATTAATCCTCTTTAGAGTTAAGCTTATTATTCTAATTTACTTAACCTTAGATATTTTATAAAGGCATATATTGCTTATATATTTTTTAGACTAATTCTTAGATGCTGAAACTTAAAAGCTTTATAATAATCAGCTATATATAAGATGATAATACTTATTAGTAATTATTAATTAATTTACTTTTATAAAGTCTAAGTTATTTAGTAGATTATTTAAGTTCTTATTATAAGGAGTTTTAATAGGCTTTTTATATAATGCAATTAATCTTCTTATTAATACCTTATTTATTTTCTTTGCAATCATTATAAGAATCACCTAATATTACTTAAAAGCTATTTTATTCTAGCTATCTTTTACTAAATTAAATAATGCTAATATAAGATTAATTAAAATTAAGTATAAATAACTAATAATAATAGAAACTTATATATATTATTTTCAATACTAATTAGAACTAATTTTGCCCTTTATCTTTATTTATAATAAGCTAGCATAATTATTATTATAATAATTACTATTATTATCTTAGATAATATATTAAACCAAAAGAGTATATTACTATAACTATATTAAGCATAATAACCTTTTATCTAGTAGAGTAGTATTAGACACTTAATTAAGATATTATTAGTCTATTTTTTTACTTTAGGCTTTAGTAAACTAGTTAGCAATTACCTAAACTTGCTATTAAATAGAATATATACTTCTCTTAGATCTAGTGATAAAATTATATAATCTTATATTATTATTTTCTAAAAACTTTCTTATATTTCTAGATTTAATATATTAGGATATAAGTAAAAAATATTCTTAATATTCTCTTATATATACTATAGGAAGTTAGAATATCTATCTTTAATATAGTTTTGCATTTATACTATTATTAGTAATATTTTGAATAGTTATTGCTTTTTTATACCTTTTTAGCAACTAGTTGTTTTAGCATATAGGCTTTAAAGCTAGCACTTTGCTCTAAATCTTATATTATAGTTTAATAGGTTATAACTACTTTACTTAGCTTTAGCTTATCTTCTTTTAGCTAAAATATTATTTCTAATTTATAATTCCCTAATATCTATGCAATAGCTATTAATAAGCAGCTTAAAGATATCTTTTAGTAATTATATTCTATTAAACCTTATTTAATAATATTATTATAACTATCTTAGGATTTATTTGACTATTATAGCACTATAATTATAAAGCTATCCAACCTAGCTATATTAAATATATTAATATTATTAGTATAATATTATTATTATAAGTAAGCTTATACTAAAGAGCTTAATTTAGGATAATATCTATTCTTAATATAAGAGTACTTCTACAACTTTAGTTAGCTTAAGTCTTAAAGAATCATTCTTAGCTAATATAAATATTAGATATAATATAAGTAATAAATTATAATAAAATATACTAAGCTTAATACTCTATTTTATAATAATATAGATAGTTGTTTCAACTATAGATCATTAGGCACTTAAGAACTTTAAGATTATACTTATAGTATAGTTAATAGCAAATTAGAAGTAATAGTTAAGCTATTAAATAATATAATACTTAGAGTATCTATAAATAGAGAAAAGAAGAAGTAGTACTTTACTAATATAAGGTAAGAAGATTAGCTATATAAAGATTAGTTACTTATTAATATTATATTACTAAATATTATTTACTTATAATTAATTATAACTTATATATTAAGTATACTTTCAAAAGGCGACTAATCAAATAAAGCATATTACTAAGTAGTATTTTTAAAGGCTATTTTTATAGATTAGTATCTTAAGGTGGTTTAAATAAAGCAATTTAAGATAGCTAAATAATAAAGGCTAAAAAGAAATAAGGTGGTTTAAATAAGGTAGTTTAATAAGAGTAGTTTATTAAGAGTAGTTTAATTAGAGTAGTTTAATAAGAGTAGTATAAGTAGAATAGTTTAAGTAAAAAAGTATAATTTAATAGAAGTATAAAGAAAGGCTAAAAAAATAGGATAATATAATAAGAGTAGTTTAATAAGCATAATTATATAAGTAATTTTAGTAGAATAGTATTAAGGGCAGTCAAACTAAGATAGTTTAAGGAGAGTAGTTTAAGAAGAGTAGTTTATATAAAGCAGTTTGCATAAGGTAGTTTAAGAAGGATAGTTTATATAAGGTAGTTTAAGGAGAGCAGTTTGCATAAGGTGGTTTAAGAAGGGTGGTTTAAGGAGCAGTTTAAGTAGGATAATTAAGGAGGGTAGTTTAAAGAGGGCAGTTTGCATAAGGCAGTTTGCATAAGGCAGTTTGAAGAGTAGTTTAAGTAGGGCAGTTGAGGAGGGCAGTTTAAGGAGGATAGTTTAAGGAGGATAGTTTAAGGAAGGCAGTTTAAAGAGGGTGGTTTGCATAAGGCAGTTTGCATAAGGCAGTTTAAGAAGTAGTTTAAGTAGGGTAGTTAAGAAGGGTAGTTTAAGGAGGATAGTTTAAGGAGAATAGTTTAATAGTATATTTAATCAATTATATAATATCAAATCTATAGAATATATTTATATAATATTTTAAGAAACTTTATCTTTATATAATTTAAATAATATAAAATATCTAGCCTTATTTAATAAAATAAATATCTTAATTTCTCTTATCTGCCTTAATATAAAATTCCAAAATACTAATAGCCTATTATTATTAGATCTTATTATTAATAATACTAATCTAACCTCTTTTGCTTAGTGACTTATATTCTAAGATTAGCTAACTAATTAGATCTAATAATATTAGCTAATCATCTAAATTATATAATCCTTTATTTTGAATAAAATAATTTAAATCTATATGCTATAAGATTTTATAAAACATTCTCTATCTAAAGTACTTAAGATATATATCTTTAGGCTTTGAAAATCTATATTCTATGATTATTAGCATATTAATCCTTATAGCAATAGACTTTAACTCTAAGAACTTTAGACTAATTAAATATATTATAATATTTCTCTATATAAGAAAGGTTATAAGTCTTATTTTATATATCATATTTATAATCTTATTAAGTTTTATTATTTGTTTATTACTAATAAGTATAGAATCTACAAATTTATTTACTTATATTCTTTTATTTAGAGAATTTGATATAATAGTTGAATTATCTAATAAGCTAACTAATAATATCTTTTCAATTATTAGTTTTATAAATAAAAGTAGTATTTAAGGTTGCACCTTTTACTTTAATTATAAAGTAGATATATTAGATAGCTATAGATTAGAATTTATATCTTTAGATAATATATCCTTAGTAGACTTAAATCTACCTTTGCTAATACTCTTCTTCTAAAGACTAACTATATATAGCCTATATATAAGAAAATATCCTTTTATCTAAGTAGTCTTATTATTAGGCTATAGTTTATTATTACTACTTTGAATTAATTCTATTAGCTTTATAGCAACTAATTTAGCTTACTTTAGCTAAATGTATTTTATTATTAAGAGTAGCTCTTTTATAAGTAGACTCTTATAGGCTTAGTCCTATTATTCTTTGAAATCCTTAGCCTTAATATCTAAGACTTAAAGAATAATAGCATCTAGTAATACTTAAGCACTAATATCTTTTGCTTATATATTGATCTAAAGCTTCTAATTTGAATTCTTCTCTTTTATAAATTATACTTCTTATCTAATATTATTATTAGCTAGCTAAAAAATAAATCTAAAAGTATTCTTATCTAAAGATAATTAGCTTATTTAGAGAAGATTTAATGTAGTTAATTTACTATCTGCTATTTTATCCTTTTATTCTTTACTTATTTGCTATAGCTTATATTAGATAGTAGAAAAAGTAAAAAAGATATAGTAAGATAATAGAATTAAGGTTAAATAAAAGAGAATTCATTAGGAATAAGAATTATATTATAATAGAACTTTTGTCTTATATATTAACCTTATAATACTAAAGACTTATAATAAATAAATATATAAGGAAACATATAAAACTAAAGCATAGCTATCTATTAGTCTTTATGAATAGTAAGAATATATATAGCTAATTCTACTGTTTTTATAATATACCATTTTAGGTAATATTTGCTATAAACTGTTGATCTAATGATCTGCAAATCACAGCTGTATTACTATATTTAGTATTACTATATTTAGTATTACTATACTTAGTATTACTATACTTAGTAGTACTATATGAGTCATAGTAGGAGTTGATTACGAATTATATTACGAATCAATATTCCTTTAATCTAATTCATAATCTAGCATAAATATAGAATCTTCTACTATATAATTAGAAGATTCTATATTTATGCTAGATTACGAATTACTACCATGTGAAATAGTATGTTATAATGATATAATAGAGAAAGAGGTAAGAGTAAATTCAAGAGATCTTTTGCAGACTTTGGAAAACTTAATTCTCTAAGCTATAGGGGAAGAATAGTCTTTATATACAAAATATCTAGCTCTAGAATCTTCTACTATATAATTAGAAGATTCTATATTTATGCTAGATTACCCATAGGTATAGAGGGATATTCCTATATAGGCAAATGGCCTTCCCCTATTGACTATATTCGATATAGATATAGCTAGGCCTTTTACAACTATAGGTTTAAAAGGAGAGAGATATTTTATGACAATCACTTGCAGAGGCTCTAGAGCTATTTGGGTATATGCTATTAAGCTAAAAGCTAATGCATATGATATATTAATCAACTTTACAAATATGATTAATACTTAATTTAGTAATACTAAGCCTATATTAGCTAATATAAAGGCTTTTAAGCTCGATAATACTAGGGAATTCAAATTAGAGAAATAGAGCAATTACTATAAAAATAACGGGTATATCTGGGAATATATTAGCCCTTATTCTCTATCCCAAAACGGCATAGCTAAGCAACTAAATCGATTTTTAATTAAGAGGCTTATTAGCATCTGCAAAGAGAGGCATATCCCTTTATACTTATAGCCTTAGATATTATAAGCTATTGCTCACATAAAGAATTAATCTTATAACTCTATTGTTAGAAAGACGCCTTATAAAGTACTATATGGTAAGAAGCCTAATATAGACTATATTAGAATATTAGGCTTTATTACCTATATTCTTAAAAATAAGAATTAGAGGGGTAGTAAGCTTAATAATAAGGCAAATAAAGGAATTTTAATAGGATTCGAATCTCCTAATAATTTCCTTATATATACACTAAGAAATAGAGCTATTATAAGCTCTAAAAACATAGCTATTAAGGAAAACATATACTTTACTAAGCATCATAATAATACTCCTAACAAAGAGGTAATATATGATAATTATATTGATTTAATCAAAGGGGTAGAAAGTCTTCTACCTGATAGTAGTAATAATTTTCCAATAAAAAGAGCTAATTTACAATTAGACTCTAGAGAATCATGTGATAAAAAGTCAGATGATTAAGAATCATATAATTAATAATTATATAATCAAAGCTTAGCAAAGCTTAAAACAAAAGGCAAGTGTGACAGCAAAAGCAAAGCATATGTCGATATAGTCGATAAGATTAATATGCTATAATCTTATAAAATTCTAAAGTAAAGAGAGGATAAGTATAAGGTAGGATGACCTATTTATCAAAGGTGTTGCTTAGCCTTCTATTAGCATATGACAACTTTTGGTTATATATCAGAGTGAAGAAAATAGTATAATGCCCTAATTCATTATACTAAGGCAATAGGTCCCCTTAGTACTCTATTCTTCTCTATGCTACCACCTTGCCTTTATGTTATACTATGATATTACCTTCTTATTCATAGAGGTTAAGATGGCCTTATCTTCAATATACTAGTTGGTGAAGTTGTATATTATTCTATTTTCTACCTTGCTAAGGAATAACCTTATTCTTACTAAGTCTATACTACTATTAGTATATATAGTAGTAATTCTAAGTTTAACTAACTTATCCAAACTGTTGAAGGCGCTGATTAATTTTCTATCCTTTAGGTCCTTTAATATGCATTAGTCTTTTGTGTCTTCTATAACTTATTCTAGCTATTTTGATGCTTTTGGTTGTTTTACATCTAATTTAAGGGCTATAATAGCTTTTCGTTTGTTTGAGGTACTAGCAGCAATAGAGGGAGCATTAGCAGAAGGGTTGGGTGCACTAGAGGCGGCTTATAAGTTTTCGATCTTCTTAGCTTATATTTCGACTTATTTAGATAATTAGTCATTTTGTCTTTTTATAGCTGCTAAGTCTTTATATAGTTTATTAAACTCAACTGCTTTAAATAGTATAATAAAGATTATATGCCTAGGTTATAATAAGTCGCCACCTTTTGCTTTAATCTTAGTAATAATTTAGTTGATATTAGTAGGTAGTTGGTTGTTGTTAGAAGCAGCATTAACAATTGTCTTTTAGATTTGCTGCTTAAATACTCTAAATTATAGTAGTTTTAGTATAATCTATAATAGGTTGAATTAGCTAGTTGTTTGTTATAGTCATTCTCATAATTGATTTTATAGTAGTTGTAGAGTACTAAGTTAGGACTTTTTAATAAGTATACTATCCTTTTATAGCACTTAGTTGCTATTTTTCTTTATCTTAATAGATATCTTATTATTATTATTATTATTTTCTAACTTATCTTTAAGCTAGTTGGATAGCTTTCCAACTATTATCTTAAGTATAATAGCTTTACCCTTTCCTATTAGGATAAGTGCTAACCCACTTGCCTAACCTGCTTTGTCAATATTATCTTATAGTTATTATAGTGTTTACTCCAAATTCTCTATTATATTAGTCTTTGCGCTTTCGAATTGCTTATTATCTTTATTATTATTATTATTATTATCTTTATCTAATGTTAATAGTTTATTGAACTAATTAACTAGCAATTGAGGTGGGTTGGGAGTAGTAGGGGTAGCTAAGGAGTAGAGGTTATTCTTATTAATAGGGTTCCAAGCTAGGTTTGCGGCAGCTAGTATAGCCCTAGCAATAAGGGTTCTTTGTCTATCTAGTCTATATTTACTATAAGCTTCTTAGGTAGGAGCATTACTTTAGAGGAAAGTGTTAGCATCCTTAATTATTTCATTAAATATACTAGTGTCTGCTATTATTAACCTATTAAGTATATCTGCTAGTGCTATAATCTCTTCGAAGGTTTAATCTATTGTTGTTGCATTAAGCAGAAGGTTGGTGGCAGGTCCTAGTATAGGGTTTATAGCTAAAGCTAAGGCTATAGCACTATTACTTTAATTATATAGGTTGCTAGTAGTGCTTATAGAGGATAATATACTTATAGTAATAGTCGCTAGGATAGATTTTTCTATAAAGGTAGTATTATTATAGTAGATTTAAGGAATTATTTGAGATTATAAGGGAAGGTGGTGAATAGTTATTTTCGAAGGGATACTTTTAAGTTTAAATAAAAGAATCAAATAAAGAAGGGCATTAGGCAGCTTTGCTACTAATGAGGCTTTAGGCAAGAAATAAAGAAAAAGAGCAAAGGTGAGATTCTTTAAGTAAATAAAGGAAGCAATTTGAGCCTTATATAGCATATGCATATATTAGGTCAAAGGAGGACTAAGAGAGCTTAGTTCTTTCTTTATCTTTGCTAATAAATATTGACCTTTACTAGTTGGTTGTTAAAGAGGTGGTTAAGATTAGTATTATTATTCTAAGTAGCCTATAACCAGTTATCTAGCTGGATTAGTAGTCTAAGTGTATTAAGGTGAGTATTATAATATCTCTTAATTAGAGAAGTAGAATTCTTGAAATTAGCAGTAGAATACTATTAGTTATTTAGGTTCTACTTTACTTAGCTAACTTTATAGTATAGCTATTTGTTTTATATATTAGATGATAAGATCTAGTTGACCTTTTACTCTATATAGCTATCCACTTTAATAGGTGGTTATAAGGGGTTAATCTATCCTAAAAGAGGGTTGATAGCAGCCTTATAAAGTCTATTAGTATGGAATATATTATAAATTTAGAAGGATTCTAGCAACTCTACTTTATATAAGTAGTAAACTATCTTTTTGATTTTAAATAGTCCTATGATAGGAAAATTAAGTTTATCAAAGGGTTAGTTGGTTCTTTAGGATTTCTTAGTAATATAAACAAAGTCTTTTAGCCTAAAGTTAAGAGTATATTGCTTTTTGTTTGCTTAGAATAACTATCTCTCCTAAGCTTTAGCTATTAATTCTTAGGCGAAGTATACTACTTTATTGATTCTCTTAGCCTAGGCTTAGGCTTTCTATTGATTTAGCTTTTCCTAAATAGTATTAAATTTTCAAATGGCTAGTATTTAGTCAAAATCTAACTTTAGTTTATACCTATAGTTGAGTATAAAGGGGGATAGGCTAATAGACTTATAAGGGTAAGCAGCCTTAGCAGCATCTAACATAGGAAGTAAATTAGCTTAATTATCTTAAAAGTAGTTAATAAAAGGATAAAGTTATATATTAATTATCTAGTTGATAATCTTAGTCTATCTGTCTATCTAAGTATACTTAGCTGTTAAGAGCTAAAGTTTAGTCCTTAATAGAATAGATAGTTTATTTATAAAGTCTAAGATAAACTATAGTCCTTTGTCGCTAGTAATAGTCAAAGGGCTATTGCGAAATCTCTATATATAGTAGTAGTATAAGGAGGCAGCTATCTTAGCTATAGCTTTTTTCAATATTAGTAGACTAATATATTGCTTAGATAAATAATCAATAATAATGAAAATAGTATTACAACTATTACTAGTAGAACTAAGGTTATGAAAATCTATTAACAAATCATCCTATATCCTTAGTAGAATAGGTAGAAGTCTAAGCAGCCTTAGAGTTTTGTCATAAGGCTTATATGCTTATCAACAATTATAGTAGTTGGCTATATAGCATTTTATATCTTATTAGTATATAGGCTATTAGTAATATTATTATACTAATTCAATTGTCCTTATCCAACTAGGATAGGCTATTATAATACTATTATGAATATGCTAAAGGAGCTAAGTGTATAGGTTGTTGGGTTCTTTAGGGACAATTAGCCTATTATTATATAATAGTAACCTATTAGGGAATATTAACTATAGCTTCTTATCTTTTACTACTTTTTCTTAATTGTCTTTTAGTAGGGGTTCTAAGCGATTTGCTTATAAGACCTACTTAGTTATTTGGATTAAGTCAACACCTAGGGTAGATTCTCTAGGGAATTCGATAGGTGCTATAATGCTATTAGGGTTAAGGAGTTGATAAGTTTACTCTACTTCTCTAGCTGCCTTTTGGGTTAGTATTAATTCGTCTTTTCAAGAGAGTATATTAGCAATAGTATTTTCTTTGCCTAATTAATAGGTAATCTTATAGTTATACTTAGATAATATATCTATCTATTGGATTTGTCTCTTATTAAGAAGCTTCTTTGACCTAAAATACTTTAATGCTTTATAATCTATTAAGATTAGGAACTTTAATATACTATATAGTTTTATATCTTATTCTTATAGAGCTAAGATTATAGTAAGCATCTCTTTATTATATATCTTATAGTAAGTCTTAGCATTATATAGGCTTTTAGAGAAGAAGGCAATAGGATGCTATTAGTTGTCTTCTTTACTTTTCTAAGTTAATACTCTTATAGCAGCTAAGTTAGAATAGTTGGTCTTTACTTAAGTAGGTTGATAGTTCTAAAAATATAAGAGCAAAGTATAATTAGGAGTCTTTTCTTTAGCTATTAGGAGGAATCTTATTGCTCTTCATTTAATGCAAAAGTAGATAGTATATATTTAGTTATAAGATGGTTTAATAGTTAGGTGATTTGTTTATAGGCTTTAATAAATCTTTAGTAGAAGTTACAAAACCTTAGGAATAACTAAACCTATCATTTGATTATAGGTGGTTTCTAATCTTATACTACTAATACTTTTGTAGGATTGACTTTTATGCTATAGTTAGTGATAATAAAGCTTAGGAACTTAGTCTTAGTTACTTTAAACTCATATTTATTAATATCAACTTGTAAGCTTATATCATAAAGCTATTCTAAGACTAACTATATATGGCATTAATATTCCTAGTGATTCTTTAAGAAGATTAAGATATTATTAATATAAGCAAAGCAGAAATCATCCAAATACTCTATTAGGATAGTGTTAATATATTACTAGAAGGTAGTAGGTCTATTGTATAATTCAAATAGCAGTACTACTAGTTTAAAAGAGCTATATTATATCCTCAAGGCAGCTTAGGTTATAGAGCTAGGTTCTATAAGAATATAATAGAATATATGTCGCATATTAAGCTTAATGAATACAATAGAATAGGCCAGCTAGTTAAGAGTCTTAGTGATTAAAGGCAAAGGGTACTAATCTTTCTTAATAAGGGAATTCAATTATTAGTAGTTAATGTAGAATTAGAGACCACTATTAGGCTTTTTGACAAATAGGATAAGCGATAAGTAGAAGGAGTTGAATAGTTTGATAAATCCTTTCTTTAGATTATCAATTAGGTATTCTCTTATTTTTTCCAACTCTAATTTGCTTATTTTATATAAGTAAGCTATTTTCATCATTAGTTTAAATCTATTAAACTTAATCTTATAGTTGATTAGCCTAAAAGAAGGTAATATATTAGCTGCAGTTTTCGAAAAGCATTTAGTTAAGTCATATAGAAAGGTTAATAGGCGTTTTCGCAATTAGGTTGACTCATTAAGTTCTATATTAACTTAGTTCCCTAATGTATTAGGATTATCTTTATCAATAGAGTATATTTCTTCCTTAGGTTGTTGTTGTTTCTTAAGAATATAGTCTAATTCTGCTATAGTTATTGCACTAACTAATAATTTAGTTTATTGCATATTAGCCTTAAAGACTAGTATAGTAATAGTAGAAATTTAGCTAGTCAGCTTAGTGGTTGGAATAGCATTTAGCTTTAACTCCTATTTATACTTCTAGTAGATGGCTAATCAAATTGCAAAGTCCTAAATCAGCCTAGCTTAGTTGTTTATTAATATAGGAGGTCAGTTGATTAGCAGAGGGAGTACTTTAGTTAGAGTAGAGTCAAAAGCTTAGTCCTATTATATAATATCCTATTAGTCTAATTAGTGTATCTTTGGCTAGTAAAGTTTCTTTTGATAATAATCAACTATAATATTATTTTCTACTAACTATTTGCAACCTATTATCATATTATGCGACCTTAGGTTAGCAGCTAGAAGGTATTAGTCTTTGAAGGTATAGTTGTTGATAGTAAAGTTGCATTAGATAATTTGTTTGATAGCTTTATTAGGTTGTCTATTGAATCCTTGCAGTAGTATTAGCTATTTGAGGTGGTAAGTTAGAAGGTATAATAACTTAGCTAAAGAGGTTAGCTTTTTCTAATTGATTATACTTAATGTATTAGCTCTATAGTTGATTAAAGCACTAAGGTCTATATACTTATTCTTATGTTGAAGATGGCACTTTAATAGGAATTATTCTCTGCTAATTAGCTTTCTTAAGTCGACTGCTTCTTAGTATCAGTTATGCTTTAGGAGGGATACTTATACTCTTAGAGCAATTTATTTTCTAAGTTAGTTGCATAATTATCCTTAGTATATAGCTAATTGTTATTTTCTATAGTTTTATTAAGTGCTTCCTCTTCGACTGGCATAATCTTATTTTAGTTAAGGCAGTTTCTTGCAAAGTGCTCTTTCTTACTATATTTGTAATATATATTATTAGAGGTAATCTATCTATTAGTAGGAAGGTTTTATTTAAAGGCCTAAGAGGAGTAAGGCTAAGGATTCTTTGCTAAGGAATCCTAAACTTTTATAATCTAAAGGGATTCCTAATAGGTTGGTCCTATCTATTAGGATAAAGTAGGCTAAATAGTTAGTCTTAGTTTCTGCTTAGGTTCTATATAGTTAATATATTATAAAGATAAATATAATTACTTATTCTCTTTATCTATAAACTAATTAGCTAAGTCCTTAAGATAGTCGAATTTCCTATCTAATAATTATTCTAATAAGGAGACTTATACTTTGTCCTATAATGCCTTATATTGCTTATTAGTTGATTTATTAAGTTTCGACGCTAGGCGATAGAATTCTACTTAGAAGGTAGAAAAGGTAAAACTACCTTAATGCAACTTATTCTATTAGTCTTTGGCGTTTTGTCTCTTAGTCTCTTAGCTGACTTTATATACTTATTATAATATTTAGAAGAGTTGTAGAGTAGAGTAGATCTGTCTAATAGATCCTTTAGCTAGTTGGTCTCAAATAAGGCTATATGCATCATTAGTCGTTAGGCTAGCTGCATATGCTAAAGCTATTATATTAGTAGGAAACTTAGTGTAATTAATATTCATCTTTTGCTTTATATTAAAGATCTAATCTTTGACTTTTAGTTCTCTTTTACTAAAAAAGGGGCTTAGTATCTTTATCTTAGCTAAATAAGGCTATTAGTAAGAAGTAAGATTATTAGCAGATTATATACTTTTATTATAAGTTATACTCTTAGCTAAGGAGTCTTAGGGTTGATTATTATAATAAGAGGTAGATGCAAAAGAAGGTTAGTCGACTTTAGTTCAATTAATCTATTCCTAAAGAGTATATATTATAGATATTTATTAGTTGGCATAATAGCAAAAGTGCTCTATTAGTTATTCTTCTACCTTAAGTTAATCTTTTAAGTGTTAAGAATATTTCCTACTTTAAGTATATAAATTAAAGAGCTTAAAGAGTTTATCCTTTTTACTCTCTAGGTTAGTCTAAGTAAAAGAGTATATAAGGTTAAGGAAACTCTTAGTAGTAGCTTACACTAAGCTAGCTGACCTTATAGTCATATTATTAGGAAGGGAAGCATAAATGCCTAAGGGAATAATTAGAATAGTTAATTAATTGCTTAGTAGAGGTTAGTTGGTGGGAAATATAGGTATTCCTTCTCTAAGTGAAAGTTTACTAGAGTTGATAGCAAGGTCTAATATCTTTATTAACTTAGGTTGCATATAGGTTAGTGAGATTATAGAAGTTTATTTCTAGGATAGCATCTTATATAGCACTACTATTAGAATACTTCTTAACAAATAGTCTTTTAGTTTCTTTTTAAGTTAGCTAAGGAATATTAACTATTAGTAAGTTTTTTAAGCTAAGCTTATTAGCTCTTTTTTCTAGTTTTAATTCAGGAAGGTACTAAATGTTAAGCATATTAAATAATAATAGTCTATTAAGTTATAAGGAGGCGGATTCGCAGAGTATTACTATATGTCGAAATCTCAAGGTGAGAAGGTCAATAGGAGATGTCTCCAAAGGGGTATTAGTCCTCTGCTAAGTATATTATATCGCCTTCTAAGGCTAAAGGGAAATAACTTTAGAATTATATAATAGTAAAAGTAAAGTATATATTAATATAATTAATAAGATTAATATACTATAATCTTATAAAATTCTAAAGTAAAAAGAAGATAGGTATAAAGTAGGATAACCTATTTATTAGAGGTGTCGCTTAGCCTTCTATTAGCATATGACAACTCTTAGTCATATGTTAAAGTGAAGAAAATAGTATAATACCCTAATTTGTTGTACTAAGGCAATAGGTCCCCTTAGTACTCTATTCTTCTTTATGCCACCACCCTGCCCCTATGTTACGCCATGATAGCAAGGCTAGAGATTATTCTAATTTATCTCTAAATGTTACTATAAAAGCTATAACTAAAAAGTCACAACAACCTAATATATAAGGTTTAAGCTCTAATAAGCCTAACTTACTAAGCATATTCCCTAGTGAAAATAGCTCTAATTTAGCCATTAAGCTAAATAGTTGATTAATTGATAAAGATATATAAGCATTATTAGTTTATAAAACTATAATATATTTAGCTTCTCAAGCTTTTATAAGCTATAAGGCAAATGATAATAACCCTACTTCAAAAGTATACTCTATTAGTAGTAAGAGTAATACTAAGATTATTATCAAAAAGGAAGAATCTATGAATATTCTTATAGAGTCTAAAAAATATAAAGAAGCTATCAACTTAGCTTATAAAGAATATTAGCTAAAAGCTATGCAAAAGGAAATAGACTCTTTAGAAGAGCTAAAAACATAAGAAATTATACCCAAAAAGGCTTAGAGTACTACTACTTATAAACCTCTAAAAACTAAATAGGTTTATAAGCTTAAAAATCATAAAGAATACTATAAATTTAAAGCTAAATTTGTAGCTAAAGGCTTTAAGCAATAATATGGTCTTAACTATATAGACACCTTTGCTAGCGTTATTAAGCAAATAGCTTAGCATCTAATATTTGCTTTAGTAGTACTAAATAGCTAGATTATCTGGAAAATCAATATAAATAATGCTTTTACATAAGGCAATATTAATTATAAGATATATATTACCCCTCCTATAGGTATATATACTTTAATATTCTTAAGACCAAAGAAGTAATAAAGTATAAAAAGATTTCTATTAATTATAAGCATTTCCTTAGAGTATACTTAGTAGTATTAGTTGATAAAAGATAATAAATCTATAGAATAGCATATAAGTTGCTTAGCTATAAGTTGTGCTTAAGATACTTAATCTAAAGGTAAAGCTAAAGGATATAGCTAAATGCTTATTAACCTATTATAAAGCATTAGTAGATATCTTCCTATTTCAAAGAGAGGTAGAAAACCTAAAGAAGTAGTATATTAGCTTAGGATAGCTAGACAAATTATATAATATAATTAAAGTAATAAGAGTATAAGTACTAATAGCACTTAGACTAATAAAACTTTAGGGAAGAAGGTTCTTTCGAATAGTAGATATTTATCAAAATGCTTATATTATTTCTAGTTATATAAGAGATAAAGAGCAAAAATCAAATATCTTTTATATTAATAACTATATAAATTAGGATTAATATTAGATATACTATTAAGATAGATAAAAAGATAAAGGATAAAGGCATATAAATAATATAAGATATAGTCTTTTAAAGGCAAAAGGTTAATATTTTTTTGCATATATAGTAATAGTTTTTTAATATAACTTCTCTAATTAGATTTTAAAACTAACTTATGAATTATCCTTATTAAATTATATTATTCTTATTAAATTGCCTATAATAAAAGCTCTACTTAAACTATTATATAAATTATGCTTCTTAAACCACCTTAGGTAAACCACCTTAGGTAAACCACCTTAGGTAAACCACCTTAGGTAAACCACCTTAGGTAAACCACCTTAGGCAAACTGCTATAAGAGAACCACCTTATGCAAACTGCCTTAGATAAATTATACTACTTAAACTATTATATAAACTGCCTTATGCAAACTGCCCTTCTTAACCGCCCTACTTAAACTATTATATAAACTGCTTTGCGCAAACTGCCTTATGTAAACTATTCTTTTTAAACTATCCTTCTTAAACTATCTTCTTTGAACTACCCTCTTCAACTGCCCTACTTAAATTATTATATAAACTACCCTCCTTAAACTACCCTCCTTAAACTACCCTCCTTAAACTACCCTCTTTAAACTATCTTATGTAAACTATCCTCTTTGAACTATCCTTCTTAAACTATCCTACTTAAACTATTATATAAACTACCCTACTTAAACCACCTTATGCAAATTGCCCTTCTTAAACTATCCTCCTTAAACTACTCTCCTTAAACTACCCTTCTTAAACTGCCCTCCTTAAACCGCCTTATGTAAACTATCCTCTTTAAACTGCCTTATGCAAACTACCCCTTTTGAACTATCCTCCTTAAACTGCCCTTCTTAAACTGCCCTCCTTAAATCGCCCTCCTTAAACTACCTTATGCAAACCACCCTTCCTAAACTATCCTCTTTAAACTACCCTCTTTAAACTGCCCTCTTTAAACTGCCCTCTTTAAACTGCCCTCCTTAAACCACCTTATATAAACTATCCTTCTTAAACTATCTTATATAACTACTTTATGCAAACTAGCCTCTTTGATCTGCCTTAGTTAAATAACTCTCTTTAAATTGCCTTTAACAACTGCTCAACTTATACTACTATATAAACCGCTAAAGGAAGGACTATAAGGAATTACCCTTAGATATTAAGCTACCTTTTTTAGGTCTTATAGACTTAGGTTCTTATATTATAAACTTCCTACTAATAGAAACCCCTTATATAAGGCTTAGTAGTAGTTATTATAGTATAACTAAAGGCAAGGTGGAATATAGCATTAAAGTGACTTACTATCTTTATATAATAATTTAGGATAATATACTATTTTCTTTGCTTTAACAAATAACAAAGGGTTATTATATGCTAATAGAGGACTAAACAACTTATTTAATAAATAGGTCAGCCTACCTTATACCTACCTTCTCTTTACTTTAGAATTATATATGATTATAGCATATTAATCTTATTAATTCTATCAATATATGCTTTGCTTTTGCTATTATAGTAGTATAATTATAGAATTTTTTGAAATCCCTAAGGACTACTTAATTAGTAGCTGAAGAGAAATATGATTTAAATGATAAATTCAGATTTATCCTATTAATATTATTAAATGCTAAAACTATTTAGTATATAATACTATTATATAAGATATATATTATAGTTTATAACTTATTTGAATATTATTTTAATATTATAATTAGCTTTATATAATATTTAGTATATTAATATATGAATATAATAACTTTATTAGTATTTGATTATTATAAATAGCAAGCCTATAGTAATAATAGTAAGCAATAGGTGCCAACTAAGGGCAAATGGTGAATAACTAATTGAAAGTAGGCCTAAGGCTGCCAAATGACTACTATAGTATGCTATTAGCACTAATGGCTAAACTTTAATTCTTTAGTAGGAAAAGTTTTTGCTGATATAGAGTGCTTTTAATAGGGTGCTTCTAAGGAAATATTTAAGTATATATATATAAACTTCAAAGTATATTTTATAATAAATTCATTTATATATATAACCAATTATATATCAAATATAATTTACTTAAAATAGTATATATATATATATATATATATATAAGGATATTATATTCTAAATAATGCTATTTATATTATTAATATTAAAGAGGATTATAATATAATTTAAGCTATAATTATATTATATATCTTTAGAGCTCTTATTAGTATATATGCTATTATAGATAGTTGCTATAATAGTAAATATATAGCTAATAATATAATTAATACTAATCCTATATTATATAGTTTTAATACTTTAGGCTTTTATTATAGAGATAGTATTAAGAGAAGTCTTAGAGCATTTGAAATTTAAATTACTTAAGGTATAATTAAGGCCTAAAAGGAAATTAGCACTCTAAGTGCTAAGTATACTAAGGTTGCTAAAGTAAAATTCTATAATTAGCTATTAGTACTAAAAAATTAGATATGCATTTAAGGCGCTATTAGCATATCTAGCGCCCTTAGCAGCCTCTGACTACTATTAGCCTTTATATTTCTTTGCAGATATTTGAATAAGTAGTACTATTATTTAGGTTATATAATTGACTTGCCACCTTTTAGTAATATATTAATACTATCCTAATAAAGTATTTAGATAATTTCTACTTTACTTATATTAATAATATCTTAATATTCTCAAAGAATCACTAAGATTATTAATGCTATATATGGTTAGTCTTAGAATAGCTTTGCAATATAAGCCTATAGATTAATATTAATAAATATAAGTTTAAGGTAATTAAGACTAAGTTCTTAGGTTTTATTATCACCAACTATAATATGAAAGTTAATCCTGCAAAAGTATTAGTAATATAAGATTAGAAACTACTAATAACTAAATAATAAGTTTAGTTATTCCTAAGGTTTTATAACTTCTATTAGAGATTTATTAAAGCTTATAGATAAATCACTTAGGTATTAAATCACCTTATAACTAAAGATACACCATCTACTTTTATGCTAAATAAAAAGCAATAGGATTCCTTCTAATAGTTAAAAAAAAGGCTTCTAATTATACTTATGCTTTTATATTTTTAGAACTATTAATCTACTTAAGTAGAGACTAATTATTCTAACCTAGCTGCTATAGAGTACTTATATAGAAAAGTGAAGAAGACAACTAATAGCATCCTATTGCCTTCTTCTTTAAAAGCTTATATAATGCTAAGACTTATTATAAGATATATAATAAAGAGATATTTGCAGTAATCTTAGCTTTATAGGAATAGGATATAGAACTATATAATATATTAAAGTTCCTAATCTTAATAGATTATAAGATATTAGAGTATTTTGGATCTAAGAAGCTTCTTAACAAAAGATAGATTTAATAAATAGATATACTATCTAAGTATAACTATAAGATTATCTACTAATTAGGCAAAGAAAATACTATTGCTAATATATTCTCTTAAAAAGATAAATTAATACTAACTCAAAAGGCAGCTAAAGAAGTAGAGTAAACTCAACAACTCCTTAATCCTAATAGCATTATAGTGCTTATTAAACCTTTTAAAGAATCTGCCTTAGGCATAGACTTAATTTGAATAACTAAGTAGGTCTTATAAGCAAATCGCTTACAACTCCTACTAAGAGATAATTAAGAAAAAGCAGCAAGGAATAAGAAGCTATAGTTAATACTCTCTAATAGGTTACTATTATATAATAATAGGCTAATTGTCTTAGAAGAACCCAACTACTTATATACTCAACTTCTTTAGTATATTTATAATAGTATTATAATAGCTTATCCTAGTAGAATAAAGACAATTGAATTAGTATAATGTAAAATAGTAAGATAGGCTGATAGTGTAATAGAGAAAGAGGTAATAGTGAATTCAAGAGATCTTTGCAGACTTTGGAAAACTTGATTCCCTAAGCTATAGGGGAGAGTAGTCTTTATATACAAAATATCTAGCTCTAGAATCTTCTATTATATAATTAGAAGATTCTATATTTATGCTAGATTACGAATTAGATCAAAGGAATATTGAAGGAATATTGAAGGAATATTGAAGGAATATTGATTCATAATATAGTTTGTAATCAACTCCTTCTATGACTTATATAGTACTACTAAGTATAGTAATACTAAGTATAGTAGTACTATATATAGTAATATAGCTGTGATTTGCAGATTAATACGCCCCCTAAATTATAGCTTATAGTAATAGTTAAAATAGTTTTAAAACGTGATTTTAACTAAAAAGGGAAAGAATGAAAAGGCTAGTAATTTCATCTTTTAGAAGCTCTTAATTAAGAGCTAATTGCTCTAAAAAGCCAATAAATTAAGGTTTAGCAAAAGGCTTAGTAAAACTATCAGCTTTTTGATTTAATGTATTTATATATATGAGATCTATGACTCCTTTGTCAATTAGATCTCTTATATAGTGATATTTAACTGCTATATGCTTAGTCTGCTTATGAAACTAAGGATTTTTAGCTAATAATAAGGCTCTATTATTGTCTGTATATAATAGGAGCTTATTTTGCATATATAAGCCTAATTCAATGAGAATTTGCTTTATATATATAGCTTCCTTAGCAGCTGAATTAATAGCTATATATTTAGCTTTAGTTGTACTTTGAGCTATAACTGACTATAGCTTAGATTTCCAGCTAAATAAGCAATTTGCTAAATAGAAGCAGAAACTAGTAGTAGATTTAGCTGAGCTGATATCTCTAGCATAATTAGCGTTGCAATATCCGCTAATATATTTATTAGGGCTATTTTTATAAATTAGCCCTAAGCTTCTAGTACCTTTAAGGTACCTTAAGAGGTTTTTGACTACAATTATATGATTTTTGCTAGGATTTGAGGCAAATCTAGCTAATTTTATAACTGCATAGCTAATATTAGGCCTAATTGCTAGCATTAGGAATAATAAGGAGCCTATTATTTGCTAGAAGCAAGTAATTTCGCTAGGAGTAGCCTTATTAGGATTAGGCTCTAGCTTTAATTTAGGCTCTATAGGGATTTCCTTAGCTTTGCAATCTAGCATATCGAATTAGGTTAAGAGCTTAGTAATATAAGCTTCTTGATTTAGCTTCATATAACCCTTTTTATAGTCATATTTGATATTTATGCCCAAATAGTCTCTAATTAGCCCTAAATCCTTTAATTTAAAGAATTCTTCAAGATTCTTAATAAAGGATTTAATAGAATTGACATTTGGGCCAATTAGAGCTAAATCATCTACATATACGCAGATGATTATATTTAGCTTTTTATTATATAGAATGCAATTATCTGCTAGCAAGGCAGTAAAGCCTAGTTTCTATATAAGGACCTCTTTAAGAGTAATAAACTATAGCTTAGCAGATTACTTAAGGCTATATAAAGCTTTGTTAAGCTTTAGTAGCTTATTACTATATTTTGAGCTATATATACCTATAGGAGAGGTAATATATATCTTATAATTAATATTGCCTTATGTAAAAGCATTATTTATATCGATTTTCTAGATAATCCAGCTATTTAGTACTGCTAAAGCAAATATTAGGCGCTAAGCTATTTGCTTAATAACGCTAGCAAAGGTGTTTATATAGTTTAGACTATATAGTTGCTTAAAGCTTTTAGCTATAAATCTAGCTTTAAATTTGTAGTATTCTTTATAATCTTTAAGCTTATAAACCCATCTAGTTTTTAGAGGTTTATAAGTACTAGTAGTACTCTAAGCATTTTTGGGTATAATTTCCTATGTTTTTAGCTCTTCTAGAGAGTCTACTTCCTTTTGCATAGCTTTTAGCCAGTACTCTTTATAAGCTAAGTTGATAGCTTCTTCATATTTTTTAGGCTCTATAGGAATATTCATAGATTCTTCCTTTTTGATAATAATCTTAGTATTACTCTTAGTAGAGTATACTTTTAGAGTAGGGTTATTATCATTTGCCTTATAGCTTATAAAAGCTAGAGAAGCTAACTATATTGCAGTTTTGTAAACTGATAATGCTTATATATCTTTATTGATTAATTGGTTATTTAGCTTAATAGCTAAATTAGAGCTGTTTTCACTAGAGAATATGCCTGGTAAGTTAGGCTTATTAGAGCTTAAACCTTATATATTAGGTTGTTGTGACTTCTTAGCTATAGCTCTTATAGTAACATTAGGAGATAAATTAGAATAATCTTTAGCTTTGCCTCTTGTTTTAGGCTTTGCTAGGCTTAGATTATATAATTGTTGATCATATGATTCTTAATCATCTAATTTATCACCTAATTCTTTAGAGTCTAATTATAAATTAGCTCTTTTTGTCGGAAAATCATTATTACTATTAGGTAGAAGATTTTCTACCCCTTTGATTAAATCAATATAGTTGTTATATATTAACTCTTTGTTAGGAGTACTATTATAATGCTTAGTAAAGCATATATCTTCCTTAATAGCTATGTTTTTAGAGCTTATAATAGCTTTATTTTTTGGTATATATATAAGGAAATTATTAGGAGATTCGAATCCTATTAAAATTCCTTTATTTGCCTTATCATTAAGCTTATTACCCCTCTGATTCTTATTTTTAAGAATATAGGTAGTAGAGCCTAATATTCTAATATAGTCTATATTAGGCTTCTTGCCATATAGTATTTCGTAAGGCGTCTTTCTAACAATAGAGTTATAAGATTGATTTTTTATATGAGTAATAGCTTATAATATTTGGGGCTATAGGTATAAAGTTATATTACTCTCTTTGCAGATGCTAATAAGCCTTTCGATTAAAAATCGATTTAGTTGCTTAGCTATGCTGTTTTGGGATAGAGAATAAGGGCTAGTATATTCGCAGATATACCCCTTATTTTTATAGTAATTGCTCTATTTCTCTGATTTGAATTTCCTAGCATTATTAAGCTTAAAAGCCTTTATATTAGCTGATATAAGCTTAGTATTGCTGAATTAAGTATTAATCATATTTGTAAAATTAATTAATATATTATATGCGTTAGCTTTTAGCTTATTAGCATATACCCAAATAGCTTTAGAGCCTCTGCAAGTAATTGTTATAAAATATCTCTCTCCTTTTAGACCTATAGTTGTAAAAGGCTTAGCTATATCAATATTAAATATAGTCAATAGGGGAGAATCTGATATAGGCTTTTTGCTGCCTTTTTCAGTAATTTTAGCCGAAATACATAACTCATAGAGCTCTAAGCTTAGATCTCGGATTTTCTTTAGTCCGAAGCTATTCTCTATAGTCTTTAGTATAAGCTCCTTATTCATGTGAATTAGTCGCTTATAATATATAGTAATATCATTAGGACTAAGAGCTTATACTTGAAATAGAGTTTGCTCTATATAAGAATCATCTAGTCGAATTTGGATAAAATAGGCTTTCTCTTCCTATTTTATCTTAATTGGCTTGCTTATATTAGGATGACTAAGCTAAATAAGCTCTCAACTGAATTTGATTGACCAATTCTTATTAGTAAGCTCTTTAGAGCTTATTAAGGTTGTCGCTAAGCTAGGTATATAATTTACCCCCTTAATTATAAGGCTAAGGCCATTTGCCTATATAGGAATATCTCCTATACCTAGAATAGGCATTTTTTCGCCATTTGCTATTATAATAGACTTATTAGAGATTGGTTTATAATTAATAAGCTAATCTCTATTAGGCGAATAGTGCTTAGTGGCCCCTAAGTCTAATACAAATTTGTCTTTATAATCTGTATTAGCTTGGCTAAGTATATAAGAATTACTCTTTATAAGAGTATTCTTTGCTTCTTGAGAAGCAATACTGGAATCATTATTCTATGCGCTTATTAGCGTCTTACTAGAATTAGTTTTAGATTCTCTAGCCTTTTTAGCCTTCTGATTCTAAGGCCTTAATTTAGGGTGTAATTTAAAGCATTTTTCGCTTATATGACCACTGAGCTTATAGTGCATATAGTATTTGCCGCTTGTTTTAGTAAAAGCCTTATTAGCTTAAGCTTTATTAGCTTAAGCTTTATTGGCTTTATAATCTGCATTAGCTCCTATGTGAGCTTCTTCTGATATTAGGTCATTTATTAAGCTCTTTAGGTTGATATCTTCTAGGTTATTTGATATCTCTTTATATTTTCTAAAGGCAAAGCTGTCGAATGAGCTAAGTAGACCCTTAAATATTAGGCTAGCTATTATTGGCTTAGGCAGAGGGCAGTCTAGTTGTTTTAAGTATATAGCACTAGATTATATAGCACTAGTATACTTGTCGATATTCCTATAAGAGCTATAGCTATTATCTATGATTTTGTTTATATATTAAGATATAAGCTTTAGCCCTTTAGTGTCATATATCGACTTTATAGCCCTAAAAAGCTCTTTAGCTAAGCTTTTGTCTCTAAATCTCTCTTGATTTTCTAGAGATATAATTGACTTTAGAGCGCTTAGAGCCTTTTTGCTAGCTCTCTTATAATCACTTAGTTTCTCCTAATACCTTATAGCTAATTCTTCTAATATAGATATATAATTCTCTTCTTGTTTTTTAAAGTAGAGAGAGCATTTAGGAGGTGATTCTAAGCCGTTTATATAAGACATATGGCCATTTATCTCTAGGAATAAGCTAGCTATATTAATCTAATCTATATAATTGGATTTTCCAACTAATAGCTCTCCTTGGAAAGTAGCTATTTTGCAGATTTTTATATATATATATATATATATATATATTAGATTCTTTAGTAAAGAATCTTATATTTTTGCCTTAAATATAATAGCTAAACTTAACGCCGCAAGAAGCTATGCTAATAAAGGTTTCGCTTATATATTAATAAGTAGAGGAAGCTGAGTTTTCTTATAACCCCTTTATAAACTAATATAAAACTACTAGTTTACTTTATCTTATATAATATAACTAGTGTCTTATTCTAGCACCTTCTCTAAGGATAGCTTCTTAGCTAAAATAAGACCCTAATATATAAGGTATAATATAATCAAAGAGCTAGTCTAATAGCCACTTCCTACTGCTTAGACATATCACTTAGAGAGTCTTATATGATACTATATAGGTCTAAGCACCTTAGTATAAGAAAATAATAATAGTGCCTAGTATATAGTCTTAGCTAGCTTTTAAAAGCTTGCTAAATAAGCTAATTAGGGCCGCAGATTGCACTCCTATTATCTCTAGAGGTAGCTAGCTTATAATGCTAGTACTTAGTCTTAGGGACTTAGGCCTTAATGGTTGGTTTTAAGCTTTAGGTGGTTAGTAGGGGTCTTATAGGAGTAATCTTACTATATATAGTATATTTGCATCTAGCTTTTTGTTGATTTAAGCTGATAATAGAAGCTCCTTTTGTCCCTTAATAGCTGATTGGCTAATTTAGCAAGGCTGCTCTAATTAGCTAAGCAGAGGTCTGCCTAAGTGAGATTCGCTAATTAGCTGCAAGAATTCGATTTGTAGGGAAGCGCCTTATCTCTTATTAGTAAAGCTTAAAAGAATTGCTACCATATAAAATAGTAAGCTAAGCTGATAGTGTAATAGAGAAAGAGGTAATAGTGAATTTAAGAGATTTTTGCAGACTTTGGAAAACTTAATTCCCTCAGCTATAGGAGAGAGTAGTCTTTATATACAAAATATCTAGCTCTAGAATCTTCTATTATATAATTAGAAGATTCTATATTTATGCTAGATTACGAATTAGATCAAAGGAATATTGAAGGAATATTAAAGGAATATTGATTTGTAATATAGTTTGTAATCAACTCCTTCTATGACTCATATAGTACTACTAAGTATAGTAATACTAAGTATAGTAGTACTATATATAGTAATATAGCTGTGATTTGCAGATCAACATATAATAATACTATTAGTAGCTTATATATTAATAAGATATAGAATATTATATGGCTAATTGCTATAATTATTAATAAGCATTTAAACCTTATAATAAAACTCTAAGGCTACTTAGACTTCTACTTATCCTACTAAGGATATTGGATGATTTATTAAAAGACTTTTATACCTTTCGTTTTAGTAGTAATAGCTATAATACCTTTTTTGTTATTATTAATTATTTATCTAAGCAATATATTAGTCTACTAATTTTGAAAAAGGCTATTACTAAAATAGCTGCCTTCTTATACTACTATTATATATAGAGATACCATAATAGTCCTTTGACTATTATTAGCAATAGAGGATTATAATTTGTCCTATACTTTATGTATAAACTACTTATTCTTTTAAGAGTTAAACTCTAGCTCTTAATAGCTAAGTATACTTAGATCAATAAATAAACTAAGATTATTAACTAAATAATTAATATATAACTTTATCCTTTTATCAACTATTTCTAAGACAACTAAGCTAATCTACTTTTTGCATTAGATACTACCAAGGCTATTTATCCTTATGAATCTATTAGCCTATTACTATCTATAGTCAATTATAGTTATAAACTATAGCTACATTTTAACTAAATGCTAGCTATTTGAAAATTTAATACTACTTAGGAAAAGCTAAATTAATAAGAAGCCTAAGCCTAAGCTAAGAGAATTAATAAAGTAATATACTTTGCCTAAGAATAAATAGCTAAAGCTTAGGAGAAATAGTTATTCTAAGCTAATAAGAAGCAATATATTTCTAACTTTAGACTAAGAGATTTTGTTTATATGACTAAGAAATCCTAAAGAATAACTAATCCTTCAATAAACTCAACTTTTCTATTATTAGACTGTTTAGAATCAAAAAGATAATCTACTATTTATATAAAATAAAGTTGCTAGAATCATTCTAAATTCATAATATATTCTATACTAACCAACTTCATAAGGCTACTATTAACCCTCTTTTAGGATAGATTAACCTCTTATAACCACCTATTAAAGTAGATAGCTATATAAAGTAAGAAGTTGACTAAATCCTATTATCTAATTTATAGAATAATTAGCTATACTATAAAGTTAATTAGGTAGAGTAAGACTTAGACAACTAATAGTATTCTACTACTAATTTCAAGAATTCTACCTTTCTACTTAAAAGATATTATAATAATCACCCTAATATACTAGGACTATTAGTGCAACTAAATAACTAGTTATAAGCTGCTTAGGAAGATATTACTAACCCTAATTACCCTTTTAACAACCAATTAGTAAAATTCAATATTTATTAGTAAAGATAAAGAAAGAACTAGGCTCCCTTAGTCCTTCTTCAATCTGCTATATAAGTATACTATATAGGGCTTAAATTCCTTCCTTTATCTACTTAAAGAATCTTACCTTTATTCTTTTTCTTTATTTCTTGCTTAATGCCTTACTAGTAGTTAGTCTGCCTAATGCCCTTCTTTATTTAATTCTTTTATTTAAACTCAAAAAAATCCCCTTAAGAATAACTATTTACCACCTTCTCTTATAACCTCAAATAATTCATTCTAAATCTACTACTATAATATCACCTTTATAGAAAATCTACCTTAGTGATTATTACTATAAGTATACTATCCTTTGCAAGCACTATTAGCAACCTGCATAATTAGAATAATAATACTATAGCCTTAGCCTTAGCTATAAACCCTATACTAAAGCCCGCTATTAACCTTTTGCCTAATGCAACAATAATAGATTAGATTTTTAAATAGATTGCATTATTAGCTAATATGCTTATTAGATTAATAATAGCAAACACTAATATATTTAATCAAATAGTTAAGGATGCTAACACCTTCCTTTAAGATAATGCCCTTATTTAGGAAGCTTATAGTAAATATAGACTTAATAGACAAAGAACCCCTATTGCTAAAGCTACACCAGCTGCTATAACTCTAGCCTAAAGTCCTATCAATGATAATAATCCTTGCTCCTTAGTGCTCCCTACTACCCTTAACCTACCTCAACTGCTAGTTGCTTAGCCTAATAAGCTATTAACATCTAATAAAGATAATAATAATAATAATAAAGATACTAAGCAGTTTAAGAGTATAAAGACTAAAATAAGCAAGAATTTGGAATAAGCATTATAACAACTATAAGGTGAAGCAGATAAGGCAGGATAAGCTACTAATAGGTTAGCACTTATCCTAGGAAAGAAAGATAAGGTTAATGCATATAAGATAATAGTTAGAAAGTTATCTAATTAGCTAATGGATAAGTTAAAGAATAATAATAATAAAGATAAAATGCCTATTAAGACAAAGAAGAATAGCAACTAAATGCTATAAAAGGATAGTATATATATTAAAAAATCCTAACTTAATACTCTACAACTATTATGAAATCACTTATAGAAACAACTATAATAAGCAAATAGTTAGTTCAACCTACTATAAGTAGTACTAAAACCATTATAATTCAAAGTATCTAAGCAGCAAATCTAAAAGACTATTATTAATACTACCTCTAATAATAACTAACTACTTGCAAATATTAACTAAGTTATTATAAAGACTAAAGCAAAGGATAGCAACTTATTATAGCCTAAATATATTATCTTTATTATGCTATTTAAAGCAGTCGAATTTAATAAACTATATAAAGATCTAACTATTATGATAAAAGAGAATAACTAATTGTCCAAATAAGTCGAAACTTAGGCTAAACAAATCGAAAACCTATAAGCTGCCTTTAGTATATTAAACCCTTCTGCTAATACTCCTCTTATTGCTGCTAGTGCCTTAAACAAACGAAAAGCTATTATAGCTCTTAAGTTAGATAATGCAAAGCAACTAAAAGCATTAAAATAGCCTAAATAAGTTAATAAACAAATAAGGGACTAATGCATATTAAAGAATCCAAAGGATAGAAGATTAATTAATGCCTTTAATAATTTAGATAAGTTAGTTGAACTTAGTAATTTAGTATTATAGCAATATATACTAATAGTAGTATAGACTTAGTGAAAATAAGGTTATTTCTCAGCAAGGCAGAGAATAGAATAATATATAACTTCACTAACTAGTATATAAAAGATAAGGCTATCTTAAGCTTTCTAAAGGGGGGGGGTAATATTATAGCATAACAAAGGGCAAGGTAGAATAGAGTACTAAGGTGACTTATTGTCTTAGTATAATAATCAGCATAATATAGCGCAAAGAGGAATAGAGTACTAAGGTGACCTATTGCCTTAATATAATAAGTTGGGATAATATACTATTTTCTTTGCTTTGACATATAATAAAGGGTTATTATATGCTAATAGAAGACTAAGTGACTCCTTTGATAAATAAGTTGTCCTAACTTATACCTACCTTCTCTTTACTTTAGAACTTTATAAGATTATAGTATATTAATCTTATCAACTCTATCAACATATGCCTTACTCTTGCTATCATAGCACCCTAGTATAAGAAAATGATAATAGTCCTTAGTATATAGCCTTAGCTAGCTTTTAAAAGCTTGCTAAATAAGCTAATTAGGGCTGCAGATCACACTCCTATTATCTCTAGAGATAGCTAGCTTATAATGCTAGTACTTAGTCTTGGGGACTTAGGCCTTAATGGTTGGTTTTAAGCTCTAGGTAGTTAGTTGAGGTCTTATAGGAGCAATCTCACTAAATATAGTATATTTGCACCTAGCTTTTTGTTGATTAAAGCTAATAATAGAAGCTCTATCTATTGCTTAATAGCTGATTTGCTGTTTTAGTAAGGTTGCTATTGATTCATTGAGTAGAGGTCTACCTAAGTGAGTTTGCTTAATTAGCTATAGGAATTCGAATTATAAAGAAGCACCTTATCTCTTATTGGTAAAGCTTAAAAGAGTTGCTACTATATAAGAGGGTAAGCTATAATAATATAGTAATAGAGAAAGAGGTAATAGCAAATTCAAAAGACCTTTTAGAGACCTTTTGGAAGACTTTGGAAAACTTGATTTTCTAAGCTATAAGAGTAGAATAGTCTTTATATACAAAATATCTAGCTTTAGAATCTTCTATTATATTTTTAGAAGATTCTATATTTATGCTAGATTATGAATCAGATGGCATAAGCAATATTAATTCGAAATATAATTCATAACACAGCTCCTAATATGACTTATAATATAACTGATTTAGTACTACTAAGTATAGTACTAGAGCTGTATCATAATATGACTCATAGTATGACTCATATAGAAGTATAGTACTAAAGCTGTGATTTTCAGATCATTAGATCAATAATACCCCTATCTAAGAAGCTTATAGTAAATATAGACTCAATAGATAGAGAACCCTTATTGCTAAGGCTACACCAGCTGCTGCAACCCTAGCCTAAAACCCTATTAATAATAATAACCCCTATTCCTTAGTGCTTCCTATCAGCTTTAACCCACCTTAACTACTAATTGCTTAGCCTAATAAACTAATAGCATCTAATAAAGACAATAATTATAATAATAAAGATAATAAGTAATTTAAAAGTGCAAAGACTATTATAAGCGAAAATTTAGAATAAGCATTATAGCAACTATAAAAGGATATTAATAAGATAGGTTAAGCTAATAGGTTAGCATTTGCCCTAGTAAGAAAGGGCAAAGCTAATATATATTAGATAATAGTTAGAAAGCTATCTAATTAGCTTAAAGATAAGTTAGAAAATAATAATAATAAAAATAAGATGCTTATTAAGATAAAGAAGAAAAGCAACTAAATGCTATAAAAGGATAGTATACTTATTAAGAAATCTTAATCTAATATATTTTATCTACTATAAAACCAATTATAAGAATAGCTATACTAAGCAACTAACTAATTCAACCTGCTATAGATTATGCCTAAACTATTTTAATTTAGAGTATCTAAACAATAAATTCAGAAAACTATTATTAATGCTACCTCTAATAACATCAGCAAAAACTTTTCCTACTAAAGAATTAAAGTTTGGCCATTAGCATTAATAGCATACTACAGCAGTTATTCGGCAGCCTTAGGCCTACTTCCAATTAGTCATTCGCCATTTGCCCTTAGTTGGCACTTATTGCTTACTATTATTACTATAAGCCTATTATTTATAATAATCAAATACTAATAAAGATATTATATTTATATATTATTATACTAAATAATTCTAGCACTTAGTAATATTAATAGGATAAGTCCAACTTTATTATTTAAATTATATATCCCTTAGGCTACTAATTAAGTAGTCCTTAGGGATACTAAAAAATTCTATAATTATACTAATATTATAATAGCAAAAGTAAAGCATCTGTCGATAGAGTTGATAAGATTAATATGCTATAATCATATATAATTCTAAAGTAAAGAGAAGGTAGATATAAGGTAAGCTAACCTATTTATCAAAGGAGTTGTCTAATCCTTTAGTAGTATATAATAACCCCTTATTATTTGTCAAAGCAAAGAAAATAGTATATTATCCTAAATTATTATATAAAGATAATAAGTCGCCTTAGTGCTATATTCCACCTTGCCCTTAGTCATATTATAACAACTACTACTAAGCTTTATATAAGGGGTTTCTATTAGTAGGAAATTTATAATATAAGAACCTAAGTCTATAAGACCTAAAATAGGCAGTATAATATCTAAGGGTAATTCCTTATAGTACTTCCTTTGGCGGCTTATATAGGGCGGTTTATATAATAGTATAAGTTAAGTAGTTGTTAAAGGCAATTTGAAGAGAGTTATTTAACTAAAGCAGATCAAAGAGGCTAGTTTGCATAAAGCAGTTGTATAAGGTGGTTTAAGGAGGGCGGTTTATATAGGGTGGTTTAAGAGGAGTAGTTTAAGAAGGGTGGTTTAAGGAGGGCGGTTTAAGGAGGGCAGTTTAAGAAGGGCAGTTTATAGAAGGCGGTTTATATAATAGTTTAAGTAGAATAGTTTATATAAGGCGGTTTAAAGAGGGTAGTTTATAAAGGGTGGTTTATATAATAGTTTAAGTAGAATAGTTTATATAGGATAGTTTAAGGAGAGTGGTTTGCATAAGGCAGTTTAAGGAAGGCAGTTTGCATAAGGCAGTTTAAGAAGGGCGGTTTGCATAAGGCGGTTTAAGGAGGGCAGTTTAAGAAGGATAGTTTAAGAAGGATAGTTCAAAAAGGGCAGTTTATATAATAGTTTAAATAGGATAGTTGAAGAGGGTAGTTTAAGAAGGATAGTTTAAGAAGGGCAGTTTGCATAAGGCGGTTTGCATAAGGTGGTTTAAGGAGGAAGGTTTACATAAGGTGGTTTACATAAGGTGGTTTGCATAAGGCAGTTTATATAATAGTTTAAGTAGAGTAGTCAAAGAGGGCAGTTTGCATAAGGCAGTTTGCCTAAGGTGGTTTAAGGAGTATAGTTTATATAGTAGTTTAAGTAGAGCTTTTATTATAGGCAGTTTAATAAGAGTAGTATAATTTGATAAGGATAGTTTATAGGTTAATATTAAAATCTAATTAGAGAAGTTATATTGAAAAATTATTACTATATATGCAAAAAAGCTATTAACCCTTTGCCTTTAAAAGACTATATTTTATATTATCTATATGCCTTTATCCTTTATCCTCTTATCCATCTTAATAGTATATTTAGTATTAATCCTAATCTATATAGTTATTAATATAAAAGATATTTGATCTTTGCTCTTTATCTCTTATATAGCTAAAAATAATATAAGCACTTTGATAAATATCTACTATCTAAAAGAATATCCTTCCCTAAAGTTTTATTAGTCTAAGTGCTATTAGTACTTGCGCTCTTATTACTTTAATCATATTATATAATTTGTCTAGCTATCCTAAGCTAGCATATTACTTCTTTGGGTTCTCTACCTTCTCTCAAAATAGGAAGATATCTGCTAATGCTTTATAATAGGTTAATAGGCGTCTAGCTATATCCTTTAGCTTTACCTTTAGATTAAGTATCTTAAGCATAACTTATAGCTAAGCAACTTATATGCTATTCTATAGATTTATTATCTCTTATCAATTAGTACTACTAAGTATACTCTAAAGAAACGCCTATAACTAATAGAAATCTTTTGGGACTTTATTACCTCTTTAGTTTTGAGAATATCAAAGTATCTCCTTAACTATTACCTCTAAGTCTATTTTATTCTTTCCTAATTGCTTCTAATACTTAATAGCACCTAAAAAGACAATAGGATAGTCTACTACCTAAGCTAAGTCTTTTAGGTATAATTATATATAATCAAAGGGTATAAAATACCCTTAATAGCATTTCTACTTCTAATATATAAACAAAGCCAAAGCCTCTAAAAATCTAAGGAGATTTATCCCTTATGCTACTTCCTTAGTAGAAGTCATATACTTCTTTGTGAATTCCAAATGGTGTAATATCTGATATTAAAGGGATTAGGCTGCTATTAGACCAAAAGAGCTATAATAGTTATGCAAAAGTAGTATAGCTATTGCCTTTATCACTTAAACTATAACTTCTATATTTAAAGCCAACCTAATAGTCAAATAATCTAAGATCTAATATGCTATAGCCTTTAGGTTATTCGCCTAAGTATTATAGCTTATGATTTAGTCTAAGTATATATTGTTTTTGTTTATTTGCTTATAGAACTCCTTTAGCAAAAACTTATATAATACCTCTAAATGCTTAGTATTAAAGCTATTTAGCGCTTTAAATTATCAAATGAAATCTGCATAATAGCTAAGCATACGAAATTTAGGCATATTCTAGTTTGCATCATCTTATATATTTAGCTTATACTTATTAAATGCCTTCTTCAATATATTAATCCTATATGATATTAACCTAAAGTATCTAATTATAGACTTATTATATATTATTAATTATATAATTAATATAAAATCCATAAGTACTCTTAAGTATACTAATGCTTCTAATGCCTTCTCTAAGAGTAGTAGAGTTACTATAAGTATCTAGATTCTAATTAAATTATACTCTTCTCCACCTATCTATTGTATAATCTAGCTAAACTTATTAAAATGCTTTAGGCCTTAGAACCTTAGGATTCTATTGAATCTAGCATTAAGTTATATTAGTCTAATAGACTATTATAGCTTATGATTTACTTTAGTAAAAGCCTTTAGACTACTATAATAGTTTTTTGCTAAGTAGAGATTATAGACTAATTATATAGTTATATCAATTAGATTTCAAAATATACCCTTCTATAAGCTATAGAGCATATCTACTATAAGATTTATATGCATATTAGAATATAAGTGCTACCAAAAGAAAGGTTCTATTAGATATACCTATTGCGGATCTTCCTTCTTAAGCTTCTTCCTTTGCTATTCTTAGATGCATTTCTATATATTTTGCTTAGTTTAAATTAGCTAAGCAGCTATAATATCTTGCAAGTGGCTATATTCTACCTTATATTATGCATATTGTCAATTATACTTAATTCTATATGCTAAGCAAACTTCCTTATGATTAATAGACATAGGTCCTAATACTAGAAAGCAATATCTAATAAACCTATTAGCGTAATTAATAAACCACTTATTAATTGTTAATTATTCTATCTCTAATAAATATTAGTTATTTCTTAACTTAATTATAAAATCCTATATTTACCTTGAAAAATTAGACTTATATAATAATAATATAGCTTAGATTTGATGCTAGCTGCTAGCTTATTATCTATAGATTTGGAAATTGCCTAGGATATTAGAAGAAGACCTAATAGTATTATTGATAGAGATTGCTATTATCTTCTAAGGTGTTAAGCATAATTACCTATTTGGAGATATATTAGCTAAACAACTTAATTGCCCCTTAGCTTTATTATTATTATTTTATCTATTGCAATTATAACTAGTATTAAGGTACCTTTAGGTGGAAGACTATTTTGCATCTTCTACTATTAGTTATTAGTATTTAGCTTATTATAGACTTATTTACTATTGATCCTATATAATTTCTTTACTAGTCCTTAGGCTATATTAGATGCGAAAGGAGTATAGCCTAATAGAAACTCTAAGCAATATTATATAGAGTAATACCTTAGTTCTAATATCTTAGGCTTATTATCAATAGCTTAAGGTTATACCTATACTAGGACTTTCTTTTATATATTATTATATAATATATTATATAGGATATTATATATTACTTTTATTAGGCTTATATATAACTAGATTAACTACTTATTGTCTTAAGTTGCTCTAATGCATCTAAATTTAGCAAATTATACTTTAATATTACTTTTACTAATATTAGCCTAATAAAACTAATTTGCTAAATCCTAATTAACCTCTAACTTAAAAGGCTAATATATATTATTATTAGATATAGATAATATTAAATATAGTTTATCTTCTGCTTTTAATTTGTCAACCTCTCTTAGTATTAATGCCTTTTCTGCCTTTATTTCATTTTCGAAATATTAAAGATATATAACTTCTATTGTATTGCTAGACTTTAGATCTTCGCTTTAATAGCTATTACTATTCTTTTGATTCTTACTATAAATTTTAGAATTAGCTGCAATTAAAGAACTTATTATTTCTATTATATAAGCTAGCCTAATATATAGATAATCCTTAGGTTTATTAATTTCCTCCTCTTTTATACTATTAGCATTTGTTTACTATAGTTAGGTTAGTATAATTCAAATAAAACTAATATATTTATAATGCTAATAATCTTTTACTTATACTATTATCTTATATTTTATTAGTTGTAAAAGTAGTTATGCTAAAGTCTATATTAATACCTATTATATTAGAGTATATATTAATAAAAGTATCTTTATTTATATTTAGTTCCCTTTGAATTTGCTAAGCAAAAGGTAGAATAGAAGTTCTTAATTTTCTATCTAGCAATTTTCGAGCAATATTTGCTATAGGTTTATATTTGTGTCGCCTAAGCCTACTAATACTTTTGATTAGCTTAAAGTATTTCTTATAGCAAATAGTCGGCAGCATTATAAAGACATAAAGGTAAGGCTATATAATATAGCTAGCTATCTAATAGAGAATATTATTAGAAGTTAAGAAGAGTAGTTTAAGGAGGATAGTTTAAGGAGGGTAGTTTAAGGAGGGCAGTTTAAAAAGGATGCTTTAAGAAGGGTAGTTTAAGGAGGGTAGTTTAAGGAGGGCAGTTTAAGAAGGGCAGTTTAAGAAGGTAGTTAGTATAAGATGCTTAGTATAGTATAGTTTAAGAAGGGTAGTTTAAATAAGGCAGTTTAAGGATAATAGTTTAATAAGGGCAGTTTAAATAAAGTAGTTTGAATAGAGAAGTTTAATCTAATAAAAGCAGTAAGGAAAGATCGAAAAATAGTATTAAAGGAGGTTTATATAAAGTGCTTTATATAGGATAGTTTGCCTAAGGCGGTTTGCCTAAGGTGATTTGCCTAAGGTGATTTGCCTAAGGTAGTTTGCCTAAGGCGATTTGCTTAGAGTAGTTTGCCTAAGGTAGTTTATCTAAGGTAGTTTAAGTAGGGTAGTTTGCTTAAGGCAGTTAGCCTAAGGCGGTTTTCCTAAGGCAGTCTACTTAAGGCAGTTTATCTAAGGCAGTTAGCTTAAGGCAGTTAGTCTAAGGTAGTTTGCCTAAGGTGGTTTATCTAAGGTAGTTTATCTAAGGCGGTTTCACTAAGGCACTTTAAGGAGTATAGTCTAATATAAGCAATATAAGTAGGATAGTTTAAGAATATTAAGTAAAGAAGTATAATTTAAGAAAGGCAGTAATAAAGGCATAAAAATAATATCATAAGGTGGTTTAAGGAGGGTAGTTAAGTAGAGTAGTTAAGTAGGGTAGTTTGCAATTAGAGTATTACTTATATAGTATAGTTTTAATAAACTAAGTATATGATTAAAATTATCTTATTTTGAAAAGCATTAACTATATACTAAACTCTAAATATTAGTCTATCTTAATAGCCTTTTGGACTTTTGCATCCTGCTTCTAAGCTTAGACTTATTGAATCTTTAATTATAATATATTAATATTAAAGATCTATTCTTCTATAAGGTTTTTATTATTTTGGATTACTTATAAATATATAATAGTATTCTTATTCCCTTAGTGGCAATATCTATAGAATCCTTACTCTATTATATAAGTATAGTAATCAACTTTAAGGAAACAAATAAAAATTGCTTCTATAAGTGTTAGGCTAATAGCAATTGCTAAACTTATTGCTATAAGAAAGCAGGCAGAGCACTAATCTTCAAAGGGTATATTGGATCTAATATTAAGATGAAACTTATTAAGTATAACTATTTGCTTTATAGGGCTTATTATAGAATATACTAAGAATATATTATTAGGCATATATTTTTCAATATATAGAAGCTACTTAAAGAATATATTAGCTTTATCTAATACTAAGATTAGATAAAATACTCTTATATTATATACTATTTTGAAAATATAAGCAATAATAAAGAAATATATAATTACTATATAGTAAGATAGACGCCCTTTTGCATCTAAAAATCCTAATAGTTGAAATTATGCTAATTTGTTTTTCTAAGTAATTAGCTTCTTAGATAATCTATATATCTTTTTCAAATTATTAAAAAAAGGATCTTTAGCAATGCTAGGCTCAAATAGTGCTAGCTTATCATCACTAAAGGTTGTCAACTCTTAGAACTTATTATTAGTAAGTCTAAAAGGAAGATTTATGTATAGATTAATTATTATAGCTAAGAATGGAAATATAGCAACTATCTGCAAATAATAGTAGAGATTTGCTAGTTTCTAATTAGTCTAATCCTAAGGATGATTTGCTTTATTTGCTAAGAATTTTGCCTTAGCCTTAAGATTCTTATTAGTATAAATCTAATGATTATTTAGCGTAATCTAGCTTGCCTTCTTTTGCTATTTGCATAGGTGAGTTATAGAGATAAGCTTAAAAATATTCCTTAGGATAATTATAACTAAGCAATCTAAGAGGATATTCTTTAATATAAATCAAATGAATAAAGCTTCGACTAGTTGTAGGAGTATATATAAGACTTGCTAAGTAACTTCTTTATCAATTATACCTTTTTTGATATTCTTTGCCTATTAGAGTCCTAGTCTTATAAGTTCCTTGCGATACTATTTCTTAAGTTTAGGATCTTAGATCTACTTATCTTAGACTATTAGCTCTACTAAAGGTATAATATTGCTTAGGCTAGAAATAAATAGTATTCTACTTAGCTAATTTAAGCTAACTTTAATAAACCTTAGGTTGCTATATTAAGTTTTTTCGAATTCTAAATATAGACTATTACTTCTTTATGCATATAATATAGCTTAAATGCCTTTTATTGTTTAAGATATTCAAAGATGAGACTTATTCTTCTATATAGTTTATATAATATACCTTTAAGAAGTAGAAGATATAATATAAGTAAGGTTCCTCTTTTTTAAGCCTTTCTTCTTATTATCTTTGGCTTTTGCCTTATTATATTCTTATATATCTTATAAATAAACTTTGCGATTTGATTAATATAAGAGAAACTTTAAATCAACTAAGTCTATTATTAAAAGTATAATAATTTGGCTATTCTTTCTTAGAGGTAAAAACTAAGATATCTAAGGCATTCTATTAATAATCTCTTTATCTTTAGTAAAAGGCAGAATTTCTTCCTTTCCCTATAGAAGATTCTATTAATCTATAGTTGGTAAGGCGCCTTTATAAGCTTAAGCTAAGCTATAACTAAATCTATTCTAATATGCATTAGAATCTCTTAGATCTAAATAAGTATTAAATTCTTATATCTATATATTTAGCAAACCTATTAGAGATAAGACCAAAGTGGCTTTAGTCCTTAGCTTAATGAAATAACTAAAAGAAGAAGATAAGCAAAGGCAGTAGAATCCATATTCTTTAAATACTAATTATGCCAAAGGGCATAGCCCTATTATATCATCTGCATCTTTGCTAATATGCTAATTTAGATTTTGTTGATCTGCAAATCATAGCTGTATTACTATATATAGTACTACTATACTTAGTATTATTATACTTAGTAGTACTATATGAGTCATAAAAGGAGTTGATTATAAACTATATTATACTTTAATATTCCTTTAATATTCCTTCAATATTCCTTCAATATTCCTTTAATATTCCTTTGATCTAATTTGTAATCTAGCATAAATATAGGATCTTCTAATTATATAATAGAAGATTCTAAAGCTAGATATTTTGTATATAAAGACTATTCTCCCTTATAGCTTAGAGAATCAAGTTTTCCAAAAAGTCTGCAAAGATCTTTTGAATTTACTATTATCTCTTTCTCTATTATACTATTAGCCTAGCTTACTATTTTACATAGTAGCAATTCTTTTAAGCTTTACTAATAAGAGATAAGGCGCTTCCCTACAAATCGAATTCTTATAGCTAATTAGCAAATCTCACTTAGGCAGACCTTTGCTCAACTAATCAGAGTAGCCTCACTAAATTAGCCAATTAGCTATTAAGGGACAAAAGGAGCTTCTATTATCAGCTTAAATCGACAAAAAGCTGGGTGCAAATATACTATATATAGTAAGATTGCTCCTATAAGACCCCTACTAACCACTTAGAGCTTGAAACCAACCATTGAGGCCTAAGTCCCTAAGACTAAGTATTAGCATCATAAGCTAGCTACCTCTAGAGATAATAGGAGTATAATCTGCGGCCCTAATTAGCTTATTTAGCAAGCTTTTAAAAGCTAGCTAAGGCTATATACTAGGCACTATTATCATTTTCTTATACTAAGGTGCCTAGACCTATGTAGTATCACATAAGACTCTCTAGGTGATACATCTAAGCAGTAGGGAGTAGCTGTTAGACTAGCTCTTTGATTATATTATACCTTATATATTAGGGTCTTATTTTAGCTAAAAAGCCATCCTCAGAGAGGGTGCTAGAATAAGACACTAGTTATATTATATAAGATAAAGTAAACTAGTAGTTTTATATTAGTTTATAGAAGGGTTATAAGAAAACTCAGCTTCTTCTGCTTATTAATATATAAGCGAAACCTTTACTAGCATAGCTTCTTGCAGCGTCAAGTTTAGCTATTATATTTGGGGCAAAAATATAAGATTCTTTACTAAAGAATCTAATATATATATATATATATATATATATATATATAAAAATCTGCAAAATGGCTACTTTCCAAGGAGAGCTATTAGTTGGAAAATCTAATTACATAGAATGGATTAATACAGCTAGCTTATTCCTAGAGATAAATGGCCATATGTCTTATATAGACGGCTCAGAATCACCTCCTAAACGCTCTCTCTACTTCAAAAAACAAGGAGAAAATTATATACCTATATCAGAAGAATTAGCTGTAAGGTATTAGGAGAAACTAGGTGATTATAAGAAAGCTAGCAAAAAGGCTCTAGGCGCTCTAAAGTCAATTATATCTCTAGAAAATCAAGAGAGATTTAGAGACAAAAGCTCAGCTAAAGAGCTTTTTGGGGCTATAAAATCGATATATGATACTAGGGGGCTAGAGCTTATATCTCAATATATAAACAAAATCATAGATAATAGCTATACCTCTTATAGGAATATCAATGAGTATACTAGTGCTATATAATCTAGTGCTATATACTTAAAGCAACTAGACTGCCCTCTGCCTAAGCCAATAATAGCTAGCCTAATATTTAAGGGTCTACCTAGCTCATTCGACAGCTTTGCCTCTAGAAAATATGAAGAGATATCAAATAACCTAGAAGATATCGACCTAAAGAGCTTAATAAATGACCTAATATCAGAAGAAGCTCACATGGGAGCTAATGCAGATTATAAAGCCAATAAAGCTTAAGCTAATAAAGCTTAAGCTAATAAGGCTTTTACTAAAACAGGCGGCAAATACTATATGCACTATAAGCTCAGTAGTCACATAAGCGAAAAATGCTTTAAATTACACCTTGAATTAAGGCCTTAGAATCAGAAGGCTAAAAAGGCTAGAGAATCTAAAACTAATTCTAGTAAGACGCTAATGAGCATATGGAATAATGATTCTAGTATTGCTTCTCAAGAAGCAAAGAATACTCTTATAAAGAGTAATTCTTATATACTTAGCTAAGCTAGTATAGATTATAAAGACAAATTTGTATTAGACTTAGGGGCTACTGAGCACTATTCGCCTAATAGAGATTGGCTTATTAATTATAAACCAATCTCTAATAAGTCTATTATAATAGCAAATGGCGAAAAAATGCCTATTCTAGGTATAGGAGATATTCCTATATAGGCAAATGGCCTTAGCCTTATAATTAAGGGGGTAAACTATATACCTGGCCTAGCGACAACCTTAATAAGCTCTAAAGAGCTTACTAATAAGAATTGGTTAATCGAATTCAGTTGAGAGCTTGCTCAGCTTAGTCATCCTAATATAAGCAAGCTAATTAAGATAAAATAGGAAGAGAAAGCCTATTTTATCCAAATTCGACTAGATGATTCTTATATAGAGCAAACTCTATTTCAAGTATAAGCTCCTAGTCCTAATGATATTACTATATATCATAAGCGACTAATTCATATGAATAAGGAGCTTATACTAAAGACTATAGAGAATAGCTTTGGACTAAAGAAAATCCAAGATCTAAGCCTAGAGCTTTGTGAGTTATGTATTTCGGCTAAAATTACCGAAAAAGGCAGCAAAAAGCCTATATCAGATTCTCCCCCATTGACTATATTCGATATTAATATAGCTAGGCCTTTTACAACTATAGGTCTAAAAGAAGAGAGATATTTTATGACAATTACTTGCAGAGGCTCTAGAGCTATTTGGGTATATGCTATTAAGCTAAAAGCTGACGCATATGACATATTAATCAATTTTACAAATATGATTAATACTTAATTCAGCAATACTAAGCCTATATCAGCCAATATAAAGGCTTTTAAGCTCGATAATGCTAGGGAATTCAAATCAGAGAAATGGAGTAATTACTGTAAAAATAAGGGGTATATCTGCGAATATACTAGCCTTTATTCTCTATCCCAAAACGGCATAGCTGAGCGACTAAATCGATTTTTAATCGAAAGGCTTATTAGCATCTGCAAAGAGAGTAATATACCTTTATACCTATGGCCCCAAATATTATAAGCTATTGCTCACATAAAGAATCAATCTTATAACTCTATTGTTAGAAAGACGCCTTACAAAGTACTATATAGCAAGAAGCCTAATATAGACTATATCAGAATATTAGGCTCTACTACCTATATTCTTAAAAACAAGAATCAGAGGAGTAGTAAGCTTGATGATAAGGCAAATAAAGGAATTTTAATAGGATTCGAATCTCCTAATAATTTCCTTATATATATACCAAAAAATAGAGCTATTATAAGCTCTAAAAACATAGCTATTAAGGAAGACATATGCCTTACTAAGCATCACAATGGTACTCCTAACAAAGAGTTAATATATAACAACTACATTGATTTAATCAAAAGGGTAGAAAATCTTCTACCTAATAGTAATAATGATTTTCCTACAAAAAGAGCTAATTTACAATTAGACTCTAGAGAATGAAGTGATGAATTAGATGATTAAGAATCATACGATCAACAATTACATAATCTAAGCCTAGCAAAGCCTAAAACAAGAGGCAAGGCTAAAGATTATTCTAATTTATCTCCTAATGTTACTATAAGAGCTATGGCTAAGAAGTCACAACAACCTAATATATAAGGTTTAAGCTCTAATGAGCCTAACTTACTAGGCATATTCCCTAGTGAAAACAGCTCTAATTTAGCTATTAAGCTAAATAACCAATTAATTAATAAAGATATACAAGCATTATCAGTTTACAAAACTGCAACGCATTTAGCTTCTCTAGCTTTTATAAGCTATAAGGCAAATGATAATAATTCTACTCTAAAAGTATACTCTACTAAGAGTAATACTAAGATTATTATCAAAAAGGAAGAATCTATGAATATTCCTATAGAGCCTAAAAAATACAAAGAAGCTATCAACTCAGCTTATAAAGAGTATTGGCTAAAAGCTATGCAAAAGGAAGTAGACTCTTTAGAAGAGCTAAAAACATGGGAAATTATACCCAAAAAGGCTTAGAGTACTACTAATTATAAACCTCTAAAAACTAGATGGGTTTATAAGCTCAAAGATCACAAAGAATACTATGAATTTAAAGCTAGATTTATAGCTAAAGGTTTTAAGCAACTATATAATCTAAACTATATAGACACCTTTGCTAGTATTATTAAGCAAATGGCCTAGCGCCTAATATTTGCTTTAGCAGTACTAAATAGCTAGATTATCTAGAAAATCAATATAAATAATGCTTTTACATAAGGCGATATCAATTATAAGATATATATTACCCCTCCTATAGGTATATATAGCTCAAAATATAGTAATAAGCTACTAAAGCTCAACAAAGCTTTATATAGCCTTAAGCAATCTGCTAGGCTATAGTTTATTACTCTCAAAGGGGTCCTTATATAGAAACTAGGCTTTACTGCCTTGCTAGCAGATAATTGCATTCTATATAATAAAAAGCTAAATATAATCATCTGCGTATATGTAGATGATTTAGCTCTAATTGGCCCAAATGTTAATTCTATTAAATCCTTTATTAAGAATCTTAAAGAATTCTTTAAATTAAAGGATTTAGGGCTAATTAGAGACTATTTGGGCATAAATATCAAATATGACTATAAAAAGGGTTATATAAAGCTAAATTAAGAAGCTTATATTACTAAGCTCTTAACCTAATTTGATATGCTAGATTGCAAAGCTAAGGAAATCCCTATGGAGCCTAAATTAAAGCTAGAGCCTAATCCTAATAAGGCTACTCCTAGCGAAATTACTCGCTTCCAGCAAATAATAGGCTCCTTATTATTCCTAATGCTAGCAATTAGGCCTGATATTAGCTATGCAGTTATAAAATTAGCTAGATTTGCCTCAAATCCTAGCGAAAATCATATAATTGCAGTCAAAAACCTCTTAAGGTACCTTAAAGGTACTAGAAGCTTAGGGCTAATTTATAAAAATAGCCCTAATAAATATATTAGCGGATATTGCGATGCTGATTATGCTAGAGATATCGGCTTAGCTAAATCTATTACTGGTTTCTGCTTCTATTTAGCAAATTGCTTATTTAGCTGGAAATCTAAGCTGCAGTCAGTTATAGCTCAAAGTACAACTGAAGCTGAATATATGGCTATTAATTCAGCTGCTAAGGAAGCTATATATATAAAGCAAATTCTCATTGAATTAGGCTTATATATGCAAAATAAGCTCCTATTATATACAGACAATAATGGAGCCTTATTATTAGCTAAAAATCCTTAGTTTCATAAGCGGACTAAGCATATAGTGGTTAAATATCACTATATAAGAGATCTAATTGACAAAGGAGTCATAGATCTCATATATATAAATACGCTAAATCAAAAAGCTGATAGTTTTACTAAGCCTTTTGCTAAACCTTAGTTTATTGGCTTTTTAGAGCAATTAGCCCTTAATTAAGAGCTTCTAGAAGATGAAATTGCTAGCCTTTTCATTCTTTCCCTTTTAGTTAAAATCACATTTTAAAACTGTTTTAACTATTACTATAAGCTATAATTTAGGGGGTGTGTTGATCTGCAAATCATAGCTGTATTACTATATATAGTACTACTATGCTTAGTATTATTATACTTAGTAGTACTATATGAGTCATAAAAGGAGTTGATTATAAACTATATTACACTTCAATATTCCTTCAATATTCCTTCAATATTCCTTCAATATTCCTTCAATATTCCTTCGATCTAATTTGTAATCTAGCTTAAATATAGGATCTTCTAATTATATAATAGAAGATTCTAGAGCTAGGTATTTTGTATATAAAGACTACTCTCCCTTATAGCTTAGAGAATCAAGTTTTTCCAAAAAGTCTGCAAAGATCTCTTGAATTCACTATTACCTCTTTCTCTATTACACTATCAGCCTAGCTTACTATTTTACAGAATTATAAAGAAAATAAATAAGGTACTAATAAGGAGATTAATTGCAATATATAAAAAGCCTATTGAAACTCCTTATAATAGGAACTTAGATAACCTACTAGATGACCTAGACTTTGTAGAAGTAAATTGATTAATGATTTCTAATAAGTATTATTATCTTATATATAGCTAACTATTATAAAGCTTTTAGGTTTAAGCATTTAAGAATTAGTATAGAAAATATATAGGCAAAATATGCTTTTGCGAAAAGTCTAAGGTTATATAGATTAGAATAATAAGCCTAGCTCTAAAGAGGACTAATCAACTTTCCAAAGTGAATTAGAGTTAAGTATATTATCATATTACTATAACTAGAAATTTACTAATAGTAAATCTTTTTAGATTTATTTAATATAGAAGATATAGATTATTTTAATAATAATTTAAATGATAGGATAAAGCTTCTAAAGTTGAAATAATTAGAACCATAGCTAGAAAAGCAAGCTCTAATTTATTAGTGTTATGGCATAACAAAAAAGGCGCAAGGTGGAATAAAGTACTAAGATAACTTATTATCTTAGTATAATAATTTAAGATAATGCACTATTTTTCTTTGCTTTAACATATGATAAGGGATTATCATATGCTAATAGAGGACTAAGCGATGCCTTTGATAAATAGGTTATCCTACCTTATATCTACTCTCTCTTTACTTTAGAATTCTATAAGATTATAGCATATTAATCTTATCAACTATATCAACATATGCCTTATTCTTATTGTTATATAATTCTAAAGTCATTCTCCTTTGGCCTTATAAGGCGATATAATATACCTAGCAGAGGACTAATACCCCTTTAGAGATATCTCCTATTAACCTTCTCACCTTAAGATCTCAACATATAGTAATACTCTGCAAATCAGCCTTCTTATGACTTAATAGACTGCTATTATTTAATATGCTTAACATTTGGTATCTTCCTAAATTAAAACTAGAAAGAAGAGCTAATAGGCTTAGCTTAAAAAACTCACTAATAGTTAATATTCCCTAGCTGACTTAAAAAGAAACTAGAAGACTACTTATTGAGGAGTATTCCAATAATAATGCTATATAAGATGCTATCCTAGAAATAAACTTCTATAATCTTACCAACTTATATGCAACTTAGGTTGACAAAGATATTAGACCTTACTATTAACTCTAGTGAACTTTCACTTAGAGAGGGAATACTTATATTTCCTACTAACCAACCTCTACTAAGCGACTGATCAACTACTCTAATTATTCCCTTAGGCATTTATACTTCCCTTTCTGATAATATGACTATAAGGTCAGCCAGCTTAGCGCAAGCTGCTACTAAGAGTTTCCCTAACCTTATATGCTCTCTTACTTAGACCAACCTAAAGAGCAAAAGGGATAAACTCTTTAAGCTCCTTAATTTATACACCTAAAATAGGAAATAGTCTTAATACTTAAAAGATCAACTTAAGGTAGAAGAACAACTAATAGAGCACTTTTGCTAATATGCCAACTAATAAACATCTATAATATATGCTCTTTAGGAATAGATTAATTAAACTAAAGTCGACTAACCTCTTCTTATATCCACCTCCTATTATAGCAATCAACTCTAAGACTCCTTAGCTAAGAGTATAACCTATAATAGAAGCATACAACCTACTAATAATTTTGCTCTTTACTAATAGCCTTATTTAGCTAAGATGAAGATACTAAGTCCCTTCTTTAGCAAAGGAGAACTAAAGGTTGAAGATTAGATCTTTGATATAAAGCAAAAGATGAATGTTAATTATACTAAGTTCCCTACTAATATAATAGCTTTAGCGTATACAGCTAGCCTAACAACTAGTAATGCATATAGCCTTATTTGAGACTAACTAACTAAAGGATCTATTAGATAGATCTACTTTGCTCTATAACTCTTCTGAATATTATGATAAGCATATAGAGTCAGCTAAGAGACTAAGAGACAAAATGCCAAAGACTAATGGAATAAGTTGCATTAGAGTAGTTCTACCTTTTCTACCTTTTAGGCTAAGTTTTATCGCCTAGTGTCGAAACTTAATAAATCAACTAATAAGCAATATAAAGCATTATAGGATAAAGTATAAGTCTCCTTATTAGAATAATTGTTGGATAGGAAATTCGACTATCCTAAGGACTTAGCTAATTAGTTTATAGATAAGAAGAATAAGCAATTATATTTATCTTTATAATATATTAGCTATATAGAACCTAAGTAGAAACTAAGACTAACCATTTAGTCTACTCTACTTTAATAGATAGGACTAACTTATTAGGAATCCTCTTAGGCTATAAAAGTTTAGGATTTTCTAGCAAAAAACCTTTAGCCTTACTCCTCTTAGGCTTTTGAATAAAACCTTCCTACTAATAAATAGGCTACCTCTAATGATATATGTTACAAATATAGTAAGAAAAGGCATTTCGCAAGGAATTGCCTTAACCAAAATAAAATTATGCCTATTGAAGAGGAAGCATCTGATGAAACTATAGAAAACAATAATCAGCTATATACTAAGGACAACTATACAACTAACTTAGAAAATAAGTCGCTCTAAGAGTATAGATATCCCTCTTAGAGTATAACTAATACTAAGAAGCAGTCGACTTAAGAAAGCTAATTAGCAGAGAATAATTCCTATTAAAGTGCTATCTCTAATGTAAGAATAAGTATATAGACCTTAGTGCCCTAATCAACTATAAAGCTAATGCGTTAAGTATAATCAATTGAAAAAAGCTAACCTCTTTAGCTAAGTTACTATACCCTCTAATATACTACCTTAAATAGCTAATACTACTATAAGGATTCAATAGACAACTTAGTAAAGCTATTAAATAAATCATCTAATGCGACTTTACTATTGATAATTATACCTTTAAAGACTAATACCTCTTAGCTGCCAACCTAAAGTCGTATGATATAATAATAGGTCGCAAATGGTTAGCGGAAAATGATATTATAGTTGATTATTATTAAAAGAAACTTTACTAGCTAGAGATATACTAATTAGACTAATAAGATGCTATATGATAGGACTAAGCTTTTGACTCTACCCTAACTAAAGTACTCCTTATGCTAATCAACTAACCTCTTATGTTAACAAACAACTAAGCTAGGCTGATTTAGGACTTTGCAATTTAATTAGCCACCTACCAAAAGCATAAATAAGAGTTAGAGCTAAATACTATTCCAACTATTATGCTAACTAGTTAAATTGCTACTATTATTATACTAGTCTTTAAGGCTAATATGCAATAAACTAAATTATTAGTTAGTATAGTAACTATAGCTAAATTAGACTATATTCTTAAGAAATAATAACAACTTAAGGAAGGAATATACTCTATCAACAAAGATAATCCTAACGCATTAGGGAACTAAGTTAATATAAAACCTAATGAGTCAACCTAATTGCGAAAACGCTTATTAACCTTTCTATATAACCTAACTAAATGTTTTTCGAAAACTACAGCTAATATATTACCTCCTTTTAGGCTAATCAACCATAAGATTAAGTTTAATAGACCTAAACCAATAATGAAAATGGCTTACTTATATAAAATAAGTAAACTAAAGTTGGAAAAAATAAGAGAATACCTAATTGATAATCTAAAGAAAGAATTTATTAAACTATCCAACTCCTTCTATTTATCACCTATCCTATTTGTTAAGAAGCCTAGTGGTGGCCTTTAATTCTATATTAACTATTAACAATTGAATTCCCTTACTAAGAAAGATTAATACCCTTTGCCTTTAATTACTAAGACCCTTAACCATCTAGCCTATTCTATTGTATTTACTAAGCTTAATATATGATATATATTCTATAGCATTCTTATGAAACTTAGCTCTACAACCTAAGCTGCCTTTAGGATATAATATAGCTCTTTTAAACTAATAGTACTACTATTTAGGTTATATAATAGATCTGCCATCTTCTAATGATATATTAATATTATCCTAATAGAGTATTTGGATAATTTCTATTCTGCTTATATTAATGACATTTTAATCTTCTTAAAGAATCACTAAGAATATCAATATTATATATAGTTGGTCTTAGAATAGCTCTACAACATAAGCCTATAAGTTGATATTAATAAATATAAGTTTAAGGTAACTAAGACTAAATTCTTAGGCTTTATTATCACCAACTATAATGTAAAAGTTGATTCTACAAAAGTATTAGTAGTATAAGATTAGAAACCACCAACAACCAAATGATAGGTTTAGTTATTCCTAAGGTTTTATAACTTCTACTAAAGATTTATTAAAGCCTATAGACAAATCGCCCAACTATTAAACCACCTTATAACTAAAGATATACCACCTACTTTTGCGTTAGATAAAGAGCAATAAGATTCCTTCTAACAGCTAAAGAAAAGACTCCTAATTATACCTATGCTCTTATATTTTCAGAACTATTAACCTACTTAAGTAGAGACTAACTATTCTAACCTAGCTGCCATAGGAGTATTAACTTAGAAAAGTAAGGAAGACAACTAATAGCACTCTATCGCCTTCTTCTCTAAAAGCCTATATAATGCTAAGACTTACTATAAGATATATAACAAAGAGATGCTTATAGTAATCTTAGCTTTATGAGAATAAGATATAGAATTATATAGTATGTCGAAGTTCCTAATCTTAATAGATTATAAAGCACTAAAGTATTTTAGGTCAAAGAAGCTTCTTAATAAGAGACAAATCCAATAGATGGATATATTATCTAAGTATAATTATAAGATTACCTATTAACTAAGTAAAGAAAATATTATTGCTAATATATTCTTTTAAAAAGACAAATTAATATTAACCCAAAAGGCGGCTAGAGAAGTAGAGCAAACTTAGCAACTCCTTAACCCTAATAGCATTATAGCGCCTGTCGAATTCCTTAGACAATCTACCCTAGGCATTAACTCCATCTAAATAACTAAGTAGGTCTTATAAGCAAATCACTTAAAACCCTTATTGAAAGACAATTAGGAAAAAGCAGTAAAAAATAAGAAGTCATAGTTAATGCTTCCTAATAGGTTACTACTATATAATGATAGGCTAGTTGTCCCTAAAGAACCCAACAACTTATATACTTAACTCCTTTAGCATATTCATAGTAGTACTATAATAGCCTATCCTAATAGGATAAAGACAATTGAATTAGTGCAATAGTATTACTAATAGCTTATATACTAATAAGATATAGAATACTATATGGCCAATTGCTACAATTATCAATAAGCATATAAGCCTTATAATAAAACTCTAAGGCTACTTAGACTTCTACCTATCCTACTAAGGATATGGGACGATTTGTTAATGGATTTTTATACCCTTAGTTCTACTAGCAATAGCTATAATACTATTTTCATTATTATCAACTATTTATCTAAGTAATATATTAGTCTACTAATATCGAAAAAAGCTATCACCAAAATAGCTGCCTCCTTATACTACTACTATATATAGAGATTTCACAATAGTCTTTTGACTATTACTAGCAACAAAGGACTATAGTTTATCTTAGACTTTATAAACAAACTATCTATTCTATTAAGGACTAAACTATAACTCTTAATAGCTAAGTATACTTAGATAGATAGATAGACTAAGATTATTAACTAGATAATCAACATATGACTTTATCCTTTTGTTAACTACTTCTAAGATAATTAGGCCAACCTACTTCCTATATTAGATGCTACTAAGGCTGTTTGCCCTTATAAGTCTACTAGCCTATCCCTTTCTATAGTCGACTATAAGTATAAACCAAAGTTAGATTTTGACTAAATATTAGCTACCTAAAAATTCAATACTATTTAGGAAAAGCTAAATCAATAAGAAGCCTAAGCTTAGGCTAAAAGAATCAACAAAGTAGTATAATTCGCCTAAGAATCAATAGCTAAAGCTTAGGAGAAATAGTTGTTCTAAGCAAACAAAAAGCAATATACTTCTGATTTTAGGCCTAAAGACCTTATTTATATTACTAAGAAATCCTAAAGAACCAACTGACCCTCTAACAAACTTAATTTCCTTATTATAAGACTATTCTAAATCAAAAAGATAATCTATTATTTATATAAAGTAGAGTTGCTAGAATCCTTCCGAATTCATAATATATTTTATGCTAATAGACTTTATAAGGCTGCCACCAACCCTCTTCTAAGACAGATCAACCTCCTACAACCACCTATTAAAGTGGATAGCCATATAGAGTAGGAAGTCAACTAGATCTTATCATCTAACATATAGAATAAATAGCTATACTATAAAGTTAGCTAAATAGGATGGGACTTAGATGACTAATAGTATCCTACTGCTAATTTCAAGAATTCTACTTCTTTAATTAAGAGATATTATAATACTCACCTTAATGCACCTAGACTATTAGTCCAGCTAGACAATTGGTTATAGGCTGCTTAGAATGATAAGACTAATCCTAACCACCCTCTTAATAACCAACTAGTAAAAGTCAGTATTTATCAGCAAAGATAAAGAAAGAACTAGGCTCTCTTAGTCCTCCTTCGACCTAATATATATATATGCTATATAAGGCTCAAATTGCTTCCTTTATTTACTTAAAGAATCTCACCTTTGCTCTTTTTCTTTGTTTCTTACCTAAAGCCTTATTAGTAGCAAGGCTGCCTAGCGCCCTTCTTTATTTGATTCTTTTATTTAAACTTAAAGGTATCCCCTTAAAAATAATTATTTACTACCTTCCCTTATAACCTCAAATAATTCCTTAAATCTACTATAATAATACCACCTCTATAGAAAAATCCACCTTAGCGACTATTATTATAAGTATACTACCCTTTGTAAGCTCTATAAGCAACCTATATAATTAAAATAATAATACTATAGCCTTAGCTTTAGCTATAAACCCTACATTAGGATCTGCTACTAACCCTCCGCCTAATGCGATAATGACAAACCTTAGCTTCAAAGAAATTATAGTACTAGCAGATATACTTAATAGGTTAATAATAGCAGATATTAGCGCATTCAATCAAATGATTAATAACACCTAAGAAATGCTCTATAATAATAACCCTATCCTAAAAGCTTATAATAAGCGCAGATTAGATAGACTAAGAACTCTTATTGCTAAAGCTACCCTAGCTGCTACAACCCCTACCTAGAACCCTATTAATAATAACAACCCCTACTCCCTAAAGCTTCTTACCACCCCTAACCTACTGCAACTGCTAATCGCTTAGTCTAATAAACTAATAACATCTAACAAAGATAATAATAATAATAATAATAATAATAAAGACAACTAATGATTTAAGAGTGCAAAAACCACTATATATAAGAACTTAGAATAAGTATTATAATAATAATAAAAAGAAGTCGATAAGGTAGGCTAGGCTAGTAGGTTAGCACTTATCTCTGCAAGAAAGAGCAAAGCTATTATATGCAAAACAATAGTTGGAAAGCTATCCAACTGGCTTAAAGATAAGTCTGAAAATAATAATAATAAAGATAATATGCCTACTAAGATAAAGAAGAATAGCAACTAAGTGCTATAAAAAGATAATATACCTATTAAGAAATCCTAACCTAATATACTTTATCTACTATAAAACCAATTGTAAGAACAACTATAATAAGCAATTAGCTAATTCAACCTACTATAGATAATGCTAAAGTTATTATGATTTAGAGTATCTAAATAATAAATCTAGAAAACTATTATTAATACTACCTCCAACAACAACTAACTGCCTATAAATGTCAATTAAATCATTATGAAAATCAAAGCAAAAGGTGGTGACTTACTATAACCTAAACATATAATTTTTGTTATATTATTTAAAGTAGTTAAGTTTACTAAGCTTTACAAAGACCTTGCTACTTTGAAGAAAGAGAATAATAAACTAATAAAGCAAATTAATGCTTAGGCTAAATAGATTAAAAATATATAAGCTGCCTTTAACCAACTCAACCCTTCTGCTAGTGCGCCTTTAGCTGCTACTACTACCCCAAATAAGCGTAAGTCTACTATAGCTCTATAATCAGATAATGCAAAGCGACTAAAATCATTGAAATAGCCTAAGTAGGTTAGTAAGAAGATAAGGGACTAATATATATTGAAAAATCCAAGAGATAGAAAATTAATTAGTGCCTTTAATAGTTTAGACAAATTAGTTGAGCTTAGAATTACTACTATATATACTAATAGTAGTATAAATTTAGTAAAGATGAAATTGTTTCTAAGCAAAGCAGAAAATAGAATAATATATAACTTTATAGACTAATATATCAAAGATAAGGTTATCTTAAACTCTCTAAAGGGAGGGGTAATATTATAGTATAACAAAAAAGGCATAAGGTGGAATAAAGTACTAAGACAACCTATTATCTTAGTATAATAATTTAGGATAATGCATTATTTTTCTTTGCTTTAATATATGATAAGGGATTATCATATGCTAATAGAGGACTAGGCGACGCCTTTAATAAATGGGTTATCCTACCTTATATCTACTCTCTTGTTACTTTAGAATTCTATAAGATTATAGCATATTAATCTCATTAACTATATCGACATATGCCTTGCTCTTGCTGTCACAATTAGCAAAAGCAGAAGGTGGCTATTAGACTATAATCTTCTAAGGTATAATACTTCTAATTATCTAATAATTATACTAATTATATCAAAGATGGCTTTAATTTTAGAGAGGCTAATTAGCAAGAAAATAAGTAAGTAGGTTTTCTATAGTATAATATTAAGAAGAATATCAACTAGCTAATTTTCTCTTAAGAATTAAGGATTAGCATTTAAGTCTTCTATAAAGTATCTTAAAGTTTAATAAGTGCACTTAAAAGAAAGTCTAAAGTTAGCATATATATTTGAGCTTAAAGATATAATATCTTAGCTAGATCTAATAGAAACTATTAGTATAGATATAACTAAAATGATTTTTGTAGTAAGCTAAGCAATATAGAATAAATATTAGTATAATAGTAATAGTTTTGCATTATGCAATAAAGAAGACTTATAAAAGTTATAAGAAAGATTTAGATCTAATCTAATATAAAAGACTATAATACTCTATAATGCAACTAGTTAATAGCAGTATAGTCTTAGCTGATAGAGTTAGATTTCTTTAGCTAATTAACTTATAGGCATTTCAAAAGTGCATTTAATAGAGCGCTTTTGATAAGGCGCTTTTGATAAGGTGCTTTCAATAGAGCGCTTTCAATAGGGCGCTTTCGACTAAGCGCTTTCAATAAAGCACTTTCGATAGGGCGCTTTTAATAAGGTGCTCTTAATAAGGTGCTTTTAATAGGGCGCTTTTAATAAGATGCTCTTAATAGGGCGCTTTTAATAAGGCGCTTTTAATAAGGCACTTTTGATAAGATGCTTTTAATAAGGCATTTGCAATAAGGTATTTTCAAATAAGGCGCTTTTAATAGGGCGCTTTTAATAGGATGCTTTTAATAGAATACTTTTAATAAGGCGTTTTCAATAGGGCGTTTTCAATAGGGCATTTTCAAATAAGGCACTTTTAATAAGGCGCTTTCAATAGAGTGCTTCTAAGGAAGTATTTAAGTATATATATATAAACTTTAAAGTAAATTTTATAATAAATTCATTTATATATATAACTAATTATATATTAAATATAGTTTACTTAAAATAGTATATATATATATATATATATATATATATATATACATATATATATAAGGAGATTTTGTTCTTAATAATACTATTTATATTATTAATATTAGGAAGGATTATAATATAATTTAAGCTATAATTATATTTTATATCTTTAGAGCTTTTGCTAATATATATGCTACTATAAACAGATACTAAAGTAGTAAATATATAGCTAATAATATAATTAATGCTAATGCTATATTATGTAGGTTTAATACTTTAGGCTTTTATTATAGAGATAGCATTAAGGGAAGTCCTAAAGCATTTGAAATTTAAATCACTAAAGGTATAATTAATGCCTAAAAGGAAATTAGCACTTTAGGTGCTAAGTATACTAAGGTCGCCAAAGTAAAATTCTATAATTAGCTATTAGTACTAAAAAATTAGATATGCGTTTAAGGCGCTATTAGCGTATCTAGCGCCTATAGCAGCCTCTGACCACTATTAGCCTTTACATTTTTTTGCAGATGAACAACTAATTACCTATAAATATTAATTTAATTATTGCGAAAATTAAAGCAAAAGGTAGTAAATTGCTATAGCTTAGATATATGATTTTTATAATGCTATTTAAAGCAATTAAATTCAATAAACTTCTTAAAGACTTAGCTGCTTTAAAGGAGGAAAACAATAGACTAACTAAAGAAGTCAATATTTAAGCTAAATAGATTAATAATATATAAGCTACCTCTAATTAACCTAACCTTTCTTCTAATGCGCCTTCTGCTGCTACTATTATCCTAAGCAAGTGAAAGTCTATTATAGCTTTAAAACTAGATAATGCAAAGCAACCAAAAGTATCAAAATAGCCTAAGCAGATTAGTAAAGATATAAAAGATTAATATATATTAAAAGACTCAAAAGATAGAAAGCTGATTAGTGCCTTTAATAGTTTAGATGAATTAGTTGAACTTAGGATTACTATTATATATACTAATAATAATATAGACTTAGTGAAAATAAGATTATTCCTTAGCAGAGCAAAGAATAAAATAATATATAACTTTACTAACTAGTATATTAAAGATAAGGCTATCTTAAGCTCTCTAAAGGGGGGGGTAATATCATAGCATAATAAGGCGCAAGATGGAATAAAGTACTAAGACAACCTATTATCTTAGTATAATAATTTAGGATAATATACTATTTTCTTTGCTTTAACATATAACAAAGGGTTATTATATGCTAATAGAAGACTAAGCAACTCCTTTGATAAATAGGTCGTCCTACCTTATACCTACCTTCTCTTTACTTTAGAATTTTATAAGATTATAGCATATTAATCTTATTGACTTTATTGACATATGCCTTGCTCTTGCTATTATAGTATGACTTATATAGTAATACTAAGTATAGTATTAAAGCTATGATTTTCAGATCATTAGATCAACACTTATAAACATATTTAGAGCTTTGTTTATCTACTTTAGCTTATTAGAATTATTTAAAGCATTATCTATAAATCAAAGATTAGAAATAGGATATTTAAGGTATACTAAAAGGCTAACAACTTTAGCTTAGAATTAAAGCTTAGAGTATTATTGCTGCTATAATCTATAGTTGGTAAGTATAGCTCCAAAGGTAAGGAAGGATTAAGTCTAATTAATATTAATAGAAGAAGATATCTTATGAATAATTTAAGGAGCATTAGTAGCTTTATATATAAAAAGGATATATAGGTGAAATAATAAATATAGCTATAAGTAAAAGGTAATAGCTTCTCATAGGGTTTCTAGATATTCTATATATTAATTAATTAATTAAACTAAATTATAATAAGATAATAGTACTAATAACTATAATATAGAATAAATCCTAGGTCTTCTTATATAGGGAAAGAAGCATACTCATTCTAAGGAGCTTTTAGGGTGAGCCTCTATATATAGCTCTCCCATTGTGGCTTAGAGTTTAATTATATGCAAGATGTCAGGTGATCAAAATGTGACCTGACCAATACCCTAATCCATACAACAACCCTATATAAACTGCCTAATGCAAACTGACCTTCTTAAACTGCCCTTCTTAAACCACCCTCTTTGAAATATCCTTCTTAAACTATCCTCATTAAACTGCCCTTCTTAACAGCCTTATATAAACTGCCTTATATAAACTACTCTCCTTGAACTGCCCTCTTCAACTGCCCTCCTTAAACCGCCTTATATAATCGCTTTATATAAATTAGCCTCTTTAATCTGCCCTAGTCAAATAACTCTCTTCAAATTGCCTCTAACAACTTTTCTACTTATACTATTATATAAACTGCCTTACATAAGCTGCTAATAGAAATTCCTTAAGAAATTGCCTATAGACACTATGCAATCTTATTTAAGTCTTATAGACTTAGATTCAAGTTCCTATATTATAAACTTTCTACTAATAGAAACCCCTGATGTAAGGCCTAGTAATATAATTATAGAATTTTTTGAAATCCCTAAGGACTATTATATAGTAGCTAAAGAGATATATGATTTAAATAACTAAGACTTACTAATTTGATATTATTAAGTGCTAGAATTAATTAGTATATAATACTATTATATAATAATATAAGTTATAACTTATAGCCTATTTAAATATTATTTTAATATTATAATAGGCTTTCCATAATTTAATAGTATATTAATATATAAATATAATAGCTCTATTAATATTTAATTATTATAATTAGTAGGCCTATAATAATAATAGCAAGTAATAAGTGCCAACTAAGGGCAAATAGCAAATGACTAATTAGAAGTATGCTTAGGACTGCCGAATGACAGCTATAGTATACTATAGGCGCTAATAAGTAAACTTTAATTCTCTAGTAGAAGAATTTTTTGCTAATATAATACTAATAATAAAGATATATATATCTAATTCTAAGTTTTAATATATATTTTTTTAATATATATATATTAAAGCTAGAATTAGAGCTAGTTGGCTAATTAATATGACTAATATAATAAACCTTAAGAAAAGAATAATATTATATATTAATTACTATAGATAGATTAGAATAAGATACTACTTTTGCTATAACTTATATAAAAGATATACTTAAGAAACTATATCTTACTATTATCTAAGCTTAATATTAATATATTATTTTTCTAAAGTATAACTTTAAGAAAAGATACTATAACCTAACCTTAGCCTTCACCTGAATTTTTACTGCTGCTTAAGAATCTGGTAAATAATTCATCATTTAACTGCAAAATACTAAGTACCTAATACTCCTCTTAAGCTAAGAGACAAAATATATAGGTAATAAGCAAAAAATATATATTTTAGCTAAAGATATATAATATATATATATAATTATTAATTAGAATATACTTAGATAGACTTAAGCCTCTAAAATCTATATTTATCAATATTGAAAATACTTATCTTTTCTCCATTTTTCTCCTAATAACTACGCAAGTATATATACATCTTGCTTTTTATGAAAGAGTATACATTTAAAAGACTCCAAACTCCATGCTTGCTAGTAACGCTTTATGACGCCTTCCATAAAAATTATACTATTTCTTTTTTCATTTTTTATTCTTATTTCATATGTAGAAAAGCATACTAACCCTAGGATGGTTCTAGCTATTATAGACCGAAAATAACGTTTAACTCAATAAGCAGCTTTACAAATACTGTGTGCAGCTTTAAAAAGAAATCAGGCATTCCGACCAACTCCGCCAGCCCTTTAGCTCGGAGGCTAATGCCAGCAAACTTGCTATCAGGCCCCCGGTTCCGACTACTTAGGAATGACGAGGTGGGCGTACTGTGAGAAGTCGGACTATCGACGTTGCTCCACCGCGGACTGTTGATTGCTTCGGCGCGCTCAAGCTCCGATTCGGCGAGTCCCTGGATCCAAGCTGCGATTTTGCGGAAGGCGTCGGAGAGGAAGGAGAAGCTCTGCATAGCCGCACGCTCCCGGTGAGTGCTGAGCGACATCAGGGCGTATACTCTACGCCGGCCGCGCGCATTCTGGTCCGGGATACGGAAGATATAGGCGGTAGTATAGCCTGCATAGGGATCACCGAAGAAGATGGGACCACCGGAGGTTGAGGTTACCGAAGTGGGCCCGGAGGAGAGAGAGCTGTTGATGAGGGGTGACGAAGGCGACGGGGCGATCGGTGTGGAGGACGGCGGCAGAGTTTCGCAGGACAAAGTCCGCAGGCAAGATTGCCGGATTTTGGAGAAGGATGTTGGTGCGAGCGGTTCGTGGGTCGAAGTGTAATCCAGGTAGTGCTTGTGTGAGGGGGTGATGGAGAAGGAAGAGTCGCTGCAAGATGTGCCGGCTCGGGCGAGGGTACGAGGGCGCGCTTTGCGCGTTACAGGTATGCTTAAAACTGCGTGGTCCGAATCCGAGGACTGGGACGAGTTGGAGCTTGGTGGCGAGGGAATCCTAACGCGTTCATATGGTTTGCGGGTTCGAAGGATCGGGGCGTTGTTGTCGACTCGGTTTACAGCAGGGCTTTCCTTAGCCGGCTTTGGCAGGGTTAGTTTGCAGTTATCGCAGGGTGCCGACCTCTTCTTATCATTTTCATCATAGGTTTTCCCGAAGCTTGAGTTGCGCTTATTGCTGCCCGGGCTTTGTAACGCTTCTATTCTAGGACTCTCTAGAGGCGTCTCTATAGCAGAAGACGAAGTTGGACTAAGAACTGCAGTGTAGTCGTCGCCACCCTCCTTCTCGGACGAAGTTGAATTGTTATTTGTAGCGCGTGGAGCAATAGCAGGCAGGGCATCGGCAGGATCCAGCGATCTCGAGCTGCTCGGTCGGCGCGTGCTTATGCCTTCGTCTTCGACACAGGATGTACAGCCAACGGGTAGTCCCTCTGTCACCATTAGCGGGGTCGGTCCATGGGTGTCGCAGTAATGGGCCAGACACAGCTATAGGGCAGATAAAAGTTAGTCAAGTGATAGAGATAGAAATGCAAAAACTCTAGATTAACAGAGACTTGCACAATGTGCCTTTGCGCCTTTGCATGATAATAGTAGGGAGGGGCATTAGCAGTAGTATGTAACAGATGATAAGGGAACAATAGGCTAATCTTACTTACAGAAGAGGCCATGATTAGGGTTGTAGGTCCAGTCCTAGGGACTTGGATCACCTGGTATTCTGGTTCAGTCTGTAAAAGTCAAAAGACAAAGATGTGCATATATATGCATATATGTGTATATGTGTGTGTGTATATGTGTGAAGTCTTGTAGGTATCATAAGAGGGGTGACAAAAGAGATAAAAGGAACGAAGATGAAGAGAGGCAAGTGGGTAGGAGGGAGAGATAGTGGGAGGTAGCTAGTGATAAGCTAATATGTTTACAGATTAGCGGCGGGGCAGAGGAAGGCGGAAGGCGGAAGGCTAGATGAGACTGTTTCTTTATACGTTGAAGATCCGCCACGTGATAGGGTTCAAAATCTCCCAGTCCAGCAGCAGTAGGAAGTGAAAAACATAAAACGACATAAGAACTTACAGAAATCTCATAAACAGTAACTTTAAAATATATTCTCGCCTCTAGAAGCCTTCCCTGAGGCAGTGAGCTCCTGATGAGCCTATCAAACATGCCAGTTTCCAATAGAAACGAACCTTATCCAGTCTTACATCAAGGAAACAGCGGGTTATATACATTTTCGATTTCTGGCAGATCAGTATACTGCAAGCCCTACCTTTCTCGTCGCCCCTCACCTTCTTTTGGAAGTTCCCTTACTTATTCCATCACAGTTCTGCCAGTCCTGTCTGTCCAATCCTATACATTTGATTCTCCTTTGACCTTCAGATACATCCTGTGGTAGAGCTCTCATCCCCGCCGCGAAAGCACCGCAGAGCTATAACCTGGATAACGTCAGACTGAAAATCTTCGTCTTGCGAATTTGATCGAAGTAAAATTATACTTGCCATTTATCTGTCAGATGGTCTTCGTTGCAACAATATCGCCGTTTTTGGATTTGTAAAGATTCTTTTTGATTCTTTTTTGGGGGGACGGCGGGTCGGTTATAGTGTATGGTAGAAGGAGGGACGGTATTCAAATACATCGCTACCTCCTGCATTATCTGCTCTATAACCCTGATGCCGTCTAGTAATGATATGCTACTCATCAAATGCCTCCTAGATTCGCTTTCTGGCTGCGTGTCTTCTATCTTCGTCGCATCTTATCTCGGTCAGAGCTGTACTCCTGTTATCGAGCACTCTAGTTTCGTTCAACTCCGTTTAATTATCCTCATCTTTCGAGCTTGCATACCTAAAATCGCCATCTAGGTCCAGCAAGTCCTCTTCCCCATCCCGATACGCCCCTAGCAAGATATCATCCTGACCCGGCGCGCTCAGCCCCGCCTTCTCCGTGCTGCGAGCCCACTCTGTCTCGACGCGGAAGAAGATCCATATCCAGCGGCGCGCTACCTCCAGGATTTCCAGAACAAAGATGCCGCTCTCTAAGTCGAGAAAGTAGTCCAGGTGCGGAAAGAGTTTGAGAGACCACGTGCAGCGGAGACAGAGATCGAGCGCTATAGCGCCATAGTAGAGGCGAGGCGTGGGGAAGTAGAGACGTGCGCGCAAGCCTAAGGGCGTGTTGCGGGGTGTTTTCGAAGGGGTAAAGAGGGTCAGGTCCCAGTCTTTCGCAATATCCCAGTAGAAGCTGTATAGCGAGTTCAGCAGCACGGCGCAGAGCCAGGCGCGGTAGAGTGAGGTTTCCGTCAGCCCGACTACCTTTTGGTTCCGACTAAGGTTGCGCTGCACTGCCGAAATAATGATAACCGGAAATGCAGAAGCATATTTCAGGGCGTTGGCTAGGTGCTGCCCGCCCCATCCTTGGGACCCGGTGCCCCCGTTCCGTCGATTGGAAGCGCGCACGCGCATGTACTCGATGAGACATTGTCGAAAGCGGATGATAAACGGAACAGCAATGATGATCGGGACGAGGTATTGTCCTCCGCAACCACGGTCTGGCCGTTTCGTGGCGGAGCCATTGTGCGAGAAGAACATGCACAGGGCCACGAAGAGATCGGCTATGATTTTGGCGTAGGAAGTCAATACATCTGCTAACAGTATATCCCCAAACTTCCCCTCGTGTGCTTGTGCGAGCCCGCCGAGAGATACGCGGCGCAGGATGTGTAGAAATCGGGTACGGCCGGATGGAGAGAAGCGGCGTGGCAGGAAGAAGATGAGGGCTAGCAGGAGAAGCAGCGAGATGGGTAGGAAGTCGTAGAAGATCACAAGTGAGGGATTGCGGTGCGAGAGCGACCAGAAGAGGAGGAGGGAGAGAGTTGTCGGGATGGCGAGAAGGAGGGCAAGGCGGTAGGTCGAGAAATAGTGCGGGGGATCCGTTCGAGGGGATGCTCGTGGGGGGTAGTGGAGCAGCGAAGGGACGTCCTAGGGTCGTGAGCTTCGTTTCAGTAGATGGGGGAACTTAACAAACAATCTTGACGAGAGAGAGGATGTGGAGGTTTACGCCCCATAGCCAGACGCCTATATATTCCATTGTTAATATATGACTTGGAGGGGAGAAAAGGGGAAGTACCTAGCACTACGAGCAGAGCGACTCTATATAGAAGGGGGAGGGTCAGACTGAAGGAGTCGATATCTGGCTCCACGGCCTGGTCACTATCCATTGTTGCCACTTGAAGAAGGCCGCATCGACATGCAATTTTCAGCGTCTGTGAATAAGTGACTGGAACGAAGAATTGAGTAATGGGCAGTGCGATATAAGTTTGGTTGAAGCATGCCTCTCTCAAGAGTACTAACGCGGTAAAACCTGCTGAGCCACAGTTCAATCAAGCCACAGATGAAATAAGTAGCTTCAGCCTCATGTGAGGCGGAACGTCGGCCATTTTGCACCGAGGGCGAATCTATCCCCACTTCAGGTTACAAACCTATAAAACAGCTAAGTACCTTTGAATGGAAGTAAGTCAAAATGACTGATCACGTCCCCGAATCAGCATCCTTAACACCAAGCTTCAACTACCCCTTCGCCGCCGCCCCTGATATAATCCGCGCATATCAAAAGGACTCCTACTTCGAAGGCATCCTCCTGAACCACCTCTCATCCCTCTTGCGCCGACTCTACGGCGCACGCTTCCTTCATTCCTACACTTCCGAAGCGCGAACTTTCTCTGAACTGCTCTATCTCGGGCTCACGACGTTCGTCGGAAACCGTACTCTAGGAGAGGAGTACTGCGATATTATCCAGATCGAAGACGATACGCTGAAGCTGCCCAGTCTAGAAAGGAGGGCTTGTTACATTCTGACCAGTATATTACTGCCGTATGGATTGAGCAAGATCCTGCCCGCATTTAGGCGCAGGATACGTGCTAAGCTAGAGGGGAATCTGCGACGAATAGGCAGAAGGAAGGAGGAGGGAAGTAGAGCTTTCAGGATCCAGACGTATCTGCTAGAACATTTGTCTACTATAACGTCGCCGTCGCTATTCCATGCCCTGACGCTAACGGTGTTCTACTTTTCGGGGGCATATTACCAGTCGTCGAAGAGGTTGTGGGGACTGAGGTATATCTTCACCAAGAGGATTACGCCCAGCGACGCCAGGGTGGGGTACGAGGTATTGGGGGTTCTACTTGTATTGCAAATAAGCGTACAAACCTGGCTGCATATCAACCATACTCTACAGAGATCCAATCCAGTCCCTGCGAACACGAACCAAGTCACCGGCAGCAGTGCAATGCTTCCAGGCGGCATCGAGCAGTCGCTCGAACCTCCTTCCCAAGCTCACGAGCTCCTCTTTGAAAGTGGCAACATCGTACAAGATAACAGCAAAGCAATAGGAACCTTTACTCATACTCCGGTATTGAAAGGACCTCGATATGATCTTCGGGACGAAGATGTCATGAGCTTTATCAGAGGCGAAAGTAAGAAGTGCACCTTGTGTTTGGAGAGTTTGAAGGATCCGAGTGCCGTTGCATGTGGACATGTCTTCTGCTGGGGGTGTATCAGGGATTGGGTACGAGAGAAGGCCGAGTGTCCGCTATGTAGAAGGGAGGTATGGGCTCAGCATATTTTGCCGATACGGGCTTAACAGAGGAGAAAGATATTGTAGATTAGATTATATCTCTGCTCTGATTGTAGAGCAGCGTTTCCAAAGACTAGGATAGTAACTGAGAAGATGCTCACGCCCTCCAGAATGCAATATATACGAAAAAGGCGAAAAAGCTGGACGCCGATAAACCTCTAGTAAGGACACAATACAACGCAGAGTCCTTATTACGTGATCGACATCTGCCTTTTCTTACTTGAATTATTTCCGAACCCCAAAGGAATTTTTTGTGATAGAAAAAATTAGGAGTACCAAATCATTACCATAAGGAGCACAAATAGTATATCTAATACAAGGTCTATGCCCTGGCGGCCCTTTGGGGCCAGGGGACCTTGCCTCGCCATAGTCAGGTGTATATGATTAGCTTTATTACTATTAAATAATGAATTTATTATTAATTAGCTGCCAGCCTATTGCTAGCGCTAAAATCTATGGCCTTCTATAAGCTCTATGATAGATTTTCTAGACTTTAAGTTGCATATTTTCGAAATTATTTTATTTGAAGGTCTACTTATATAATAGAATTAATTTAATTAGCTGCTAGCCTATCGCTAGCGCTAAAATCTATGGCCTTCTGCAAGCTTTAGGATAGATTTTCCAGACCTTAAGTTGTGTATTTTTGAATTTAAGAGTTAAGCCTATATAGCTTTCTTTGCCTTCTTCTTCTTATAGGTCTGTAATTATTAGCTCTACTTCCAATGTAGCTTAGGGAAACAAATATATAGAGCTTTCCTCGCCTTCTTTTTGCAGGTCTATAATTATTAGCTCTGCTTTTTGAGTAGCTTCAGGAAATAGGGATACCAACCTAGAGCTTTCCTTGCCTTCTTTTTCTTGTAGATCTATAATTGTTAGCTCTGCTTTTCAAATAGCTTAGGGAAGTAGTAGACTTAGTAAGCTCTATTGCAGATCTTCTATAGGCTATATATATTCTTTCTATTGCTAGTAGAGAGTTTATTGCAAGAGTCTAGTATATATTTCCCTTCTTCTTCTAGCTATAATTATATCTATAATGCTTATTCGATAACTTATTGCGCTTATTTTAATCCGAATTACTAAGTATTCATAGTAATAGGTAGAAGGCTGCTTTTGCATTCAAGTTATATAACTCCCTAAGAAGTAGTTAGTATATAGCTAATAAATAGGAATAGTTGTTATAAGAGTACTTATAAATCCTATTAAACCTTCTAAGAAAAATTTCTATAAGCTGATTTTAATTATATTAGCAGTAGAATCAAAGACTATTGCTCTTATAATAATAAAAGCAAAGCTATAAGGGTGAGAGTAGTATTATGGCGCAACATAAGGGCAGAGTAGTAGCATAAGGAGGAATAAAGCACTAAGGTGACCTATTGCCTTAGTATAATGATTCTAAGTAATATACTATTTTCTTTGCTTCAACATATAATAGGAAGTAGTTATATGCTAATAGAAGACTAAGCAATGCCTTTGATAAATAGGTTATCTTACCTTATATCTATTCTCTCTTTACTTTAGAATTCTATAAGATTATAGCATATTAATCTTATTAATTCTATTAATATATGCTTTGCTTTTGCTATTATATAATTCTAAAGTCATTTCCCTTTAGCCTTATAAGGCGATATAATATACCTAATAGAGGACTAATACCTCTTTAGAGATATCTCCTATTAACCTTTTCACTTTAAGATTTTAATATATAATAATACTCTATAAATTAGCCTTCTTATAGCTTAATAGACTACTACTATTGAATATGCTTAACATTTAGTACTTTTCTAAATTAAAACTAGAAAGAAGAGCTAATAGGCTTAGCTTAAAAAACTCACTAATAATTAGTATTCTTTAGCTGACTTAAAAAGAAATTAGAAGACTACTTATCAAAGAGTATTCTAATAGTAGTACTATATAGGATGCTATTTTGGAAATAAACCTATATAATTTTACTAACTTATATGCAACTTAAGTTAATAAAGATATTAGACTTTATTATCAACTCTAATAAACTTTCACTTAAAGAGGGAATACTTATATTTTCTACTAATTAACCTCTACTAAGCAACTAATCTACTACTTTAGTTGTTCCCTTAGGCATCTATGCTTCTTTCTTTAATAATATAACTATAAGGTTAACTAGCTTAGCATAAGCTGCTACTAAGAATTTCCCTAACCCTATATAACCTTTTACTTAGGCTAACTTAGAAAGTAAAAGGAATAAACTCTTTAAGCTACTTAAGTTATATACTAAGAATAGGAATTATTCTTAACACCTAAAAGATTAGCTTAAGGTGGAAGAATAATTAGTAGAGTATCTTTGCTAATATATTAATTAATAGATATCTATAATATATGCTCTTTAGGAATAGATTAATTAAACTAAAGTCAATTAACCTCTTTTTGCGCTTATCTCTTATAATAATAATTAACTTAAAGACTCCTTAGCTAAGAGTATAACCTATAATAGAAGCATATAATCTGCTAATAATCTTACTTCTTACTAATAGCCTTATTTAGCTAAGATAAAAACACTAAGTCCCTTCTTTAGTAGCAGAGAACTAAAGATTAAAGATTAGATCTTTAATATAAAGCAAAAGATAAATGTTAATTATACTAAGTTCCTTATTAATATAATAGCTTTAGCATATATAGCTAGCCTAACAACTAGTAATATATATAGCCTTATTTAAGACTAATTAGCTAAAGGATCTATTAGATAGATCTACTCTACTTTATAACTCTTTTGAATATTATAATAAGTATATAAAGTTAGCTAAAAGATAGAAAGATAAAACACTAAAGATTAATAGAATAAGTTGCATTAGGGTGGTTTAGCCTTTTCTACCTTTTAGGTAGAGTTTTATCGCCTAGTATTAAAACTTAATAAATTAACTAATAAGTAATATAAGGTGCTATAGGATAAAGTATAAGTCTCCTTATTAGAATAATTATTAGATAAGACATTCGACTATCCTAAGGACTTAGCTAATTAGTTTATAGATAAGAAGAATAAGCAATTACATTTATCTTTATAATATACTAACTATATAAAACCTAAGTAGAAACTAAGACTAACTATTTAGTCTACTTTACCTTATTAGATAGGACTAACTTATTAGGAATCCCCTTAGACTATAAAAGTTTAGGATCCCTTAGCAAAGAATCCTTAGCCTTACTCCTTTTAGGCCTCTAAATGAAACTCTCCTACTAATAGGCAAGCTATCTCTAATAATATATGCTATAAATATAGTAAGAAAGGGTACTTTGTAAGAAATTATCCTAATTAAAATAAGATTATGCCTATTAAAGAGAAGAGACCTAATAAGACTATAGAAAATGATAATTAGCCTTATACTAAGGATGACTATATAATTAACTTAGAAAATAAGTTGCTTTAGGAGTATAAGTGTCCCTTCTAAAGTATAACTAATACTAAGAAGCAGTCGACTTAAGAAAGCTAATTAGTAGAAAATAATTCCTATTAAAGTACTATCTTCAATATAAGAATAAGTATATAGACCTTAATACTCTAATCAACTATAAAGCTAATATATTAAGTATAATTAATTAGAAAAAGCTAACCTCTTTAGCTAAGTTATTATACCCTTTAACCTATTATCTTAAATAGCTAATACTATTATAAGGATTTAATAGACAACTTAGTAAAGATATTAAATATATTATCTAATGCGACTTTACTATTAATACTTATACCTTTAAAGACTAATACCTTCTAACTATTAACCTAAGGTTATATAATATAATAATAGGTTGCAAATAGTTAGCAGAAAATGATATTATAGTTGATTATTATCAAAAGAAACTTTACTAGCTAGGGATATACTAATTAGACTAATAGGACGCTATATAATAGGACTAAGCTTTTGACTCTACCCTAACTAAAGTACTCCTTCTGCTAATCAACCAACCCCTTATATTGATAAACAATTAAGCTAAGCTGATTTAGGACTTTGCGATTTAATTAGCCACCTACTAAAAGCGTAAATAGGAGCTAGAATTAAATGCTATTCCAACTGCTAAGCTGACTAATCAAATTACTACTATTATTATGCTAGACTTTAAGGCTAATATATAATAAACCAAATTATTAGTTAGTATAGTAATTATAGTAGAATTAGATTATATTCTTAAGAAATAATAATAACCTAAGGAAGGAATATACTCTATTGATAAAGATAATCCTAATATATTAAGGAATTAGGTTAATATAGAACCTAATAAGTCAACCTAATTACAATAATGCCTATTAACCTTTTTATATAATCTAATTAAATGCTTTTCGAAAACTATAGCTAATATACTACCTCCTTTTAGGCTAATTGACTATAAGATTAAGTTTAATAAACCTAAACTAATAATAAAAATAGCTTACTTATATAAAATAAGCAAACTAGAGTTGGAAAAAATAAGAGAATACCTAATTAATAATCTAAAGAAAGGATTTATTAAACTATTTAACTCTTTCTACTTATTGCTTATCCTATTTGTTAAAAAGCTTAATAGTAGTTTCTAATTCTATATTAACTATTAATAATTAAATTCCCTTACTAAGAAAGATTAGTACCTATTGCCTTTAATCACTAAAACCCTTAACTAATTAGCTTATTCTATTATATTCACTAAGCTTAATATATAATATATATTCTATTATATTCTTATAGAACTTAGCTCTATAACCTAAGCTGCCTTTAGGACGCAATATAGCTCTTTTGAATTAATAATACTACTATTTAAGTTATATAATAGACTTGCCACCTTTTAGTAATATATTAATATTATCCTAATAGAGTATTTAGATGATTTCTACTTTGCTTATATTAATAATATCCAAATATTCTTAAAGAATCACTAAAAGAATTAATGCTATATATAGTTAGTCTTAGAATAGCTTTATGATATAAGTCTATAAGTTGATATTAATAAATATAAGTTTAAGATAACTAAGACTAAGTTCTTTAGCTTTATTATCATTAATTATAATATAAAAGTTAATCTTATAAAAGTGTTAGTAATATAAGATTAGAAACTACTAACAACTAAACAATAGGTTTAGTTGTTCCTAAGGTTTTGTAACTTCTATTAGAGATTTATTAAAGCCTATAGATAAATTGCTTAGTTATTAAATCACCTTACAACTAAAGATATACTACTTATATTTGCGCTAAATAAAGAGTAATAAGATTCCTTCTATTAGCTAAAGAAAAGACTCCTAACTACTCTTATACTCTTATATTTTTAGAACTATTAACCTACTTAAGTAGAGACTAATTATTTTAACTTAGCTGCTATAAGAATACTAACTTAGAAAAGTAAAGAAGACAACTAATAGCATCCTATTGCCTTCTTCTCTAAGAGCTTATATAATGCTAAGACTTACTATAAGATATATAACAAAAAGATACTTATAGTAATCTTAGCTTTATAAGAATAAGATATAGAACTATATAATATACTAAAGTTCCTAATCTTAATAGATTATAAAGCATTAGAGTATGTTAGGTCAAAGAAGCTTCTTAATAAGAGGCAAATCTAATAGATAGATATACTATTTAAATATAACTATAAGATTACTTATTAACTAAGCAAAGATAATACTATTGCTAATATACTCTCTTAAAAAGACAAATTAATGCTAACCTAAAAGGCAGATAGAGAAGTAGAGTAAACTTATCAACTCCTTAACCCTAACAGTATTATAGCGCTTATTGAATTCCTTAAAGAATTTACCCTAAGTATTAACTCAATCTAAATAACTAAGTAGGTCTTATAAGCAAATCGCTGAGAACCTCTGCTAAAAGACAATTAAGAAAAAGCAGTAAAAAATAAGAAGCTATAGTTAATACTCCCTAATAGGTTACTACTATATAATAATAAGCTAATTATCCCTAAAGAATCCAACAACTTATACACTTAGCTTCTTTAGCATATTTATAATAGTACTATAATAGCCTATCCTAATAGAATAAAGACAATTGAATTAGTGCAATAGTACTATTAGTAGCCTATATATTAATAAGATATAGAATACTATATAGCTAATTGCTATGATTATTAATAAGCATATAAGCCTTATAATAAAACTTTAGGGCTACTTAGACTTTTATTTATCTTACTAAGGATATAGGATAATTTATTAATAGATTTCTATACCTTTAGTTCTACTAATAATAGCTATAATATTATTTTTATTATTATCAACTATTTATCTAAGCAATATATTAGTCTACTAATATTAAAAAAAGCTATAGCTAAAATAGCTGCCTCTTTATACTACTATTATATAGAGATTTCATAATAGTCTCTTAACTATTATTAGCAATAAAAGACTATAATTTGTCTTAGACTTTATAAATAAACTATCCATTCTATTAAGAACTAAACTTTAGCTTTTAATAGCTAAGTATACTTAGATAGATAAATAGACTAAGATTATTAATTAGATAATTAATATATGATTTTATTCTTTTATTAACTACTTCTAAGATAATTAAGCTAATTTACTTTTTGCATTAGATGCTGCTAAGGCTGCTTGCCCTTATAAGTCTATTAGCCTATTATCCTTTATAGTTGACTATAAGTATAAACTAAGGTTAGATTTCAACTAAATATTAGCTATTTGAGAATTTGATATTATTTAGGAAAAGCTAAATTAATAGAAAGCCTAAGCCTAAGCTAAGAGAATCAACAAAGTAGTGCACTTTGCCTACTAAGAATTAATAGCTAAAGCTTAGGAGAAATAGTTATTCTAAGCAAATAAGAAGCAATATACTTTCTATAGTATAGAAAGATCTTAGGTTCCCTTATGTGGTGAAAGAAGCATATTCTATTCTAGGGGAGTACTCTTAGGAGCCTCTATATATCACTCTCCTAGTATGGTTTTAGAATTTAATTATATGCATAATGTTAGGTGAGAAGAATATGACCTAACCCAACTATAGTCTATATGATATACCCTCTAGCTGAGTTGTAGTAGTAATAAGAATCAGCTAAAAAGTATATAATTAGACTATATAAAACAAAGAGTAGAGAATATGCTATAGTGACAAAGGAGTTTTTCGATGGATTTAGCATAGCTCTAAGGAAATCAAACAAAGAATTAGGTTGATTTAAAGAAAGGTTAAGTTTAGTTATACCTTTTAGCTTTATTTTCCCCTTTATTTACCTCTACCTACCTCTTTTATCATATATTAGCTTAATATAAATGCTGCTTCCTACTGCTAGCTTATTTAAGGCACTATTTATCAACTTGCTTATAAAGGTTGTATTTATAGCAATATATTAGGAAGAAAGGATAGTATTTGCTATAATAGCAACTTTGGAGTTTATTGTTTCTATTATGCTATTAGGAGCTATAAGTGCTCCTAAGGCATAAAGCCTATATAAGCAGCTTAGAATGCATATTTGGATGCTTATTAGCTTCTTAACGCCTTAGTATATATTCCACTATTATTCTCTTCTTATTATTATTAAAATAATCTTCTTTTAGACTATTGTCATTCGAAAGCAGAAGCTTAAGGATATATTAAAGAGGGAGAAGGAAGCTCCTAATGCAATTCCAATGACTATTAAAAAGAGGAAAGCAAAGATCATATTATTACTTAGTTAAGTAGTAGAATTAGTAGTTTGCGCAAAGTAGTAAGGGCTACTTCCTTAAGTAGTAGTAGTGCATAGCTAATATAGCTATAGAGTAAGGTTAGTTATTCTCTAGAGTTAATATTCTTTTATATAGTAAACATAAGAAATTAGGTTTTTAGAGAATAAGTTGTTTAATAAAGGCTCTTATATCTTAGAGATTTAAGAGCTTTATAAAACCTTTAAACTTCTATCTTAAGAGGTTTTTAGTAAGATTATTTATATGCATCTTATTAGTAGAAAGGTAGATTACCTTAAAACTCTTATTCTTATATTCTTATCTTAACCATATATTATATATATTAATATAGTAGAGCCTAATTGTAATTCGCTAAAGGTCTTTAGTGATTAATTATATAGTCTATTAATTATCATAAAAGACAGTCTATTTAGTTCTTATTTTGAGTATTAGCTTCTTAAAGAAACACTTTAGAGCTATTATCTCCTTAGCTATAAAGGCTACTCCTAAGAGCTTAGCTTCTATTATAGAGGTTATAATAGTAGATTATTATAAAGCCTTCCAAATGATTACACCCCTAAATAAGAAGATTATATAACCTTATTAGGAGTATCTTATCTTAGGGTTATCTACAAAGGATGCATTAGAAGAGATCACTAGCTTATTGCTCTTATTATATTTATCAAAGGTTATACTTAGAAACCTTATGCTCTAAAGATATCTAAGCATCTAATTAATAGCATTAAGGTGCTATTAGCTAAGGTTTATATAGAATTAAGATAGCTAAAAGGTAGTATATACTATATTTAGTTAAAGCATAATAGCTATATATATTATTAACTTAATCTTTTCTTAGTATTCCTTAACTATATTTATAAAGAAGGTCTTATAGTTCTTTTGTAGTTTATATTAAAGGAGAGGTATTATTAATATTTGTGTTTAAGGTAGATCAAATTTATTAGTAAGCTTCTTAATATATATATTATAAAGTAAGGTGATTTTGCTATTTTCTCTATCTCTTATGACTTTTACTCCTAAGAACTACTCAATATCCCTTATAGTAGTTAGCTTATAGGCCTTATTTAAGTCATTTATGATTTGCTAAGCTTCTATAGAGTTTAAGATATAGTAGATTATTTATATATTATTAATATAGAAGGTGAGAAACACTAATTTTAACTTATTAATATATATGCAAGGCTCTTCTCCTATTGGCTTTAGCTTTAGAATATATAGAGTATTAGTAAAATCTCTATACTATAAAGTAGGTAAATCATAAAGGCTATATAAAGTGCATTAAAGCTCTATAAACTTATTCTTTTGCTTCCAACTATTTAGTAGGTAGTAGGTAACTAGAGTGCTTTACAAGTCTCTCTTTGCATTAATAAATATATTCATAATATTATATTATTTAAGCTCTATATCGAATTTAGCTGCAATTGCTATAAGAACTTAAAAAGAATATAAAGCAAAAGTGGCTATATAAGTAGAAAATATTAATGCTTCATCTTATAAGTCTTCTTATATGATTATTCTTAATCTGAATTATATTATCTCTTCTAATAAGTTTAATTTATAGGTGAAAACTTATTTCAAAGGTATAAAAGATAAGGTTGCCTTTAATATATTAATTACTTTCTAATAGTCTTTTGCTTCTAGGTTCCTAATCTCTTAATATGCTTCTTCTTTGAATTACTCTTTATAAAGATGATTTTAGAGTTCCTTTCAACTTATAGAAGCTTTTAGAAGCTTATCTTAAACTAAGGTAAAAAGGTTAAAGTTTCCTTCTTTTGCTCTTATTTAAGTAGTAGTAGCTATAATACTATAGACTGCTTTAAACTTATTGCTATTAATAGCTATAAGTTCTTAACTTATCTAGAAAGTTGTAATAAAGTCATCTACCTTTTGCCTTTAGCTTATTATAAGTTCTTTAAATGCTAGCAAAAGGTCTTTAGCTATTAAGGCATAGATTATATCCTTATTTCCTTTTCTCCTCTTTTGCCTTCTAGGAGTTTACTCCTTTTAAAGAGCTGCTTCTTATGCTTTAAAAGTTAATTTTCTCTTTCTAATAGGTTGATTCTATATAGGGCTAGTTAGTGGGGTTAAAGTAAGAGCTTTAGACTTATTATATTCTACTTTATCTATTATTAGAGAAAGCTTCCTTTCTTATATTTCCATAGCTTATAATATAGAGTTAATATATATTAGATTCTCTTAAGGTTCTCCTTTATATTTAGGTATCTCTTAGAGCAACTTATTATCCTTATTAATCTCTTTCTTTAAAGTTAATTTAGTTTTAATAGGAGTTTATGCTATTTTGTTCTCTATTGCTTAAGGTAAAGTTTCTAGTTTAAGACCCTTTTGCTATATTTAGTCTATTAGCTGCTTAATTCATATAATAAAAGGAAGTATATTATCATATGCTTCCTTAATAGAATAAGCTTTTAAGCCGCAAGAGAGGTTGCTCCTAAGTAGATCTACTCATCTTATAATCTTAAGGTCTTTCTTTTGACTTTCTTCTTAAGAGACTAAAGCTATACTCTATCTATTAGTAGCATTTACTCCTAAGGTCTAAACTAGGAGTATAGACTCCTTATCTTTATCTAAAACTATTAGTTTGCCTCTAATAGTAGTATTAGTATTTAGCTTATTTAAGCTCTCTTTTTTATTAATATTCTTAATATTTAGCTTAGCATCCTAAGTCTTAATATCTAATGAATCTTCCTCCTTAATATAGTAGATAATCTCTTTCAGCTTTAGGAGTAGATAGCTAGCCTACTTCTTAGCTTTAGGAGTAAAGAATTAAGATTTATCAAAGTTAATGTTTTTAGAGATTATAACTCTCTAAAGCTAAAGCACCTAAATCTTATATATATTAGTAGCATAATAACCAACTAAGTATCTAATATGCTCTTTTAGTTTAGTCTTAAAAGCTCTCTTATTATAAAGAGCCTCTTTATCTTTAACTAATAAATACACATAAGAACTATATGCTTTTATATCCTTTTATTTTAGTCTTAGGTTGGTAGTTAACTTTATAATAATCTTAGGATTATACTACTAAAAGTATTATCTAAACTAGCTATAAAGCACTTTGTTTAGGCTCTTCTACCCTTTCTTTTGTAAAGGCAATATATTATATAAGTATACTATAGCTAATACTGCCTCTAGCCAAAGATAGCTTAATAGATTTGCAGATAAGAGCATTATAAGTGCCTTTTTAATAATCTCTACTTTAGCTCTTTCTACTCCTCCATTTGGCTTATATATATATAAAGGTATTATCTCTACCTTTATTCCTTTTTCCTTGCATTATTCTTTATATTTGGAAACTCCCTAAGGTAGGAAAATAAAGGTATTATTATTGCTCTAAAGTATATAGATAGAAAGGCTATATTAGCATTTAACTTATGCTTTAAATTTCTATATAATGCTAAGTACTAAGGTTAAAGTCTTTTAGATAAGAATATACCTAAAGATTTTCCTACTATATTTATCTTTTATTAAGAGGAGCTAGTTGTTAAGTATAAGCTTTAAGGTCTTATAGTCAAATAGATCCTAAAAGCACCTATAAAAGGGTCTAAGAGATTTATTATCTAATTCTCTTATTAATATAACCTATTTAGCTTTGGATTAAGCATAAGCTTTATAACTAATTTAAAGTACTCCTTTCATCTTTACTCTTCTTATGCTAAAGATAAGCTTCTCTAAAGCTTTAGCTCCTAAATAGCCTAAACAAAGGTGCTATATATATGCTTTATCTTCTCTTAAGCATATATAAGCGCTGCTCCAAAAACTATAATTAGCTTAATATTAAGTTGTTAGAAAGAGTAGAGCTATAGGTTATATAAAATTAGGACAAATAGGAGCTTTATAGAAGTTAAGTGGTTTATATTCAAAGACTATAACATTAGATTTATACTTTAGCTTCTTCAAAACCATATTATTATCTATTATCCCCTTCTATAGAGTTATATCTAATCCTATATACTAAATGCTAGCTCTCTTTAATAAAGGCTTAAAGACTATATTAACATTAAATCTATCCATAAGAGCTATATTCCAAAGCTTTAGATTAGAACTATCTGCAAAGACTTCTTTGAAGAGACAAATACCTTATCCTCTTACTAGTAGACTAAAGCTCTTAGCTTCTATATAATCAGTTGGGTGCAATTCAACCAAAGAACTAAGAACTAAAAGCTCCTTTTGGTTAACTAAATAAGTAGTAGCATAATTATTAAGAAGGATTATATTTAAGAGTAGATAAGGAGCTCTATCTAGCATAGAATATACATTAAGTAAGAAGTTATCAAATACCTTTAGATCTAAGAGAATAGCAACTACCTTACTAAGAGAAGAAGATATATATAAAGCTCCTTTATCTTTAGCTTTACCTTTGATAATCTAATCAATAGGTAGAGTCTTAACCTTACTTAGCTTATAGCAAAGGTCTTTATACTCCTTTTCAGCATAATACTCTCTAATTTATTTAATCTTATTAGAGGTAGAGAAGTGTTTAATACTATCTTTTATTCTATTAAGGGCAAACCTAAGCTTCCTATAGTCTTTTGGGTTCTAATAATGCTTACTACTTATTATAGTATTGCAAAGGCACTTAGTATGCTTTGCAGATCCCTTATATCTACTCCTATTATCAATTGACTTAAAGCTTAAGCTTAGAGTACTCCCTATTAAAGCATATACCCTTATAGATTGCTTTACTAAAGGGTTAGCTAAGGAGTGCTCTATAAGGCTCCTAAACCAATTGACATAATAGATTATATTATAAGAGTAAGATATACTTATCTTATTGTCTTAAAGAATCTCTGCCTAATATTATTATAATTAGTTTAGAGCCTAATATTATATTGCTATAAGGAACTTAGTTATAGCTAAAGTGCCTTTTATCTTGGGAATCTTATAGGTTCTTATATCTTAATATATCTTCCGGAAACTATTAAGCTATGCTTTTAGATTAGTCTTACTATATAAAGTCTTAGTAAGCTTATTAATATAGTTGTCCCTTAGGGTTTCTTCTATACTTATATCTAAGGGAGTAAGCTCCTTATATAAGTACTTAATAATCCATTAGATGGAATCTTTATCTTTATCTTAATAGTCTTACTAAGTAGAGGATAGAAGAAGAGGAGCAACTATATTAATAATCTACTTATAGAGTTAACTATAGTAATGCTTTATAGTCTTCTAATCGTTAAGCTCTTATTAGTATAGCTTTTAGCTAATGCTTTAGTTTATATATATATCCTTTAATTCAAATGGCTTTAGCTTCTTAGGTTTATCTTAAGTAGGAAGTTAAAAGGTATTTAGGTCTCTTTATATTAAGCTATATTCCCAACTAAGAAGCTTCTCTTAGTACTCTTTTTCCATTTATTTGTCTTATTCCTTTAAAAACTTATCTATTCTAAGTGCTATAAGCTTATATATAAGAACATTTAGAGCTTTATTTATATATATTAGCATATTAAGATTATTTAAAGCATTATTCATAAATTAAATATTTATCATAGGATATTTAAGGTGTGCTAAAAAGCTAACAACTTTAGCTTAGAATTAGAGTTTAGAGTACTATTGCTACTATAATCTACGGTTGGTAAGCATAGCTCTAAAGGTAGGGAAAGACTAAGTATAATTAATCTCTATAGAAGAAGACATCTTATGAATGATTTAAGGAGTATTAGTTGTATTATATATAGAGAAGAGATATAGGTAAAAGATGAATATAGCTATAGGTAAAAGGTAATAGCTTCTTATAGGGTTTCTAGATATTCTATAAGTTGATTAATTAATTGAATTAGCTTATAAGAAGCTAATAGTGCTAATAACTATATTATAGAAAGATCTTAGGTTCCCTTATATGGTGAAAGAAGCATATTCTATTCTAGGGGAGCATTCTTAGGAGCCTCTATATATTGCTCTCTTAGTGTGGTTTTAGAGTTTAATTATATGCATAACGTCAGGTGAGAAGAATGTGACCTGACCCAACCATAGTCCATATGATACTTTCGACTTTAGGCTAAGAGACCTTATTTATACTCCTAAGAAGTCCTAAAGAATTAACTAACCTTTTAATAAACTTAATTTCCTTATTATAAGACTATTTAGAATCAAAAAGATAATCTATTATTTATATAAAATAGAGTTGTTAGAATCCTTTTGAATTTATAATATATTTTATACTAATAGACTTTATAAAGCTATTATTAACCCTCTTTTAGGATAAATCAACTTTCTATAACTACTTATTAAAGTGGATAGCTATATAGAGTAGAAAGTCAACTAAATCTTATTATCTAATATATAGAATAAATAGCTATACTATAAAGTTAGCTAAGTAGAATAAAACCTAGACAACTAATAGTATCCTACTGCTAATTTAAGAATTCTGCCTTTTTAATAATAATAATAATAATAATAATAATAATAATAATAATAATAATAATAATAATAATAATAATAATAATAATAATAATAATAATAATAATAATAATAATAATAATAATAATAATAATAATAATAATAATAATAATAATAATAATAATAATAATAATAATAATAATAATAATAATAATAATAATAATAATAATAATAATAATAATAATAATAATAATAATAATAATAATAATAATAATAATAATAATAATAATAATAATAATAATAATAATAATAATAATAATAATAGTAAAGATAATTAGTAATTTAAGAGTACAAAAACTACTATAAGCGAAAATTTGAAATAAGCATTATAGCAATAATAAGAAGAAGTTGATAAGGCAAAATAAGCTAATAGGTTAGCATTTATCTTAATAAGAAAGGGCAAAGCCATTATATATAAGATAATAGTTAGAAAACTATCTAATTAGCTTAAAGATAAGTTAGAAAATAATAATAATATATCAGCAAAAACTTTTCCTACTAGAGAATTAAAGTTTGGCTATTAGCGCTAATAGCATACTGCAATAGTCATTCGGCAGCCTTAGGCCTACTTCCAATTAGTCATTTGCTATTTGCCCTTAGTTGGCACCTATTGCTTGCTATTATTACTATAAGCTTACTATTTATAATAATCAAATACTAATAAAGATATTATATTTATATATTAATATACTAAAAAATTATATAAAGCTTATTATAATATTAAAATAATATTTAAATAGATTATAGATTATAATATATATCTTATATAATAGTATTATATACTAAATAGTTCTAGCACTTAATAATATTAACAAGATAAGTCCAACTTTATTATTTAAATCATATATCTCTTTAGCTACTAATTAAGCAGTCCTTAGGGATTTCAAATAATTCTATAATTATACTATTATAATAGCTAAAGTAAGGCATATATTAATAGAGTTGATAAGATTAATATACTATAATTATATATAATTCTAAAGTAAAGAGAAGATAGATATAAGGAAGGCTAACCTATTTATCAAAGGAGTTATCTAATCCTCTATTAGTATATAATAACCTTTTGTTATTTGTTAAAGTAAAGAAAATAGTATATTATCCTAAATTATTATATAAAGATAATAGGTTGCTTTAATATTATATTCCACTTTGCTTTTAGTTGTATTATAACAATTATTATTAAGCCTTACATAAGGGGTTTCTATTAGTAGGAAGTTTATAATATAAGAACCTAAGTTTATAAGACCTAAAAAAGGCAGCATAATATCTAAGGGTAATTCCTTATAATACTTCCTTTAGCAGCTTATATAAGGTAGTTTATATAATAGTACAAGTTAAGCAGTTGTTAAAGGCAATTTGAAGAGAGTTATTTGACTAAAGTAGATTAAAAAGGCTAATTTATATAGAGTAGTTATATAAGGCGGTTTAAAGAGGGTGGTTTATATAAAGTAGTTTAAGAAGGGCAGTTTAAGAAGGGTAGTTTAAAGGAGGCAGTTTGCATAAGGCGGTTTAAAGAGGATAATTTATATAAGGTAGTTTAAGAAGGGCAGTTTAAGGAGGGTGGTTTAAAAGGGGCAGTTTGTATAAGGCAGTTTAAGGAGGATGGTTTATATAAGGTAGTTTAAGAAGGGTAGTTTAAGGAGGGTAGTTTAAAGAAGGCAGTTTAAGGAGGGTAGTTTAAGAAGGGCAGTTTGCATAAGGTGGTTTAAGGAGGGCAGTTTAAGGAGGGCAGTTTATATAATAGTTTAAGTAGGGCGGTTAAAGAGGGTAGTTTAAGAAGGATAGTTTGCATAAGATGGTTTAAGGAGGGTAGTTCTAAGAGGGTAGTTTAAGGAGGATAGTTTGCATAAGGCAGTTTGCATAAGGCAGTTTAAGAAGGGTAATTTGTATAAGGCAGTTTAAGGAGGGCAGTTTGCATAAGGCGGTTTGCATAGAATAGTTTATATAGCAGTTTAAGTAGGGCAGTTAAAGAGGATAATTTATATAAGGCGGTTTATATAGTAGTTTAAGTAGAGTAGTTTATCTAAGGCAGTTTGCATAAGGCGGTTTTCTTATAGTAGTTTACTTAGGGCAGTTTGCCTAAGGCAATTTAAGAAGTATAGTTTATATAATAGTTTAAGTAAAGTATTTATTATAGGCAGTTTGATAAGAGTAGTATAGTTTAATAAGAATAATTTGCAGATTAGTTTCGAAATCTAATTAGAGAAGTTATATTGAAAAACTATTACTATATATATAAAAAAGCTATTAATCTTTTGCCTTCAAAAGACTATATCTTTTATTATCTATATGCCTTTATTCTTTATCCTTTTATCTATCCTAATAGTATATTTAGTATTAATCCTAATTTATATAGTTATTAATATAAAAGATATTTAATTTTTGCTTTTTATCTCTTATATAGCTAGAAATAATATAAGCACTTTGATAAATATCTGCTATCTAAAAGAACCTTCTTCCCTAAAGTTTTATTAGTCTAAGTGCTATTAATACTTATACTCTTATTACTTTAATTATACTATATAATTTGTCTAGCTATCCTAAGCTAATATGCTACTTCTTTAGGTTCTTTATCTCTTCTTAAAATAGGAAGATATTTGCTAATGCTTTATAATAGGTTAATAGGCGTTTAGCTATATCTTTTTGCTTTACCTTTAGATTAAATATCTTAAGTATAACTTATAGCTAAGTAACTTATATGTTATTTTATGGATTTATTATCTCTTATTAACTAATACTACTAAATATACTCTAAGGAAACACTTATAACTGTAGAATAGTAAGCTAGGCTGATAGTGTAATAGAGAAAGAGGTAATAGTGAATTCAAGAGATCTTTGCAGACTTTTTGGAAAACTTAATTCTCTAAGCTATAGAGGAGAGTAGTCTTTATATACAAAATACCTAGCTCTAGAATCTTCTATTATATAATTAGAAGATCCTATATTTAAGCTAGATTACAAATTAGATCGAAGGAATATTGAAGGAATATTAAAGGAATATTGAAGGAATATTGAAGGAATATTGAAGGAATATTAAAGGAATATTGAAGGAATATTAAAGTGTAATATAGTTTGTAATCAACTCCTTTTATGACTCATATAGTATTACTAAGTATAATAATACTAAGCATAGTAGTACTATATATAGTAATACAGCTATGATTTGCAGATCAACACACCCCCTAAATCATAGCTTATAGTAATAGTTAAAACAGTTTTAAAACGTGATTTTAACTAAAAGGGAAAGAATGAAAAGGCTAGCAATTTCATCTTCTAGAAGCTCTTAATTAAGGGCTAATTGCTCTAAAAAGCCAATAAACTGAGGTTTAGCAAAAGGCTTAGTAAAACCATCAGCTTTTTGATTTAGCGTATTTATATATATGAGATCTATGACTCCTTTGTCAATTAGATCTCTTATATAGTAATATTTAACTGCTATATGCTTAGTCCACTTATGAAACTAAGGATTTTTAGCTAATAATAAGGCTCCATTATTGTCTATATATAATAGGAGCTTATTTTGCATATATAAGCCTAATTCAATGAGAATTTGCTTTATATATATAGCTTCCTTAGCAGCTGAATTAATAGCCATATATTCAGCTTTAGTTGTACTTTGAGCTATAACTAACTGCAGCTTAGATTTCCAGCTAAATAAGCAATTTGCTAAATAGAAGCAGAAACTAGTAGTAGATTTAGCTAAGCCAATATCTCCAGCATAATTAGCATCGCAATATCCGCTAATATATTTATTAGGGCTATTTTTATAAATTAGCCCTAAGCTTCTAGTACCTTTAAGGTACCTTAAGAGGTTTTTGACTGCAATTATATGATTTTCGCTAGGATTTAAGGCAAATCTAGCTAATTTTATAACTGTATAGCTAATATCAGGCCTAGTTGCTAGCATTAGGAATAATAAGAAGCCTATTATTTGCTGGAAGCGAGTAATTTCGCTAGGAATAGCCTTATTAGGATTAGGCTTTAGCTTTAATTTAGGCTCCATAGGGATTTCCTTAGCTTTGCAATCTAGCATATCGAATTAGGTTAAGAGCTTAGTAATATAAGCTTCTTGATTTAGCTTCATATAACCCTTTTTATAGTCATATTTGATATTTATGCCTAAATAGTCTCTAATTAGCCCTAAATCCTTTAATTTAAAGAATTCTTCAAGATTCTTAATAAAGGATTTAATAGAATTAACATTTGGGCCAATTAAAGCTAAATCATCTATATATACGCAGATGATTATATTTAGCTTTTTATTATATAGAATGCAATTATCTGCTAGCAAGGCAGTAAAGCCTAGTTTCTATATAAGGACCCCTTTAAGAGTAATAAACTATAGCCTAGCAGATTGCTTAAGGCCATATAAAGCTTTATTGAGCTTTAGTAGCTTATTACTATATTTTAAGCTATATATACCTATAGGAGGGGTAATATATATCTTATAATCAATATCGCCTTATGTAAAAGCATTATTTATATTGATTTTCCAGATAATCCAGCTATTTAGTACTGCTAAAGCAAATATTAGGCGCCAGGCCATTTGCTTAATAACGCTAGCAAAAGTGTCTATATAGTTTAGACCATATAGTTGCTCAAAACCTTTAGCTACAAATCTAGCTTTAAATTCATAGTATTCTTTGTGATCTTTGAGCTTATAAACCCATCTAGTTTTTAGAGGTTTATAATTAGTAGTACTCTAAGCCTTTTTGGGTATAATTTCCCATGTTTTTAGCTCTTCTAAAGAGTCTACTTCCTTTTGCATAGCTTTTAGCCAATACTCTTTATAAGCTAAGTTAATAGCTTCTTCGTATTTTTTAGGCTCTATAGGAATATTCATAGATTCTTCCTTTTTGATAATAATCTTAGTATTACTCTTAGTAGAGTATACTTTTAAAGTAGAATTATTATCATTTGCCTTATAGCTTATAAAAGCTAGAGAAGCTAAATGTGTTGCAGTTTTGTAAACTAACAATGCTTATATATCTTCATCGATTAATCAGTTATTTAGCTCAATAGCTAAATTAGAGCTGTTTTCTCCAGGGAACATGCCTAGTAAGTTAGGCTCATTAGAGCTTAAACCTTATATATTAGGTTGTTATGACTTCTTAGCCATAGCTCTTATAGTAACATTAGGAGATAAATTAGAATAATCTTTAGCCTTGCCTCTTGTTTTAGGCTTTGCTAGGCTTAGATTATATAATTATTGATCATATGATTCTTAATCATCTAATTCATCACCTAATTCTCTAAAGTCTAATTGTAAATTAGCTCTTTTTGTAGGAAAATCATTATTACTATTAGGTAGAAGATTTTCTACCCCTTCGATTAAATCAATGTAGTTGTCATATATTAACTCTTTGTTAGGAGTACCATTATGATGCTTAGTAAGGCATATGTCTTCCTTAATAGCTACGTTTTTAGAGCTTATAATAGCTCTATTTTTTGGTATATATATAAGGAAATTATTAAGAGATTCGAATCCTATTAAAATTCCTTTATTTGCCTTATCATTAAGCTTACTACTCCTCTAATTCTTATTTTTAAGAATATAGGTAGTAGAGCCTAATATTCTAATATAGTCTATATTAGGCTTCTTGCTATATAGTACTTTGTAAGGCGTCTTTCTAACAATAGAGTTATAAGATCAATTCTTTATGTGAGCAATAGCTTATAATATTTGGGGCCATAGGTATAGAGGTATATTACTCTCTTTGCAGATGCTAATAAGCCTTTCGATTAAAAATCGATTTAGTCGCTCAGCTATGCCGTTTTGGGATAGAGAATAAGGGCTAGTATATTCGCAGATATACCCCTTATTTTTACAGTAATTGCTTCATTTCTCTGATTTGAATTCCCTAGCATTATCGAGCTTAAAAGCCTTTATATTGGCTGATATAGGCTTAGTATTACTGAATTAAGTATTAATCATATTTGTAAAATTGATTAATATGTCATATGCGTCAGCTTTTAGCTTAATAGCATATACCCAAATAGCTCTAAAGCCTCTATAAGTAATTGTCATAAAATATCTCTCTCCTTTTAGACCTATAGTTGTAAAAGGCCTAGCTATATCAATATCGAATATAGTCAATAGGGGAGAATCTGATATAGGCTTTTTGCTGCCTTTTTCGGTAATTTTAGCCGAAATACATAACTCACAAAGCTCTAGGCTTAGATCTCGGATTTTCTTTAGTCTAAAGCTATTCTCTATAGTCTTTAGTATAAGCTCCTTATTCATATGAATTAGTCGCTTATAATATATAGTAATATCATTAGGACTAGAAGCTTATACTTGAAATAGAGTTTGCTCTATATAAGAATCATCTAGTCGAATTTGGATAAAATAGGCTTTCTCTTCCCATTTTATCTTAATTGGCTCGCTTATATTAGGATGACTAAGCTAAGCAAGCTCTCGACTGAATTCGATTGACCAATTCTTATTAGTAAGCTCTTTAGAGCTTATTAAGGTTGTCGCTAGGCTAGGTATATAGTTTACCCCCTTAATTATAAGGCTAAGGCCATTTGCCTATATAGGAATATCTCTTATACCTAGAATAGGCATTTTTTCGCCATTTGCTATTGTAATAGACTTATTAGAGATTGGTTTATAATTAATAAGCCAATCTCTATTAGGCGAATAGTGCTCAGTAGCCCCTAAGTCTAATACAAATTTGTCTTTATAATCTATACTAGCTTGGCTAAGTATATAAGAATTACTCTTTATAAGAGTATTCTTTGCTTCTTGAGAAGCAATACTAGAATCATTATTCCATACGCTCATTAGCGTCTTACTAGAATTAGTTTTAGATTCTCTAGCCTTTTTAGCCTTCTGATTCTAAGGCCTTAATTCAGGGTGTAATTTAAAGCATTTTTCGCTTATGTGACCACTAAGCTTATAGTGTATATAGTATTTGCCGCCTGTTTTAGTAAAAGCCTTATTAGCTTAAGCTTTATTAGCTTAAGCTTTATTGGCTTTATAATCTGCATTAGCTCCTATATAAGCTTCTTCTGATATTAGGTCATTTATTAAGCTCTCTAGGTCGATATCTTCTAGGTTATTTGATATCTCTTTATATTTTCTAAAGGCAAAGCTGTCGAATAAGCTAAGTAGACCCTTAAATATCAGGCTAGCTATTATTGGCTTAGGCAGAGGGCAGTCTAGTTGCTTTAAGTATATAGCACTAGATTGTATAGCACTAGTATACTCGTCGATATTCCTATAAGAGGTATAGCTATTATCTACGATTTTGTTTATATATCAAGATATAAGCTCTAGCCCCCTAGTGTCATATATTGATTTTATAGCCCCAAAAAGCTCTTTAGCTAAGCTTTTGTCTCTAAATCTCTCTTGATTTTCTAGAGATATAATTGACTTTAGAGCGCCTAAAGCCTTTTTGCTAGCTCTCTCATAATCACCTAGTTTCTCCTAATACCTTACAGCTAATTCTTCTAATATAGGTATATAATTTTCTCCCTATTTTTTGAAGTAGAGAGAGCATTTAGAAGGTGATTCTAAGCCATCTATATAAGACATATGGCCATTTATCTCTAGGAATAAGCTAGCTGTATTAATCCATTCTATGTAATTGGATTTTCCAACTAATAGCTCTCCTTGGAAAGTAGCCATTTTGCAGATTTTTATATATATATATATATATATATATATATATATTAGATTCTTTAGTAAAGAATCTTATATTTTTGCCCCAAATATAATAGCTAAACTTAACGCCATAAGAAGCTATGCTAATAAAGGTTTCACTTATATATTAATAAGCAAAGGAAGCTGAGTTTTCTTACAACCCCTCTATAAACTAATATAAAACTACTAGTTTACTTTATCTTATATAATATAACTAATGTCTTATTCTAGCACCCTCTCCAAAGATGGCTTCTTAGCTAAAATAAGACCCTAATATATAAGGTATAATATGATCAAAGAGCTAGTCCAACAGCCACTCCCTACTGCTTAGACATATCACCTAGAGAGTCTCACATAATACCGCGTAGGTCTAGGCACCCTAGTATGAGAAAATGATAATAGTGCCTAGTATATAGCCTTAGCTAGCTTTTAAAAGCTTGCTAAATAAGCTAATTAGGGCCGCAGATCGCACTCCTATTATCTCTAGAAGTAGCTAGCTTATGACGCTAGTACTTAGTCTCAGGGACTCAGGCCTCAATGGTTGGTTTCAAGCTCTAGGTGGTTAGTAGGGGTCTTATAGGAGCAATCTTACTATATATAGTATATTTGCACCTAGCTTTTTGTCGATTTAAGCTAATAACAAAAGCTCCTTTTGTCCCTTAATAGCTAATTGGCTAATTTAGCAAGGCTGCTCTAATTGGTTGAGCAGAGGTCTGCCTAAGCGAGATTCGCTGATTAGCTATAAGGATTCGATTTATGGGGAAGCGCCTTATCTCTTATCAGTAGAGCTTAAAAGAATTGCTACCATATAGAATAGTAAGCTAGGCTGATAGTATAATAGAGAAAGAGGTAATAGTGAATTCAAGAGATCTTTGCAGACTTTTTGGAAAACTTAATTCTCTAAGCTATAAGGGAGAGTAGTCTTTATATACAAAATACCTAGCTCTAGAATCTTCTATTATATAATTAGAAGATCCTATATTTAAGCTAGATTACAAATTAGATCAAAGGAATATTGAAGGAATATTAAAGGAATATTGAAGGAATATTAAAGGAATATTGAAGGAATATTGAAGGAATATTAAAGTGTAATATAGTTTGTAATCAACTCCTTTTATGACTCATATAGTACTACTAAGTATAATAATACTAAGCATGGTAGTACTATATATAGTAATACAGCTATGATTTGCAGATCAACAATAACTAATAGAAATCTTTTTATACTCTATTACCTCTTTAGTCTTAAGAATATCAAAGTATCTCCTTAACTATTACCTTTAAGTCTATTTTATCTTTTCCTAATTGCTTCTAATACTTAATAGCACCTAAAAAGATAATAAGATAGTCTATTATCTAAGCTAAGTCTTTTAGGCATATTTATGCATAATTAAAGGATATAGAATACCTTTAATAGCATCTCTACTCCTAATATATAAATAAAGCTAAAGCCTCTAAAAATCTAAGAAGATTAATCCCTTATGCTACTTCTTTAGCAGAAGTTATATACCTTTTTGTGAATTCCAAATGGTATAATGTCTAATATTAAAGGGATTAGGCTGCTATTAGACTAAAAGAGCTATAGTAGTTATGAAAAAGTAGTAGAGCTATTGCCCTTATTACTTAAACTATAACTTCTATATTCAAAGCCAACCTAATAGTTAAATAATCTAAGATCTAATATGCTATAGCCTTTAGGTTATTTATTTAAGTATTATAGCTTGCAATTTAGTCTAAATATATATTATTTTTATTTGTTTGCTTATAGAGCTCCTTTAGCAAAAACTTATAATACCTCTAAATGCTTAGTATTAAAGCTATTTAGCACTTTGAATTATTAAATGAAATCTGCATAATAGTTAAACATATGAAATTTAGGCATATTCTAATTTGCATTATCTTATATATTTAGCTTATACTTATTAAATACCTCTTTTAATATATTAATCCTATATAATACTAACCTAAGGTATCTAATTATAGACTTATTATATATTATTAATTATATAGTTAATATAAAATCTATAAGTGCTCTTAAGTATACTAATGCTTTTAGTGCCTTCTCTAAGAGTAGTAGAGTTACTATAAGTATTTAGATTCTAATCAAATTATATTCCTTTCTACTTATCTATTATATAATCTAGCTAAACTTATTAAAATGCTTTAGGCCTTAGAACCTTAGGATTCTATTAAATCTAGCATTAAGTTATATTAGTCTAATAGACTATTATAACTTATAGTTTACTTTAGTAAAAGCCTTTAGACTATTATAATAGTTTTTTGCTAAATAGAGATTATAGACTAATTATATAGTTATATCAACTAGATTTCAAAATATGCTCTTCTATAAGCTATAAAGCATATTTTTACCATAAGATTTATATGCATATTAAAATGCAAATGCTACTAAAAGAAAGATTCTATTAGATATACTTATTATAGATCTTCCTTCTTAAGCTTCTTCCTTTACTATTCTTAGATGCATTTCCATATATTTTGCTTAGTTTAAATTAGCTAAGTAGCTATAATATCTTGCAAATAGCTATACTCTACCTTATATTATATATATTATTAATTATACTTAATTCTATATGCTAAGTAAACTTCCTTATAATCAATAGATATAAGTCCTAATATTAGAAAGCAGTATCTAATAAACCTATTAGCACAATTAATAAACCACTTATTAATTATTAATTATTCTATCTCTAATAGATATTAGTTATTTCTTAACTTAATTATAAAATCCTATATTTACCTTAAAAAAATCAGACTTATATAATAATAATATAGCTTAGATTTAATGTTAGCTATTAGCTCATTATCTATAGATTTGGAAATTGCTTAGGATATTAGAAGAAGACCTAATAATATTATTAATAGAGATTATTATTATCTTCTAAGGCATTAAGCATAATTATCTATTTGGAGATATACTAGCTAAATGACTTAGTTGCCTTCTAGCTTTATTATTATTATTTTATCTATTGCAATTATAATTAGCACCAAGGTACCTTTAGGCGGAAGACTATTTTGCATCTTCTACTATCAGTTACTAGTATTTAGCTTATTATAAACCTATTTACTATTAATCCTATATGATTTCTTTATTAGTCCCTAGGCTATATTAGATATAAAAGAAGTATAGCTTAGCAGAAACTCTAAGTAATATTATATAAAGTAATGCCTTAATACTAATATCTTAGGCTTATTATTAATAGCTTAAGGTTATACTTATACTAAGACTTTCTTCTATATATTATTATATAATATACTATATAAGATACTATATATTCCTTTTATTAGGCTTATATATAATAAGATTAACTGCTTATTATCTTAAGTTGCTTTAATGCATTTAAATTTAGTAAACTATACTTTAATATTACTTTTACTAATATTCGTCTAATAAAACTAATTTGCTAAATCCTAATTAACCTTTAACTCAAAAGGCTAATATATATTATCATTAGATATAGATAATATTAAATATAGTTTATCTTCTGCTTCTAATTTAATAACCTCTTCTAGTGTTAATACCTTTTCTACTTTTATTTCATTTTCGAAATATTAAAGATATATTACTTTTATTATATTATTAGACTTTAGATCTTTGCTTTAATAGCTATTGCTATTCTCTTAAATCTTACTGCAAAATTTAGAGTTAGCTGCAATTGAAGAACTTATTATCTTTACTATATAAGCTAGCCTAATATATAAATAATCCTTAGGTTTATTAATTTCTTCCTCTTTTATGCTATTAGCATCTATTTACTATAGTTAGGTTAGTATAATTTAAATGAAACTAATATATTTATAAGGCTAATAATCTTTTACTTATACTATTATCTTATATTTTATTAATTATAAAAGTAGTTTTACTAAAGTCTATATCTATACCTATTATATTAGAATATATATTAATAGAAGTATCTTTATCTATATTTGGTTTCTTTTGAATTTGCTAAGTAGAAGATAGGATGAAAGTCTTTAATTTTCTCTTTAGTAATTTTTAAGTAATATTTATTATAGGTTTATATTTGTATTACCTAAGCCTACTAATACTTTTAATTAGCTTAAAGTATTTCTTGCAGCAAATAGTTAATAGCATTATAAAGACATAAAAGTAAAGCTATATGATATAGCTAGCTATCTAATAAAAAGTATTATTAAAGGTTAAGGAGGGCAGTTTAAGGAGGGTAGTTTAAGAAGGGCAGTTTAAGGAGGGCAGTTTAAGGAGGGTAGTTTAAGGAGGGTAGTTTAAGGAAGATAGTTCAAAAAGGGCAGTTTAAGGAGGATAGTTTAAGAAGGGTAGTTTAAGGAGGATAGTTTAAGGAAGCAGTTAATATAAGATGCTTAATATAGTGCATTTTAAGAAGGATAGTTTAAATAAGGCAGTTTAAGAATAATAGTTTAATAAGGATAGTCAAAGTAGAGTAGTTTAAGTAAAGAAGTTTAATCTAATAAAAGTAGTAAGGAAAAGTTGAAAAATAATATTAAAGGAGGTTTATATAAGGTGCTTTATATAAGGTGGTTTGCTTAAGGCGGTTTGCTTAAGGCGATTTGCCTAAGGTGGTTTGCCTAAGGTAGTTAGCCTAAGGTAGTTAGCCTAAGGTGGTTTATCTAAGGCGGTTTATCTAAGGTGGTTTATCTAAGGCAGTTTACTTAAGGCACTTTAAGAAGTATAGTTTAATATAAGCAATATAAGTAGAGTAGTTTAAGAATATTAAGTAAAGAAGTATAATTAAGAAAGGTAGTAATAAAGGCATAAAAATAATATTATAAGGTGGTTTAAGGAGGGCAGTTGAGTAGGGCAGTTAAGTAGAGTAGTTTGCAATTAGAGTATTACTTATATAGTATAGTTTTAATAAACTAAGTATATATTCAAAATCATCTTATTCTAAAAAGCATTAATTATATACTAAACTCTAAATATTAGTCTATTTTAATAGCCTTTTGGACTTATATACTCTACTTCTAAGCTTAGACTTATTAAATCTTTAATTATAATATATTAATATTAAAGATTTATTCTTTTATAGGGTTTTTATTATTTTAGATTACTTATAAATATATAATAGTATTCTTATTCCCTTAGTAGCAATATCTATAAAATCCTTACTTTATTATATAAGTATAATAATCGACTTTAAGGAAATAAATAGAAATTGCTTCTATAAGTATTAGGCTAATAGCAATTGCTAAACTTATTGCTATAAGAAAGTAGATAGAGTATTAATCTTCAAAGGGTATATTAGATCTAATATTAAGATGAAACTTATCAAATGTAGCTATTTGCTCTATAAGGCTTATTATAGAATATACTAAAAGTATATTATTAGGTATATATCTTTTAATATATAGAAGCTACTTAAAGAATATATTAGCTTTATCTAATACTAGGGTTGGATAAAGTACTCTTATATTATATACTATTTTGAGAATAAAAGCAATAATAAAGAAATATATAATTACTATATAGTAAGATAGATGCTCTTCTATATTTAAAAATCCTAATAGTTACAATTATGCTAATTTGTTTTTCTAAGCAATTAGCTTCTTAGATAATCTGCATATCTCTTTCAAATTATCAAAAAAAGGATCTTTAGTAATGCTAAGCTCAAATAGTATTAGCTTATTATCGCTAGAGGTTATTAACTCCTAAAACCTATTATTAGTAAGTCTAAAAGGAAGATTTATGCATAAATTAATTATTATAGCTAAAAATGGAAATATAGCAACTACCTACAAATGATAATAGAGATTTACTAGTTTCTAATTAGTCTAGTCCTAAGGATAATTCACTTTATTCACTAAGAATTTTGCCTTAGCCTTAAGATTCTTATTAGTATAAATCTGATAGTTATTTAGTATAATCTAGCTTACCTTCTCTTGCTATTCGCCTAAGTAAACTATAGAGATAAGCTTAAAAATATTCCTTAGGATAATCATAATTAAGTAATCTAAAAGGATACTTTTTAATATAAATCAAATAAATAAAGCTTTAACTAGTTGTAAGAATGCATATAAGACTTGCTAAGTAACTTTTTCATTAATTATACTTTTCTTAATATTCTTTGTTTATTAGAGTCCTAGTCTTATAAGTTCCTTATAATACTATTTCTTAAGTTTAGGATCTTAGATCTACTTATCTTAGACTATTAGCTCTACTAAAGATGCAATATCACTTAGGCTAGAAACAAATAGTATTCTACTTAGCTAATTTAAGCTAATCTTAATAAATCCTAAGTTGCTATATTAAGTTTTTTTGAATTTTGAATATAGACTATTACTTCTTTATATATATAATATAGCTTAAATGCCTTTTGTTGTTTAAGATATTTGAAGATAAAACTTATCCTTTTATATTATTTGCATAATATACCTTTAAGAAGCTAAAGATATAATATAAGTAAGATTCCTCTTTTTTAAGCTTCTTCTTTTATTATCTTTAGCTTTTGCCTTATTATATTCTTATATATCTTATGAATAAACTTTATAATTCAATTAATATAAGAGAAACTTTAAATCAACTAAGTCTATTATTAAAAGTATAATAACTTAGCTATTCTTTCTTAGAGTAAGAATTAAAACATCTAAAGTACTTTATTAATAATCTTTCTATCTTTAGCAAAAGGTAGAATTTCTTCCTTCCTTTATAGAAGATTCTATTAATCTATAGTTAGTAAGATGCTTCTATAAGCTTAAGCTAAGCTATAACTAAACTTATTCTAATATGCATTAGAATCTCTTAGATCTAAATAAGTATTAAATTCTTATGTCTATATATTTAGCAAACCTATTAGAGATAAGACTAAAGTGGCTTTAGTCTTTAGCTTAATGAAATAACTAAGAGAAGAAAATAAGGAAAAGTAGTAGAATCTATATTCTTTGAATACTAATTATGCTAAAAAGCATAGCCTTATTATATTATCTATATCTTTGCTAATATGCTAATTTGATTTTAATTAATTCTATCCTATAGAATATTATAGATATTCTAAATATAATAGATAATAAATGCTATAGTTATCTTACTTAGACTTATTACTAAAGTAAGAAAAATATATAATATAATATTATACTAAAACTCTAATGCTGTATAAGTACTAAATATTTATACTAATAATACTTAATATACAAAATATAAGACCTTAATAATATAGCCTAAGTCTTAATATATTGTATTATAAGTAAACAAAAAGTAAGCTTTTTACTAAGTTTCTAATATAAGATATATAATAATCTTATTATCTATTAGGTTTAATATTCTAAATAAATATTAGTATTTATATATATAAGATAGGAATTTTATATAAACTCTTATAAAGATTTATTTTTTTATATTTTTAATAATCTCTTTATATATCTATTAGCTTACTTAGATTACCTTTAGAGTTCTTCTTATTTAACTTAGATAGATTAGGATTAATATTCTCTTCTTTAATTATATTATTAAGATAAATATTATTATCTCTTCCTTTCTTATTATTATCTCCTTTATTTAGAAGATTCCTTTGCTATAAAGGATCAACTTATTAGCCTTAGGAAGGTTTATTAGATTTTAGCAAAAGGGTAGATTTTAGTAGAAGAGCATATTTTAGTAGAGAAGAAGGTCTTAGTAGACTTAAAGACATAGATCTTTGCAGAGACATAGGTTTAGGCTAAGGTATTAGTTTAGGCTAAGGAATTAGATTAGGCAAAGGCATTCCCTATAGGCCTAGTGTTGGTTTCTTCTTTCGAAGGGCGCCTTTTAGTATTAGGACTTTTAGTAAACCCTTCTATAAATGTAAATAAATAGCTTAGACAAATAGCTAAGTCTTTGCATTATTCTATAAGCAACTTATAGCTAATTAAAAGGTTAATTTAGAAGTAATTATATAATATATGCTTTTAGAAGTTTTATCTACTTATTATACTTATCTTAACTTATTTTAGTATATATTAAGATTAGTCTTTTATTTATTTATTAAGAAATCTTTCAACTTCTTATATAATAAATAGTTAAGCTATAAAATGCAATTTAGTATATCTTTAAATATAGCATTTAGCAAAAAGCTATATTATATCTTAAATTTAAAGATAAGCTTATTAGTAATACTACTTTTTATATTTATATAAAGATTAATAATAATTATCTAAGACTTAAATGCTATTATAGTAGATAGACTAATTGATTATAAATATAATTATTAGAATATTAGCTATAATATATTTTAAGAAGCAATTTCTAAAGTAGCTAGATCTGCTTCACGTAAGTATTATTAGTTAAAAAATAAGCATTAAAAATAAGTAAGAATTTACTTATTTTTGCAATATCTAGACTTTACTTAATATCTTAATCCACTTAAGAAGGCAATAGTTTTAATAAAGAATCTATTTCTATAAATACTTTAGCTGCTACTTTAGTATTATTATACTTAATAATAAAGTTGAACCTTATTTACTAATATAAAGAAGTAGAACTAAGATATAGAAAGCATAGAAAAGCTAAGAGCTAGCTTAATAGTTCTATTAATAAAAGGTAGAAGAATTCTTAGAGGAAAAGGAGGAAGTTTTTTAGGTAAAGAAAATAATAATAAAAGAACCTTAAGAATTTAAGTATTCAAAGTAAAGTAGTCAATCTATTATAACTTAGCTTATACTAAGCCTTTATTTAAGTCTATATTTAGTTTAAAGTAAAGTTAAGTCCTACTTTTCTCTTAGTATAAGGTTAAGTTACCTCTCTCTTTAAAGATATTCTCTTTAATCTTAATATTTTCTAAGCTATTATTATTCTTTATATATTATAGTTTAAGGAATATAAAGTAATTCTTAGTAAATCTCACTTGAAATTATATATTATAAAAGCAGTAGAATTAGCTAATGTTATAATATAAGGAATATATAGTAATTTATAGTAAATATCACTTAGATAGTATTTTACAAAAATAGCAAAATCAGCTAATATTATAATTTAAGGAATGCCTACTAGTTTATAGTAAGCATCACCTAAAATAATATGCTTTGAAAATAGTATAATTAGCTAATATTATGATTTAAGGAATATATAGCAGTTTATAGCAAATATCACTTAAAATAATATATTATAAAAATAGTAGAATTAGCTATATATATTCTTATTATTCACAAAGACTAGTAAATAGCTATATTTTAATTCTATATATTTCTTTATATATCTATTTATTATAAGTCTTTAATATTATAAGGTTAAGATATAAGACAAAAGTTCTATTATAATATAGTTCTTATTCCTAATAAATTCTCTTTAATTCAACTTTAGCTTTATTATCTTATTATACCTTTTTTACTTCTTCTACTATCTAATATAAGCTATAGCATATAAGTAAAGAATAAAAGGATAAAATAGCAGATAGTAAATTAACTACATTAAATCTTCTCTAAATAAGCTAATTATCTTTAGATAAGAATACTTTTAGATTTATTTTTTAGCTAGCTAATAATAATATTAGATAAGAAGTATAATTTATAAAAGAGAAGAATTCAAATTAGAAGCTTTAGATCAATATATAAGCAAAAGATATTAGTGCTTAAGTATTACTAGATGCTATTATTCTTTAAGTCTTAGATATTAAGGCTAAGGATTTTAGAGAATAGTAGGACTAAGCTTATAAGAGTCTATTTGCAAAAGAGCTGCTCTTAATAATGAAATATATTTAGCTAAAGTAATCTAAATCAGTTGCTATAAAGCTGATAGAATTAATTTAAGGTAGTAATAATAAACTATAGTCTAATAATAAGACTACTTAGACAAAAGGATATTTTCTTATATATAGGCTATATATAGTTAGTCTTTAGAAGAAGAGTATTAGCAAAGGTAGATTTAAGTCTACTAAGGATATATTATCTAAAGATATAAATTCTAATCACTAGCTATTTAGTATACTTATTTTATAATTAAAGCAAAAGGTGCAACCTTAAATACTACTTTCATTTATGAAACTAATAACTGCAAAGATATTATCAGCTGACTCATTAGATACTTTTATTGCTATGTTAAATTCTCTAAATAAAAGAATATAAACAAATAAATTAGTAGATTCTATACCTTTTAGTGATAAATAAATAGTAGAACTTAATAAGATTATAAATATAATATATAAGATAAGACTTATAATTTTTCTAATATAGAGAAATATTATAATATATTTAATTAGTCTTAAGTTCTTAGAGTTAAAATCTATTGCTATAAGGATTAGTATGCTAGTAATTAAAGAATATGGATTTGCAAAGCCTAAAGATATATATCTTAAGCACCTTAGATAGAGAATATTTTATAAAATCCTATAGGATATAAATTCAAATTATTTTATTCAAAATAAAGGATTATATAATCTAAATGATCTGCTAATACTACTAAATCCAATTAATTAGCTAGTCTTAAAATATAAGTTACTAAGCAAAAGAGGTTAGATTAGTATTATTAATAATAACATCTAATAGCAATAGGCTATTAGTATTTTGGAATTTTATATTAAGGTAGATAGAAGAAATTAAGATATTTATTTTATATTATTTAAGTTATGCAAAGATAGAGTTTCTTAAAATACTATATAATTATACTTTATAGATTTAATATTATATAGTTGATTGAATATACTATTAAACTATCCTCCTTAAACTGCCCTCCTTAAACTACCCTCTTTAAACTGCCTTCCTTAAACCGCCCTTTTTAAACCGCCTTATATAAACCTTCCTCCTTAAACCGCCCTCCTTAACTGCCCTACTTATACCACCTTATGCAAACTGCCCTTCTTAAACCACCTTATGTAAACTACCCTTCTTAAACTGCCTTCTTTAAACCACCTTATATAAACCCCCCTCTTTAAACTACCTTATATAAACCACCTTATGTAAACTGCCTTATGCAAACCGCCTTATATAAACTGCCTTATGCAAACTGCCCTCCTTAAACTACCCTCCTTAAACTACCTTAGTTTGACTGCCCTTAATACTATTCTACTAAAACTGCTTATGCAATTATGCTTATTAAACTGCTCTTATTATACTACCTTATTTTTTTTTTTAGCCTTTCCTTATACTTCTACTAGATTGCACTTCTTTACTTAAACTACTCTACTTAAACTGCTTTTATTAAACTGCCCTAATTAAACTGCCCTTAATAAACTATTCTTATTAAACTACCTTATTTAAACCACCTTATTTCTTTTTGGCCTTTATTACTTAGCTATCTTAATCTATTTTATTTAAACTATCCTAAGATATTAACTTATAAAAATAGCCTTTAAAAATACTACTTAATAATATGCTTTATTTAATTAGTTGCCTTCTAATAGTATATTTAATGCATAAGTTAAGATTAATTATAATTAAATAATATTTGGCAATATAATATTAATAAGCAACTAATCTTTATATAGCTAATCTTTTTAGCTTATATTAGTAAAGTACTACTTCTTCTTCTTTATATCTATAGATGCTCTAAGTATTATATTATTTAATAGCTTAACTACTACCTCTAATTTGCTATTAACTATGCTATAAGTATAATCTTAAAGTTCCTAAGTGCTTACTAATCTATAGTTGAAATAATTATCTATATTATTGCAAAGTAGAATATTAAGCTTAGTATATTTTATTATAATTTATTACTTATATTATATCTAATATTTATATTAGCTAAAAATAATTCTTTAAGACTTAAGCTAACTAAAGTTGTAGAAATACTTTTATGTTAGAAATAGACATTATCCTAAATTAAGCCTTTTAGTATAAACTTACTAATAATAATAATATTATACTAATAATATTAATATATTTAGTATAGCTAAGTCTAATGGCTTTATGATTATAGTTGTGACAGCAAGAGCAAGGCATATATTGATAAAATCAATAAGATCAATGTGCTATAATCTTATAGAATTCTAAAGTAAAAAGAAAGTAGATATAAGATAAGACAACCTATTTATCAAAGGCATCGCCTAGTCCTCTATTAGCATATAACTACTCCTTATTATATGTCAGAGCAAAGAAAATAGTATATTGCCTAGAATCATTATACTAAGGCAATAGGTCACCTTAGTATTTCATTCTTCCTTATGCTACTCCTCTGCTCCTATATTATGCTATGATATTACCCCCCCCCTTTTAGAGAGTTTAAGATAGCCCTATCTTCGACCTACTAGTCTATAAAGTTGTATATTATTCTATTTTCCACTTTGCTTAGAAATAACTTTATCTTTACTAATTCTATACTACTATTAGTATATATAATAGTAATTTTAAGCTTAACTAATTCATCTAAACTATTAAATATACTAATTAATTTCCTATCTCTTAGGTTTTTCAATATGCATTAGTCCCTTATCTCTTTACTAACCTACTTAGGCTATTTTAATGATTTTAGTTGCTTTGCATTATCTAGTTATACTACTATAGTAGACTTTCATTTGTTTAGAGTAGTAGTAATAATAGAAGGTATACTAAGAGGAGGGTTGGATTAGTTAAAGGCAGCCTATATATTATTAATCTATTTAGCCTAAGTGTTGACCTTCTTTATTAGTCTATTATTCTCCTTTTTCAAAGCAGCTAAGTCTTTATATAGTTTATTAAATTCGACTGCTTTGAATAATATAACAAAAATCATATATCTAAGTTATAGTGAATTACTATCCTTCGCCTTAATTTTCGCAATAGTTTAGTTAATGTTTGCTAATAGTCAGTTGTTATTAAAGGTAGTATTTATAATAGTTTTTTGAATTCTTTATTTAGATACTCTAAATTATAATAGCTTTAGTACTATCTATAGTAGGTTGAATTAGCTAATTGCTTATTATAGTTATTCTTATAATTAGTTTTATAGTAGATAAAATACATTAAGTTAGGATTTCTTAATAGGTATATTATCCTTTTATAATACTTAGTTACTATTCTTCTTTATCTCAACTAGCATCTTATCTTTATTATTATCATTTTCTAACTTATCTTTAAGCTAATTAGATAGCTTTCTAACTATTATCTAATATATATTAGCTTTGCCCTTAGGGTTAGGGTTAAAAGGTACTAATCTTTCTTAGTAAAGGAATTCAATTATTAGTAGTTAATATAAAATTAGAGACTATTATTAGGCTTTTTGACAAATAGGATAAGCAATAAGTAGAAGGAGTTAGATGGTTTAATAAATCTTTTCTTTAGATTATTAATTAGGTATTCTCTTATTTTTTCCAACTCTAGTTTGCTTATTTTATATAAGTAAGCTATTTTCATTATTAGTTTAAGTCTATTAAACTTAATCTTATAGTTAATTAGCCTAAAAAAAGGTAATATATTAGCTATAGTTTTCGAAAAACATTTAATTAGATTATATAAAAAGGTTAATAGGCGTTTTCGCAATTAGGTTAACTTATTGGGTTTTATATCAACCTAATTTCCTAATATATTAGGATTATCTTTATTAATAGAGTATATTCCTTTTTTAGGTTATTATTATTTCTTAAGAATAAAGTCTAATTCTACTATAGTTACTATACTAACTAATAATTTAGTTTATCATATATTAGCCTTAAAGACTAATATAATAATAGTAGTAATTTGACTAGTTAGCTTAGTAGTTAGAATAGCATTTTGCTTTAACTCTTATTTATGCTTCTAATAGATGGCTAATTAAATTGCAAAGTCTTAAATCAGCTTAGCTTAGTTGTTTATCAATATAAGGGGTTGGTTGATTAATAAAAGGAGTATTTTAGTTAAGGTAGAGTCAAAAGCTTAATCCTATTATATAGTATCCTATTAGTCTAATTAGTATATTTCTAGCTAGTAAAGTTTCTTTTGATAATAATCAACTATAATATTATTTTCTACTAACTATTTATAATCTATTATTATATTTTATAACCCTAAGTTGGCAGCTAAAAGGTATTAGTCTTTAAAGGTGTAGTTGTTAATAGTAAAGTCGCATTAGATAATATATTTAATAGCTTCACTAAGTTGTCTATTAAATCCTTATAGTAGTATTAGCTATTTAAGATAATAAGTCAAAGGGTATAGTAACTTAGCTAAAGAGGTTAGCTTTTTTCAATTAATTATACTTAATATATTAGCTTTATAGTTGATTAGAGTACTAAGGTCTATATATTTATTCTTATATTAAAGATAATACTTTAATAGGAATTATTTCCTACTAATTAGCTTTCTTAAGTCAACTGCTTCTTAGTATTAGTTATACTCTAAAAGGAATACTTATACTCTTAAAGCAACTTATTGTCTAAGTTAATTATATAATTATCCTTAGTAGATTGCTAATTATTTTTTTCTATAGTTTCATTAAGTGCTTCCTTTTTAATAAGCATAATCTTATTTTAGTTAAGGCAGTTCTTTGCGAAGTACCCTTTTTTACTATATCTATAACATATATTATTAGAGGTAGCCTATCTATTAGTAGAAAGGTTTTATTTAAGAGCCTAAGAGGAGTAAAGCTAAAGGTTCTTTGCTAAAGAATCCTAAACTTTTATAGTCTAAAGGGATTCCTAATAGGTTAATCCTATCTATTAGAGTAAATTAGACTAAATAGTTAGTCTTAGTTTCTACTTAGGTTTTATATAGTTAATATATTATAAAGATAAATATAATTGCTTATTCTTCTTATCTATAAACTAATTAGCTAAGTCCTTAGGATAATCGAATTTCTTATCTAATAACTATTCTAATAAGAAAACTTATACTTTATCTTATAGCGCCTTATATTGCTTATTAGTTGATTTATTAAGTTTTAATGCTAAGCAATAAAACTCTACCTAGAAGGTAGAAAAGGCAGAACCACCTTAATGCAACTTATTCTATTAGTCTTTAGCATTTTGTCTCTTAGTCTTTTAGCTAACTCTATATGCTTATTATAATATTTAAAAGAGTTATAAAGCAAAGTAGATTTATCTAATAGATCCTTTAGCTAATTAGTCTTAAATAAGGCTATATGCATCACTAGTTATTAAGCTAGCTATATATACTAAAGCTATTATATTAGTAGAGAATTTAATATAATTAATATTTATCTTTTGCTTTATATTAAAGATCTAATCTTTAACTTTTAGTTCTCTTCTACTAAAGAAGAGACTTAGTATTTTCATCTTAGCTAAATAAGGCTATTAGTAAGAAGCAAAATCATTAGTAGATTATATGCTTCTATTATAGATTATACTTTTAGCTAAAGAGTCTTAGAGTTGATTACTATAATAGGAGGTAGATGTAAAAGGAGGTTAGTCGACTTTAGTTTAATTAATCTATTCTTAAAGAGCGCTTATTATAGATATTTATTAGTTAGTATATTAGTAAAAGTGCTTTATTAGTTGTTCTTCTACCTTAAGTTAATCTTTCAAATGTTAAGAATATTTCCTACTTTAAATATATAAATTAAAGAGCTTAGAGAGTTTATCCTTTTTGCTCTTTAGGTTAGTCTAAGTAAAAGAGTATATAAAGTTAGGGAAACTCTTAATAGTAGCTTATGCTAAGCTAGCTAACCTTATAGTTATATTATTAAGAAGGGAAGCATAAATGCCTAAGGAAACAACTAAAGTAGTTGATTAGTCGCTTAGTAGAGGTTAGTTAATAGGAAATATAAGTATTCCCTTTTTAAGTAAAAGTTTACTAGAATTAATAGTAAAGTCTAATATCTTTATTAACCTAAGTTGCATATAAGTAAGTAAGATTGTAGAAGTTTATTTCTAAGATAGCATCCTATATAATACTACTATTAGAATACTCCTTAATAAGTAGTCTTTTAGTTTCTTTTTAAATCAGCTAAGGAATATTAACTATTAGTAAGTTTTTTAAGCTAAGCCTATTAGCTCTTCTTTCTAGTTTTAATTCAAAAAGATACTAAATATTAAGCATATTAAATAATAGTAGTCTATTAAGTTATAAGAAGGCAGATTCATAAAGTATTACTATATATTAAGATCTTAAGGTAAAAAGGTTAATAGGAGATATCTCTAAGAGGGTATTAGTCCTTTACTAAGTATATTATATCGCCTTATAAGGCTAAAGGGAAATAACTTTAGAATTATATAATAATAAAAGCAAAGCATATATTAATAAAGTCAATAAGATTAATATGCTATAATCTTATAGAATTCTAAAGTAAAAAGAGAATAAATATAAGATAGAATAACCTATTTATTAAAGGTGTTGCTTAGTCCTCTATTAGCATATGACTACTCCTTATTATATGTTAAAGCAAAGAAAATAGTATATTGCCTAGAATCATTATACTAAGGCAATAGGTCACCTTAGTATTTTATTCTTCCTTGCGCCACCACTTTGCCCTTATGTTGCGCCATAACAATAGTACTATAGTAGTCAACTAAATCCTAAGATAGTTTTAGTAATATTATCAAATAAGGTTTAATAGAATATAATTATTAAGAGATATCTTTAGGCTGCTTATTAATAGCTGCTAATTAGATATTAGGAAATTATAGATTAGAAATAATATTTTAGCTAGAAGAAGATAAGCTAAAGCTAAGTAAGATAGTTATAATCTATTGGACTATAGTATAAGATTTAGAGTAGAGTATTAGCTTTGAAGCTTATATGCTAAAACAACTTATTGCTAAAAAGGTATAAAGAAGCAATAACTATTTGAAATATTACTAATAATAATATAGATATAAGACTATATTAGAGATAGATATTCTAACTTCCTATAATGCATATAAGAGAATATTAGGAATACTTTTTGCTTATATCTTAATATATTAAATCTAGAAACATAAGAGAGTTTTTAGAAAATAATAACATAAGATTATACACTTTTATCATTAGATTTAAGAAAGGTATATTTTCTATTTGATAGCAAGTTTAGGTAATTGCTAACTAGTTTACTAAGCCTAAAGTAAAAAAATAGACTAATAATATCTTAGTCAAATGTCGAATACTATTCTACTAAGTAAAAGGTTATTAGGCTTAATATAGTTATAATAATATATTCTCTTAGTTTAATCTATTATCTAAGACAATAATAGTAATTATTATAATAATAATTATATTAGCTTACTATAAATAAGGATAAAGGGCAAAATTAGTTCCAATTAGTATTAAAAATAATATATATAAGTTGTATTTATTATTAGTTGTTTATATTTGATTTTAATTAATCTTATATTAGCATTATTTAATTTAGTAAAAGATAGCTAAAATAAAATAGCTTCTAAGTAATATTAAGTGATTCTTATAGGAGTTGCAAAGAAAATAGATAAGATATTAATAAGAAGATTAATTATAATATATGAAAAGCTTATTAAAACTCCTTATAATAAGAACTTAGATAACCTACTAAATGATTTAGACTTTATAAGAGTAAATTAATTAATAATTTCTAATAAGTATTATTATTTTATATATAGCTAACTATTATAAAGCTTTTAGGTTTAAGCATCTAAGAATTAGTATAGAAAATATATAAGCAAAATATGCTTTTATAAAAAGTCTAAGGTTAGATAAATCAAAATAATAAGCTTAGCTTTAAAAAGGACTAATCAACTTTATAAAGTAAATTAGAGTTAGATATATTATTATATTATTATAATTAGAAATTTACTAATAGTAAATCTTATTAGATTTGTTTAATATAGAAGATATAGATTATTTTAATAATAATTTGAATAATAGGATAAAGCTCCTAAAGTTGAAACAATTAGAACTATAGCTAGAGAAGTAAGCTCTAATTTACTAGCAAAAGCAGAAGATAGCTATTAGACTATAATCTTCTAAGGTATAATACTTCTAATTATCTAATAATTATATTAATTATATTAAAGATAGCTTTTATTTTAAAGAGGCTAATTAGCAAGAAAATAAGTAAGTAGGTTTTTTATAATATAATATTAAGAAGAATATTAACTAGCTAATTTACTTTTAGGAATTAAGGATTAGCATTTAAGTCTTTTATAAAGTGTCTTAAAGTTTAATAAATATACTTAAAAGAAAGTTTAAAGCTAGCATATATATTTAAGCTTAAAGATATAATATCTTAACTAAATTTAATAGAAACTATTAGTATAAATATAATTAATATAATTTTTATAATAAGCTAAGCAATATAAGATAAATATTAGCATAATAGTAATAGTTTTGCATTATATAATAAAGAAGACTTATAGAAGTTATAAGAAAAGTTTAGATCTAATCTAATATAAAAGACTATAGTATTTTATAATATAATTAGTTAATAATAGTATAGTCTTAGCTAATAGAGTTGGATTTCTTTAGCTAATTGACTTATAGGCATTTTAAAGATGCATTTAATAGGATGTTTTTAATAAGGCGCTTTTGATAAGGTGTTTTTAATAGGGTATTTTCAAATAAGGCGCTTTTGATAAGATGCTTTTAATAAGGTGCTTTTGATAAAGTGCTTTTAATAAGGCGCTTTTGATAAGGCGCTTTTAATAAGGCGCTTTTAATAAGGCGCTTTCAATAGGGCGCTTTTGATAAGGCGCTTTTAATAAGGCGCTTTAATAGGGCGTTTGCAATAGGATATTTTCAAATAAGGCGCTTTTAATAAGGCGCTTTCAATAAGGCGCTTTTGATAGGGCGCTTTTAATAGGATACTTCTAAGGAAGTATTTAAGTATATATATATAAATTTTAAAGTATATTTAATAATAAATTTATTTATATATAAAACTAATTATATATTAAATATAGTTTACTTAAAATAGCATATATATATATATATATATAAGGATATTTTGTTTTAAATAATACTATTTATATTATTAATATTAGAGAGGATTATAATATAATTTAAGCTATAATTATATTATATGTCTTTAGAGCTTTTGCTGATATATATGCTATTATAAATAGTTGCTAAAGTGGCAAATATATAGCTAATAATATAATTAATGCTAATGCTTTATTATATAGGTTTAATACTTTAGGCCTTTATTATAAAAATAGCATTAAGGGAAGTCTTAAAGCATTTGAAATTTAAATTACTAAAGGTATAATTAAGGCCAAAAAGGAAATTAGCATCTTAATTGCTAAGTATACTAGAGTTGCTAAAGTAAAATTCTATAATTAGCTATTAGTATCAAAAAATTAGATATATGTTTAAGGTGCTATTAGCATGTCTAGCGCCTATAGCAGCCTTTAACTACTATTAGCCTTTATATTTTTTTGCAGATATAAAGATAAGATGCCTATTAAGATAAAGAAGAATAGCAACTAAATGCTATAAAAGGATAATATACCTATTAAGAAATCCTAACCTAATATATTCTATCTACTATAAAATCAGTTGTAAGAATAACTATAATAAGCAATTAGCTAATTCAACCTATTATAGATAATGCTAAAGCTATTATAATTTAGAGTATTTAAATAGCAAATCTAGAAAACTATTATAAATGCTGCCTTTAATAGCAACTAACTATTAGCAAATATTAACTAAACTATTGCGAAAATCAAAGTAAAAAGTAGCAACTTATCATAACTTAGATATATGATTTTTATTATACTATTTAAAGCAGTTGAGTTTAATAAACTTTATAAAGACTTAGCTGCTTTAAAGAAGGAAAGTAATAAACTAACTAAGATAGTTAATGCTTAGGCTAAATAGATTAATAATATGCAAATTGCCTTTAATCAACCTAATCCTTCTTCTAATATGCCTTCTGCTACTACTACTACCCTAAGTAAGCAAAAGGCTACTATAGCTCTACAACTAGATAATGCAAAGCAACTAAAATCATTAAAATAGCCTAAGTAGGTTAGTAAAGAAATAAGGGACTAATGCATATTAAAAGATCCAAAAGATAGGAAATTAATTAGTGCCTTTGATAGTTTAGATAAATTAGTTAAGCTTAGAATTACTACTATATGCACTAATAATAGTATAGATTTAGTAAAAATAAAGTTATTTCTCAATAAAGCGGAAAATAGAATAATATATAACTTTATAGACTAATAGGTCGAAGATAAGGCTATCTTAAGCTCTCTAAAGAAGGGGGTAATATTATATATAGTACAACATAAGGGCAAAGTAGTAGCATAAGGAGGAATAAAGCACTAAGGTGACCTATTGCCTTAGTATAATAATTCTAAGTAATATACTATTTTCTTTACTTTAACATATAATAAGGAATAGTCATATGCTAATAAAGGACTAGGTGATGCCTTTAATAAATAAGTTATTCTACCTTATATCTATTCTCTCTTTACTTTAGAATTCTATAAGATTATAGCATATTAATCTTATTGATTCTATCAACATATGCCTTGCTCTTACTATCATAAGTAGCATATGAGAATCCTATGAGAGTAGAAACAACTTATATAAAAGCATATAGGAATATGCAATAATAGTAGAAAACAGCTTACCTATAAGCATATAGGAATATATAATAGTAGTAGAAAGCAGCTTACCTATAAGCATATAGGAATATGCAATAGTAGTAGAAAATAGCTTACCTATAAGCATATAAGAATATGCAATAGTAGTAGAAAGCAGCTTATCCTTATTATGTAGAAAGAAGAGTTGCAAAGGTGTAGAAGGATAAAAGGTGTAGAAGGATAAAAGGAGTAACAAGTAGAAAAGAAGAAGCAATATGTCTTATTATTAAACTTTATAGCCCCTTCCAGCCGCCTCTAGCCATCGACAACCGAGAATTTTGGTGTTCCTTAGCATAGTCATAAGGCTGGCTTTTTCGCATCAGCTGACCTATACCAAGAAAAGATTTCTCAATATAATATAGAAGAGTCTAGACCAAAGAGCTGGAGCCAAGTCCCACCGCGTGCCAAGGTGCCGGAGACGCGGCCGCCTCCCATGCCTCACGTTAATGAAGGATATCACATAACACGTGACTGACTGATTGTAAGTGCATGTGACTTACACTTTTACTGCAGCACTCTTGGATTCGGGCGCAGAAGCTCTACCGAATGGTATTTCAGACTTGAGAGACTAGAGACTCAGATATCTGATAAATCACATATTCATTCCAGCTTTGAATCGGAAAAAAAGACATAGTTCAACGTCATAGCTTACTTTGGTAGCGCCAAATCGCGGGGCCACAAAACTTTATTTGTGAGATTTCTTCTTATCGGCATCAAAACCCAAATCCGAAAGGCGATAAATCAGAAATACCGCCGCCATGTCTGCCATGGAACTAGACGCTCCTGTATCTATCGCAGAGCGATTTGTTGCGGTAGACCAACGAAAAAAGAATGGTGCAACGTACGAACTATCCCTTTTATATGTAGGGTTCTGCTAATACATCCTAGGATTCTGTGCTGCAACTGTGGCGCTGCCATCGATGGGACGACTGCGGCCGGTGCCCTCTGCTACGACTGCGTTAAACTCACGGTAGACATCTCTCAAGGAATCCAGCGCGAGGCTACACTACACTTCTGCCGAGACTGCGACCGATGGCTTCTCCCCCCTTCCAGCTGGATTGTCGCGGCTCCCGAGTCCAGAGAACTGCTCGCCCTATGCCTGAAGAAACTGCGCGGTCTACACAAAGTTCGTATCATCGACGCAAGCTTTATATGGACAGAACCACATTCGCGCCGAGTCAAGGTCAAGCTCACTATACAGGACTCGGTTTCGGAGGGAGTGGTGCTGCAGCAAGCATTCGAGGTGGAATACGTTGTCGCATATCAGCAATGTCCCGACTGTGCGAAATCCTATACTGCGAATACCTGGAGAGCGTGTGTGCAAGTCCGCCAAAAGGTCCCCCATAAAAGAACCTTCCTCTTCCTTGAACAACTCATTCTCAAGCATGGCGCACACAAGGATACCATCAACATCAAAGAAGTGAAGGATGGACTGGACTTCTTCTATGCCGCAAGGAACCAGGCCGAAAAATTCGTGGATTTCCTCACATCAGTCGTGCCCGTCCGGAGTAAGAAATCTCAGGAACTGATCTCTATGGATATTCACACGTCGACCAGTTCGTACAAATTCTCGTATTCCGTCGAGGTAGTCCCGATTTGCAAGGATGATCTGGTGGCAATTCCAATAAAACTGGCGAAATCCATTGGTAACATCTTTCCTCTGGGGCTTTGCCACCGCATCGGTACGACAGTCAACTTCCTCGATCCAACCACTCTCCAAACAGCCGATGTCAGCTCTCCCATCTACTGGCGAGCGCCGTTCACGTCGCTCGCGGACGTTCAAGAACTCATCGAGTTCATCGTGATGGATATTGATTTGATGGGACCAACAAAAGGAAGATGGGCACTAGCTGAAGCTACGGTCGCTCGTGCATCAGACCTTGGAAAGAACGACAAGACCTACTACACTCGCACACATCTCGGAAATGTTCTGCACCCAGGTGATTCAGTGATGGGATACTTATTGACTGGCACAAATTTCAACAGCCCTGAACTCGATGCTCTAGAAGAATCCAGCACATACGCCTCCCAAGTCCCCGACGTCATGCTAGTCAGAAAATTCTACGCCAGAAAGAAGAAGGCGAAGAATCGCAATTGGCGACTGAAGCGTATGGGTAAGGAGGAGGGTGAGGTACTTCCTAAGAAAGCTGATCAGGAGCGCCTAGACAAGGATTACGAGATGTTCTTGCGGGATATTGAGGAAGATGAGGAGCTGAGACAGACGATAGCGCTGTTCAAGGCGCAACAAAAGAAAGATCTTGAGGCTATGAGCGTTGTAGAGACGAGTGACGGGGAGGATGAGACGCCGCAGATTGATCTGAACGAGTTAATGGATGACTTCGATCAGCTAGTGGTTACGGACTAGTAGGTGGACGGGCTGTGCACATGATCTAGAGCGTTTGGTAGTAGAAAGTATTTAGCCTGGATCATTTCGCTATCGGATGTGAAGATCTGAATTGAGGCTTAATAAATGGCAACTAGAGCATTCCACGCATGATTCTTCTATTGTGTTATCTGCCTATGCAGTTTGTTTAGCTCATCTTTATACCACTAGGATGATAGTCGAGTGCTCTTATGTGTAAAAAGTTGAAGAAGTGGTACCACTTGAAGCTAGCAGTAAATATTGTATGAAGTGGAGTCAGATATGGTTAGGATAATAACTAAATATATTACTTGACACCATCAACTCTGAATTGCATATACTTAAACTTTATCAAAGTATTTTGTAAAATAAGGTATAATAGGTTGCACCCAAAAGGTCCTTAGTCTGAAAAGACCTTTGTATAATGTCAATTATTTAAGTAAGTTATATGCTAAATTAGTACTTAGGCCAAGCCTAAATGTCAGTATGCCTTACATATATGAATATATATATCTGCAAAAAAATATAAAGGCTAATAGTGGTTAGAGGCTGCTATAGGCGCTGGAGATGCTAATAGCACCTTTAATGCATATCTAATTTTTTAGTACTAATAACTAATTATAGAATTTTACTTTAGCAACCTTAGTATACTTAGCACTTAGAATGCTAATTTCCTTTTAGGCCTTAATTATACCTCTAATGATTTAAATGTCAAATGCACTAAGACTTCTCTTAATACTCTCTTTATAATAAAAGCGTAAAGTATTAAAACTATATAATATAGGATTAGCATTATTTATATTATTGGCTATATATCTACTATTGTAGTAATTATCTATAATAGCATATATACTAATAAAAGCTTTATAGATATATAATATAATTATAGCTTAAATTATATTACAATCCTTTCTAATATCTATAATATAAATAGTATTATTTATGATATAATTTCCTTACATATATTTATACTTTATCAAGTAAACTATATTTTATATATAATTAATTAAAAAATATACTTTAAAGTTTATATATATATATACTTAAATACTCAACTATCTATACCTATTAATATAATTGTACTAAATAAGCTTACTAAATATTCCCTTAGAAGCACCTTATTTGAAAGCATCCTATTAAAGCGCCTTATTAAAAGCGCCCTATTAAAAGCATCCTATCAAAAGCGCCTTATTTGAAAATATCCTACTAAAAACATCTTATTAAATATACCTTTGAAATGCTAATAAGTCAATTAGCTAAAGAAATCCAATTCTATTAGCTAAGATTAGACTACTATTAACTAATTATATTATAAAATATTATAGTCTTTTATATTAGATTAGATCTAAACTTTTCTTATAACTTCTATAGATCCTCTTTATTATATAATATAAAGCTATTACTATTATGTTAATATTTATCCTATATTACTTAGCTTACTATAAAAATTATTTTAGTTATATTTATACTAATAGTTTCCATTAAGTTTAGCTAAGATATTATATCTTTAAGCTTAAATATATATACTAACTTTAGACTTTCTTTTAAGTATACTTATTAAACTTTAAGATATATTATAGAAGACTTAAATGCTAATCTTTAATTCCTAAAAATAAATTAGCTAATTAATATTCATTTAATATTATACTATAGAAAACCTATTTACTTATTTTCTTATTAATTAGCCTTTTTAAAATAAAGGCTATCTTTGATATAATTATTATAATTATTAGATAATTAAGAGTGTTATACCTTAGAAGATTATAATCTAATAGCTATCTTCTACTTTTGCTAGTAAATTAGAGCTTACTTCTTTAGCTATAGTTTAGATTATTTTAACTTTAAGATCTTTATCTTATTATTTAAATTATTATTAAAATAATCTATATATTTTATATTGAAAGAATCTAAAAAGATTTACTATTAGTATAATTCTAATTATAGTAATATGATAATATACTTAACTTTAATTCACTTTATAAAGTTGATTAATCCTCTTTAGAGTTAAGCTTATTATTCTAATTTACTTAACCTTAGATATTTTATAAAGGCATATATTGCTTATATATTTTCTATACTAATTCTTAGATGCTGAAACCTAAAAGTTTTATAATAATTAGCTATATATATATAATAATACTTATTTGTAATTATTAATTAACTTACTCTTATAAAGTCTAAGTTATCTAATAGGTTATCTAAGCTTCTATTATAAGGAGTTTTGATAGGCTTTTTATATATTGCAATTAATCTTCCTATTAATATCTTATCTATTTTCTTTATAACTATTATAAGAATCACCTAATATTGCTTAAAAGCTATTTTATTTTAGCTATCTCTTACTAAATTAAATAATGCTAGTATAAGATTAATCAAAATCAAATATAAACAACTAATAATAAAGAGAACTTTTGTATATTATTTTCAATATTAGTTAGAATTGATTTTGCTCTTTATTTCTATTTATAGTAAGCTAATATAATTATTATTATAATAATTACTATAACTGCCTTACCTAGCTTTAGCTTATCTTCTTTTAGCTAAAATATTATTTCTAATCTATAATTCCCTAATATCTATATAATAGCTATTAATAAGCAGCTTATAGATATCTTTTAGTAATTATATTCTATTAAACCTTATTTAATAATACTACTATAATTATCTTAGGATTTAGTTGACTATTATAGTACTATAATTGTAGAACCATCTGACTTAGTTATACTAAATATATTAATATTATTAGTAAGCTTATACTAAGGGGCTTAATATAGGATAATATCTATTTCTAATATAAAAGTATTTCTATAACTTTAGTTGGCTTAAGTCTTAAAGAATCATTTTTAGCTAATATAAATATTAGATATAATATAAGTAATAAATTATAATAAAATATACTAAGCTTAATATTCTACTTTATAATAATATAGATAGTTGTTTCAACTATAGATTACTTAGCACCTAAGAACTTTAAGATTATGCTTATAGCATAATTAACAGCAAATTAGAGATAGTATTTAAGCTATTAAATAATATGATACTTAGAGCATCTATAGATAGAAAGAAGAAGAAGTAGTATTTTACTAATATAATCTAAGAAGATTAGTTGTATAAAGATTAGTTGCTTATTAATATTATATTACTAAATATTATTTGTTTATTACTGATTATAAGTTAACATTAAGTATATAATTAGAAGGTAATTAATTATATAAAGCATATTGCAAAGTGGTATTTTTAAAGGCTATTTTAATAGGTTAGTATCTTAGGGCAGTTTGAATAAAGCAGATTAAGATAGCTAAGTAATAAAGGCCAAAAAGAAATAAGGCAGTTTAAGTAGAATAGTTTAATAAGAATAGTTTATTAAGAGCTGTTTAATTAGGGCAGTTTAATAAGAGTAGTTTCATCTGCAAAAAAATGTGAAGGCTAATGGTGGTCAGAGGCTGCTATAGGCGCTAGACATACTAATAGCACCTTAAACGCATATCTAATTTTTTAGTACTAATAGCCAATTATAGAATTTTACTTTAGTGATCCTAGCACACCTAGCACTTAGAGTGCTAATTTCCTTTTGGGCATTAATTATACCTTTAGTGATTTAAATTTCAAATGCTTTAGGACTTTCTTTAATGCTATCTTTATAATAAAAGCCTAAAGTATTAAACCTGCATAATATAGTATTAGTATTAATTATATTATTAGCTATATATTTACTACTTTAGCATCTATCTATAGTAGTATATATATTAGCAAAAGCTCTAAAGATATAAAATATAATTATAGCTTAAATTATATTATAATCCTTCCTAATATTAATAATATAAATAATATTATTAAGAATAAAATCTCCTTATATATATATATATATATATATATATATGCTATTTTAAGTAAACTATATTTGATATATAATTAGTTATATATATAAATGAATTTATTATAAAATTTACTTTAAAGTTTATATATATATACTTAAATACTTCCTTAGAAGCACCCTATTAAAAGCGCCTTATTAAAAGCACCCTATTTGAAAATGCCTTATTGAAAACGCCCTATTGAAAACATCCTATCAAAAGTATTTTATTAAAAGCGCCTTATTAAAAGCGCCTTATCGAAAGCGCCCTATTTGAAAATACCTTATTATAAACACTTTATTAAAAGCGCCTTATCAAAAGCGCCTTATTAAAAGCACCTTATTAAAAGCGCCTTATTAAGAGCATCTTATTAAAAGCGCCCTATCGAAAGTGCCCTATTAAGAGCACTTTATTAAAAGCGCCCTATCGAAAGCGCTCTATTAAAAGCGCTTAGTTGAAAGCGCCTTATTAAAAGCGCCTTATTAAAAGCATCCTATTAAAAGCGCCTTATCAAAAGTGCTTTATCAAATGCACCTTTGAAATGCCTATAAGTTAATTAGCTAAAGAAATCCAACTCTATTAGCTAAGACTATGCTACTATTAACTAGTTGCATTATAGAGTATTATAGTCTTCTATATTAGATTAGATCTAAACCTTTCTTATAACTTTTATAGGTCTTCTTTATTGCATAATGCAAAACTATTACTATTATACTAATATTTATCTTATATTGCTTAGCTTACTATAAAAATCATTTTAGTTATATTTATACTAATAGTTTCTATTAGGTCTAGCTAAGATATTATATCTTTAAGCTTAAATATATATGCCAACTTTAGACTTTCTTTTAAGTATACTTATTAAATTTTAAGACACTTTATAGAAGACTTAAATGCTAATCTTTGATTCCTAAGAGAAAATTAGCTAGTTGATATTCTTCTTAATATTATACTATAGAAAACCTATTTACTTATTTTCTTGCTAATTAGCCTCTTTGAAATTAAAGCTATCTTCAATATAATTAGTATAATTATTAGATAATTAGGAGTATTATACCTTAGAAGATTGCAGTCTAATAGCCACCTTCTACTTTCGCTAGTGAATTAGAGCTTGCTTCTTTAGCTATAATTCTAATTATTTCAACTTTAGGAGCTTTATCCTATTATTCAAATTATCATTAAAATAATCTATATCTTTTATATCAAATGAATCTAATGAGATTTACTATTAGTAAATTTCTAGTTATAGTAATATAATAATATACCTAACTCTAATTTACTTTAGAAAGTTGATTAGTCCTCTTTAGAGCTAGGCTTATTATCCTAATCTATATGACCTTAGACTTTTCGCAGAAGCATATTTTGCTTATGCATTTTCTATGCTAATTCTTAGATGCTTAAACCTAAAAGCTTTATAATAGTCAGCTATATATAAGATAATAATACTTATTAGAAATTATTAATCAACTTACTTTTGCAAAGTCTGAGTCATTTAGTAGGTTGTCTAAGTTCCTATTATAAGGAGTTTCAATAGGCTTTTCATATATTGTAATTAATCTTTCTATTAGTACTTTATCTATTTTCTTTGCAACTTTTATAAGAATCACCTAATGTTGCTTAAAAGCTATTCTATTCTAGCTGTCTTTTATTAAATTGAATAATGCTAATATAAGATTAATTAAAATCAAATATAAATAACTAATAATAAATAGAACTTATATATATTATTTTTAATACTAGTTGGAACTAATTTTGCCCTTTGTCCTTATTTATAGCAAGCTAGCATAATTATTATTGCAATAATTACTATTATTATCCTAGATAATAGATTAAACTAAAAGAGTATATTACTATGATTATATTAAGCCTAATAACCTTTCACCTAATAGAGTAGTATTAGATATTTGACTAGGATATCACTAGTCTATTTTTTTACTCTAAGCTTAGTAAACTAGTTAGCAATTACCTAAACTTGCTATCAAATAGAAAATATACCTCTCTTAGATCTAGTGATAAAATTATATAATCTTATGCTATTATTTTCCAAAAACTCTCTTATGTTTCCAGATTTAACATATTAGGATATAAGCAAAAAGTATTCCTAATATTCTCTTATATATGCTATAAGAGGTTAGAATGTCTATCTCTAATATAGTTTTATATTTATACTATTATTAGTAATATTTCAAATAGTTATTGCTTCTTTATACCTTTCTAGCAACTAATCATTCTAGCATATAGGCTTTAAAGTTAGCACTTTACTCTAAATCTTACACTATAGTCCAATAGGTTATAACTGCCTTACTTAGCTTTAGCTTATCTTCTTTTAGCTAAAATATTATTTCTAATCTATAATTCCCTAATATCTATATAGCAGCTATTAATAAGCAGCTTAGAGATATCTCTTAGTGATTGCATTCTATTAAACCTTATTTAATAATATTACTATAACTATCTTAGGATTTAGTTGACTATTATAGCATTATAGTTGTAGAGCTATTAGACTTAGCTATACTAGATATATTAATATTATTAGTATAATATTATTATTATTGGTAAGCTTACACTAAGGGGCTTGATTTAGGATAATGTCTATTCCTAATATAAGAGTATTTCTACAACTTTGGTTGGCTTAAGTCTTAAAGAATTATTTTTAGCTAATATAAATATTAGATATAATATAAGTAATAAATTATAATAAAATATATTAAGCTTAATATTCTACTTTGCAATAATATAGATAGTTGTTTCGACTATAGATTACTAGGCACTTAGGAACTTTGAGATTATGCTTATAGTATAGTTAATAGCAAATTAGAAGTAGTAGTTAAGATATTGAATAATATAATACTTAGAGCTTCTATAGATAGAAAGAAGAAGAAGTAATACTTTACTAATATAGGCTAAGAAGATTAGCTATATAAAGATTAATTGCTTATTAATATTATATTACTAAATATCATTTATTTGTAATCAATCTTAACTTATGCATTAAGTATACTATTAGAAGGCAACTAATCAAATAAAGCATATTACTAAATGGTATTTTTAAAGGCTGTTTTTATAGGTTAGTATCTTAGGGCGATTTGAATAAAGCAGATTAAGATAGCTAAGTGATAAAGGCTAAAAAGAAATAAGGTAGTTTAAGTAGGGCAGTTTAATAAGAGTAGTTTTTTGAGGATAGTTTAATTAAGGTAGTTTAATAAGGGCAGTTTAAGTAGGGTGGTTTAAGTGAAGAAGTATAATCTAGTAGAAGTATAAGGAAAGGCTAAAAAAAAAATAAGATAATATAATAAAGGTAGTTTAATAAGTATAATTGCATAAGTAGTTTTAGTAGAGTAGTATTAAGGGCAGTCAAACTAGGGTAGTTTAAGGAGGGCGGTTTAAAGAGGGTGGTTTGCATAAGGTGGTTTAGGGAGGGCGGTTTACATAAGGTGGTTTGCATAAGGTAGTTTGCATAAGGTGGTTTATATAAGGTGGTTTGCATAAGGTGGTTTATATAAGATAGTTTAAGAAGGGCGGTTTATATAAGATGGTTTACATAGGGTAGTTTAAGGAGTAGTTTAAGTAGGGCAGTTGAGAAGAGTAGTTTAAGGAGGATAGTTTGCATAGGGTAGTTTAAGAAGGGTAGTTTGCATAAGGTGGTTTGCATAAGGTGGTTTAAGGAGGGCGGTTTAAGGAGTAGTTTAAGTAGGGCAGTTAAGGAGGGTGGTTTATATAAGGCGGTTTAAGGAGTAGTTTAAGTAGGGCAGTTAAAGAGGGTAGTTTAAGAAGAGTAGTTTAATAGCATATTTAATTAATTATATAATATTAGATTTATAGAGTATAATTATATAGTATTTTAAGAAACTTTATCCTTATATAACTCAAATAGTATAAAATATCTAGCCTTATATAATAAAATAAATATCTTAATCTCTTCTATCTACCTTAATATAAAATTTCAAAATACTAATAGCCTATTGCTATTAGATCTTATTATTGATAATACTAATCTGACCTCTTTTGCTTAGTGACTTATATTCTAAGATTAGCTAATTAATTAGATTTAATAATATTAGTAGATTATCTGGATTATATAATCCTTTATTTTAAATGAAATAATTTAAATTTATATCCTATAGGATTTTATAGAATATTCTTTATCTAAGGTGCTTAGGATATATGTCTTTAGGCTTTGCAAATATGCATTCTTTGATTACTAGTATACTAATCCTTATAGCAATAGACTTTAACTCTAAGAACTTTGGACTAATCAGATATATTATAATATTTCTCTACACTAGAAAGGTTATAGGTCTTATCTTATGTATTATATCTATAATCTCATTAAGTTCTGCTATTTGTCTATCACTAGTAGGTGTAGAATCTATTAATTTATTTGTTTGCATCCTTTTATTTAGAGAATTTAACATAGCAGTTAAAGTATCTAGTAAGCTAGCTAATAGTATCTTTGCAGTTATTAGTTTTATAAATAAAAGTGGTATTTAAGGTTGCGCCTTTTACTTTAATTATAGAATAGGTATACTAGATAGCTGCAGATTAGAATTTATATCTTTAGATAGCATATCCTTAGTAGACTTAAACCTGCCTTTACTAATACTCTTCTTCCAAAGACTAGCTATATATAATCTATATATAAGAAAATATCCTTTTGTCTAAATAGTCTTATTATTAGACTATAGTTTATTATTACTATCTTAAATTAATTCTATTAGCTTTATAGCAACTAATTTAGCTTGCTTTAGCTAGATGCATTTTGTTGTTGAGAGTAGCTCCTTTGCAAGCAGACTCTTATAGGCTTAGTCCTACTATTCTCTAAAATCCTTAGCCTTAATATCTAAGACTTAAAGAATAGTAGCATCTAGTAATACTTAGGTGCTAATATCTTTTGCTTATATATTGCTCTAAAGCTTCTAATCTGAATTCTTTTCTTCTATAAACTATACTTCTTATCTAGCATTATCATTAGCTAGCTAAAGAGTAAATCTAAGAGTATTCCTATCTAAAAATAATTAGCTTATTTAGAGAGGATTTAAAGTAGTTAATTTACTATCTGCTATTTTATCCTTTAATTCTTTACTTAGCTGCTATAGCTTATGTTAGATAATAGAAGAAGTAAAAAAAGTATAGTAAGGTAATAGAACTAAGATTAGATCAAAGAGAATTCATTAGGAATAAGAATTATATTATAGTAGAACTTTTGTCTTATATCTTAACTCTATAATATTAGAGACCTATAATAAATAGATATATAAGGAAATATATAGAACTAAACTATAGCTATTTATTAGTCTTTGTGAATAATAAGAATATATATAGCTGATTCTACTGTTTTCATAATATGCTATTTTAGGTGATATTTGCTGCAAACTGCTATATATTCCTTAAATTATAATATTAGCTGATTATGCTATTTTCAAAGTATATTATTTTAGGTGATGCTTACTGCAAATTAATAAGCATTCCTTAAATTATAATATTAGCTGATTTTGCTATTTTCGTAAAATACTATCTAAGTGATATTTGCTATAAATTGCTATATATTCTTTAAATTATAACATTAGCTGATTCTACTGCCTTTATAATATATAATTTTAGGTGAGATTTACTAAGAATCACTTTATATTCCTTAAATTATAATATATAAAAAATAATAATAGCTTAGAAAATATTAAGATTAAAGAGAATATCTTTAAAGAGAGGAGTAACTTAACCTTATACTAAGACAAAAGTAGGATTTAACTCTACTTTATACTAAATATAAACTTAAACAAAGGCTTAGCATAGGCTAAGTTATAATAGATCAACTGCTTTACCTTAAATACTTAAATTCTTAAAGTTCTTTTATTATTATTTTCCTTATCTAAAAAACTTCCTCCTCTTCCTCTAAGAACTTTCCTATCTTTTATCAATAGAGCTACTAAGCTAGCTCTTAGCTCTTTTGCGCTCTCTATATCTTAGTTCTACTTCTCTATATTAGTAAGCAAGGTTCAACTCTATTATTAAGTATAATAATGCTAAAGTAGTAGCTAAAGCATTTGCAGAGATAGATTCTCTATTAGAATTACTACCTCCTTAAGTGGATTAAGATATTAATTAGAGTTTAGATATTATAAGAATAGGTAAATCCTTACTTATTTTTAATGCTTATTTTTTAACTAATAATCCTTAGGTGAAGTAGATTTAGCAGCTTTAGATATTGCTTCTCTAAACATATTATAGCTAATACTCTAATAGTTGCATTTATAATTAATTAGTCTATCTGCTATAGTAGTATTTAAGTCTTAGATAATTACTATTAATCTTTATATAGATATAAAAAGTAGTATTACTAATAAGCTTATCTCTAAATTTAAGATATAATTTAGCTTTCTACTAAATGCTATATTTAAAGATATACTAAATAGCATTTTATAGCCTAACTATTTATTATATAGGAAGTTGAAAGATTTTCTAAAGGATAAATAAAAGACTAATCTTAACATATATTAGAATAAGTTAAGATAAGTATAATAAGTAGATAAAACTTCTAAAGGCATATATTATATAATTACTTCTAAATTAACCTTTTAATTAGCTATAAGTTGCCTATAGAATAATGCAAAGACTTAGCTATTTATCTAAGCTATCTATTTGCATCTATAGAAGGGTTCACTAGAGGTCCTAATACTAAGAGGCGCCCCTTAAAAGAAGAAACTAACACTAGGCCTATAGGGAATGCCTTTGCCTAATCTAGTTCCTTAGCCTAAACTAATACCTTAGCCTAAACCTATGTCTTTATAAGGATCTGCGTCTCTAAGTCTGCTAGGACCTTCTTCTCTACTAAAATATGCTCCTCTGCTAAAACCTGCCCTTCTACTAGAACTTAGTAAACCTTCTTAAGGCTAATAAGTTGATCCTTTATAGTAAAAGAATCCTTTAGATAAAAGAGATAATGATAATAAAAGAAGAAATAATAATATTAATCTTAATAATATAATTAAAGAGGAGAATATTAATTCTAATTTATCTAAGCCAAATAGGAAGGACTTTAAAGGTGATTTAGATAAGCTAGTAGATATATAAAGAGATTATTAAGAATGCAAAACAAATGAATCTCTATAAGAGTTTATATAAAATTCCTATCTTATATATATAAGTACTAATATTCATTTAGAATATTAAACCTAATAGATAGTAAGATTACTATATATCTTACATTAGAAACTTAGCAGAAAGCTTACTCTTTGTTTACTTATAATATAATGCATTAAGACTTAGGCTATATTATTAAGGTCTTATATTTCGCATATCAAATACTGCTAGTATAAATATTTAGTGCTTATATAGCATTAGAGTTTCAGTATAGTATTATATTATATACTTTCCTTACTTTAGCAATAGGTCTAGGTAAGACAATTATAGCATTTATTGTCCATTATGTCTAGAATATCTATAATATTCTATAGGATAGAATTAATCAAAATCTGAATTAGCATATTAGTAAGAATATAGATAATATAATAAGGCTATACCCTTTGGTATAATTAGTATTCGAAGAATATGGATTCCACTACCTTTGCTTATCTTCTTCTCTTAGTTATTTCATTAAGCTAAGGACTAGAGCTACTTTAGTCTTATCTCTAATAGGTTTGCTAGATATATAGATATAAGAATTTAATGCTTATTTAAATCTAAGAGATTCTAATGCATATTAGAATAGATTTAGTTATAGCTTAGCTTAAGCTTATAGAGGCGCCTTACCAACTATAGATTAATAGAATCTTCTATAGGGAAAGGAAGAAATTCTACCTTTTACTAAAGATAGAGAGATTATTAATAGAGTGCCTTAGATATCTTAGTTTTTATCCTTAAGAAAGAATAGCTAAGTTATTATACTTTTAATAATAGACTTAGTTGATTTAAAGTTTCTTTTATATTAATTAAATCGCAAAGTTCATTTATAGGATATATAAGAATATAATAAGGCAAAAGCTAAAGATAGTAGGAGGAGAGGCTTAAAAAAGAGGAATTTTACTTATATTATATCTTCTGCTTCTTAAAGGTATATTATGCAAACTATATAGAAGGATAAGTCTTATCTTCGAATATCTTAAACAACAAAAGGCGTTTAAGCTATATTATATATATAAAGGAGTAATAGTTTATATTTAGAATTCGAAAAAACTTAATATAGCAACCTAAGGTTTATTAAGGTTAGCTTAAATTAGCTAAGTAGAATACTATTTGTTTCTAGCCTAAGTGATATTACACCTTTAGTAGAGCTAATAGTCTAAGATAAGTAGATCTAAGATTTTAAACTTAAGAAATAGCATTATAAGGAATTTGTAAGACTAGGACTCTAATAGGCAAAGAATATTAAAAAAGGTGTAGTTGATAAAGAAGTTACTTAGTAAGTCTTATATATACTCCTATAATTAGTTGAAGCTTTATTCATTTGATTCATATTAAAGAGTATCCTTTTGGATTACTTAGTTGTAATTATCCTAAGGAATATTTTTAAGCTTATCTTTGCAACTCACTTAGGCGAATGGCAAGAGAAGGCAAGCTAGATTGCGCTAAATAACTATTAGATTTATACTAATAAGAATCTTAAGGCTAAGGAAAAATTCTTAGCAAATAAAGCGAATTATCCTTAGGATTAGACTAATTAGAAACTAGCGAATCTCTACTACTATTTATAAGTAGTTGCTATATTTCTATTCTTAGCTATAATGATTAATCTACATATGAATCTTCCTTTTAGACTTACTAATAATAAGTTCTAAGAGTTGATAACCTCTAATGATAATAAGCTAGTATTATTTGAGTCTAGCATTATTAGAGATCCTTTTTTTAATAATTTAAAAGAGATATATAGATTATCTAAGAAGTTAATTACTTAGAAAAACAAATTAGTATAATTTCAACTATTAGGATTTTTAGTTATAGAAGGGCATTTATCTCACTATATAGTAACTATATATTTCTTTATTACTGCTTATATTTTCAAAATAGTATATAATATAAGAGTACTTTATCTAACCCTAATATTAGATAAAGCTAATATATTCTTTAAGTAGCTTCTATATATTGAAAGATATATGCCTAATAATATACTCTTAGTATATTCTATAATAAGCCCTATGGAGCAAATAGCTATACTTAATAAGTTTCATCTTAATATTAGATCTAATATACTCCTTAAAGATTAGTATCCTGCCTACTTTCTTATAGCAATAAGTTTAGCAATTACTATTAGCCTAACACTTATAGAAGCAATTTCTATTTGTTTCCTTAAAGTTGATTACTATGCTTATACAATAGAGTAAGGATTCTATAGATATTGCCACTAAGAGAATAAGAATACTATTATGTATTTATAGGTAATCCAAAATAATAAAAACCTTATAGAAGAATAGATCTTTAATATTAATGCATTACAATTGAAGATTCAATAAGTCTAAGCTTAGAAGCAGAGTATAAGAGTCTAATAGGCTATTAAGATAGACTAATATTTGGAGTTTAGTGTATAGTTAATGCTTTTTAGAATAAGATGATTTTAATTATATATTTAGTTTATTGAAACTATACTATGCAAATAATGCTCTAATTGCAAACTGCCCTACTTAACTGCTCTACTTAACTACCCTCTTTAAACCGCCTTATAATATTATTTTTATGCCTTTATTACTGCCTTTCTTAAATTATACTTCTTTACTTAATATTCTCAAACTGCCCTACTTATATCACCTATATTAGACTATACTCCTTAAAGTGCCTTAGTGAAACTACCTTAGATAAACCGCCTTAGATAAACCACCTTAGGCAAACCGCCTTAGACTAACCACCTTAGGCTAACCACCTTAGGCAAACCGCCCTATTTAAACTGCCTTAGATAAACCACCTTAGGCAAACCACTTTAGGCAAATTACCTTAGGCAAACCACCTTAGGCAAATCGCCTTAGGCAAATCGCTTTAGGCAAACCGCCTTAGGCAAATTATCTTATATAAAGCACCTTATGTAAACCTCCTTTAATACTATTTTTCGACCTTTCCTTACTACTTTTATTAGATTAAACTTCTCTACTTAAACTACTTTACTTAGACTGCCCTTATTAAACTATTATCCTTAAACTGCCTTATTCAAATCGCCCTCCTTAAACTATGCTATACTAAGCATCTTATACTAACTGCCTCCTTAAACTGCCCTCTTTAAACTGCCCTCCTTAAACTGCCCTTTTTGAACTACCCTCCTTAAAGCACCCTCCTTAAACTATCCTCTTTGAACTACCCTCCTTAAACTACCCTCTTTGAACTATCCTCCTCAACTTCTAATAATACTCTTCATTAGATAGCTAGCTATATTATATAGCTTTACCTTTGTGTCTTTATAATGCTGCTGACTATTTGCTGTAAGAAATACTTTAAGCTAGTCAAAAGTATTAGTAGGCTTAGGCGATATAAATATAAACCTATAGCAAATATTGCTTGAAAATTACTAAAGAGAAAATTAAAGACTTTTGTCCTACCTTTTACTTAGCAAATTCGAAGGGAACTAAATATAGATAAAGATACTTCTATTAATATATACTCTAATATAATAGGTATTAATATGGACTTTAGTATAACTACTTTTACAACTAATAAAATATAAGATAATAATATAAGTAAAAGACTATTAGTATTATGAATATATTAGTTTTATTTGAACTATACTAACCTAACTATAATAAATAAATGCTAGTAGCATAGAAGAAGAGGAAATCAATAAACCTAAGGATTATTTATATATTAGGCTAGCTTATATAATAAAGATAATAAGTTCTTTAATTGCAGCTAATTCTAAAATTTGCAGTAAGAATCAAAAGAATAGCAATAGCTATTAAAGCAAAGATCTAAAGTCTAGTAATGCAATAGAAGTTATATATCTTTAATATTTCGAAAATGAAATAAAGGCAGAAAAGGCATTAATACTAAAAGAGGTTAACAAATTAGAAGCAGAAGATAAACTATATTTAATATTATCTATATCTAATAATAATATATACTAGCCTTTTGAGTTAAAGGTTGATTGGGATTTAGCAAATTAGTTTCATTAGGCTAATATTAATAAAAGTAATATTAAAGTATAATTTGCTAAATTTAGATGCATTAAAGCAACTTAAGATAATAAGTAGTTAATCTAATTATATATAAGCTTAATAAAAGCAATATATAGTATCCTATATAGTATACTATATAATAATATATAGAAGAAAGTCCTAGTATAAGTATAACCTTAAGCTATTAATAATAAGCCTAAGATATTAGAACTAAGGTATTGCTTTATATAATATTGCTTAGAGTTTCTACTAGGCTATACTTCTTTCGCATCTGATATAGCCTAAGGACTAGTAAAGAAATCATATAGGATTAATGGTGAATAAGTCTATAATAAGCTAAATACTAGTAACTAGTGGTGGGAGATGCAAAATGGTCTTCCGCCTAAAGGTACCTTAGTATTAGTTATAATCGCAATAGATAAAATAATAATAATAAAGCTAGAGGGCAACTAAGTCATTTGGCTAATATATCTCTAAATAGGTAATTATGCTTAACGCCTTAGAAGATAATAGCAATCTCTATTAATAATACTATTAGGTCTTCTTCTAATATCCTAGGCAATTTCCAAATCTATAGATAATAAGCTAGCAGCTAGCATTAAATCTAAGCTATATTATTATTATATAAGTCTGATTTTTCAAAGTAAATATAGGATTTTATAATTAAGTTAAGAAATAACTAATGTTTATTAGAGATAGAATAATTAACAATTAATAGGTAGTTTATTAATTGCACTAATAGATTTATTAGATACTGCTTTCTAGTATTAGGACTTATATCTATTAATTATAAGGAAGTTTGCTTAGCATATGGAATTAAGCATAATTGATAATATGCATAATATAAAGTAGAATATAGCTACTTATAAGATATTATAGCTATTTGGCTAATTTGAACTAAGCAAAATATGCGGAAATGCATCTAAGAAAGGCAAAGGAAGAAGCTTAAGAAGGAAGATCCATAATAGGTGCATCTAATAGAACCTTTCTTTTAGTAGCACTTATATTCTAATATATATATAAATCTTATAGTAGATATGCTCTATAGCTTATAGAAGAGCATATTTTGAAATCTAATTAATATGACTATATAGTTGGTCTATAATCTCTACTTAGCAAAAAACTATTATAGTAGTTTAAAGGCTTTTACTAAAGTAAATCATAAGCTATAATAATTTATTGGACTAATGCAACTTAATGCTAGATTTAATAGAATCCTAAGGTTCTAAGGCCTAAAGCATTTTAATAAGTTTAGCTAGGTTATATAATAGATAAGTAGAAAGGAATGCGATTTGATTAGAATCTAGATACTTATAGTAACTCTACTACTCTTAGAGAAGGCATTAGAAGTATTAGTATACTTAAGAGTACTTATGGATTTTATATTAATCATATAATTAATAATATATAATAAGTCTATGATTAGATACCTTAGGTTAATATTATATAGGATTAATATATTAAAGGAGGCGTTTAATAAGTATAAGCTAAATACATAAGATAATATAAATTAGAATATACCTAAATTTCATATGCTTAGCTATTATGCAGATTTCATTTGACAATTTGGAGCGCTAAATAGCTTTAATACTAAGCATTTGAAGGCATTATATAAGTTTTTGCTAAAGGAGTTCTATAAGTAAATAAACAAAAACAATATATACTTAGACTAAATCGCAAGCTATAATACTTAGGCGAATAACCTAAAGGCTATAGCATATTAGATCTTAGATTATTTGACTATTAGGTTAGCTTTGAATATAGAAGTTATAGTTTAAATAACAAAGGCAATAGCTATACTACTTTTGCATAACTATTATAGCTCTTTTAGTCTAACAGCAGCCTAATCCCTTTAATATTAGATATTATACTATTTAGAATTCACAAAGAGGTATATAACTTCTACTAAGGAAGCAGCACAAAAGATAAATCTCCTTAGATTTTTAGAGGCTTTAGCTTTATTTGTATATTAAGAGCAAAGATGCTATTAAAGGTATTCTATACCCTTTGATTATGCATAATTATGCCTAAAAGACTTAGCTTAAGTAGCAGATTATCCTATTATCTTTTTAGGTGTTGTTAAGTGTTAGAAGCAATTAGGAAAGGATAAAATAAACTTAAAGGCAATAGTTAAGAAGATACTTTAATATTCTTAAAACTAAAGAGGTAATAGAGTCTGAAAAGATTTCTATTAATTATAGGTGTTTCCTTAGAGTATACTTAGTGGTACTAGTTGATAAGAGATAATAAATCTATAGAATAGCATATGAGTTGCTTAGCTATAAGTTATGCTTAAAATACTTAATCTAAAGATAAAGCTAAAGGATATAGTTGGGCATCTACTAACCTACTATAAAGTATTAGTAGATATCTTCCTATTTCAAGGAGAGGTAGAGAACCTAAAGAAGTAGCATATTAGCTTAGGATAGCCAGACAAATTATATAATATAATTAAAGTAATAAGAGCATAAGTACTAATAGCACTTAGACTAATAAAACTTTAGGGAAGGAGGTTCTTTTAGATAGCAGATATTTATCAAAGTGCTTATATTATTTCCAGCTATATAAGAGATAAAGAGCAAAGATCAAATATCTTTTATATTAATAACTATATAGATTAGGATTAATATTAGATATACTATTAAGATAGATAAGAGGATAAAGGATAAAGGCATATAAATAATATAAGATATAGTCTTTTGAAGGCAAAAGGTTAATAGCTTTTTTACATATATAATAATAGTTTTTCAATATGACTTTTCTAATTAGATTTTGATACTAACCTATAAATTATCCTTATTAAACTATACTACTCTTATTAAACTACTTATAATAAAAGCTCTACTTAAACTGCTATATAAACTATATTCTCTAAACCACCTTAGGCAAACTATCCTATGCAAACTACCCTCTTCAACTGCCCTACTTAAACTGCTATATAAACTGCTTTATGTAAACCACCCTATGCAAACCGCCTTATGTAAACCTCTCTTCTTAAACTATCCTATGCAAACCGCCCTATGCAAACCACCCTCCTTAAACTATCCTCCTTAAACTACCCTCTTCAACTACTCTACTTAAACTATTATATAAACCACCCTCTATAAACCACCCTCTTTAAACCACCTTATATAAACCACCTTATGCAAACTGCCCTCCTTAAACCGCCCTCCTTAAACTACCCTCTTCAACTGCCCTACTTAAACCATTATATAAACTGCCCTTTTTAAACTGCCCTCCTTAAATCGCCCTCCTTAAACCACCCTCTTTAAACCGCCCTATGCAAACTGCCCTCCTTAAACTGCCTTATGCAAACCGCCCTCCTTAAACTGCCTTATGCAAACTACTTTACTTAAACTATTATACAAACTGCCCTTTATAAACCATCCTCCTTAAACCGCCTTATATAAACTACTCTACTTAAACTATTATATAAACTGCCCTTTATAAACTGCCCTTCTTAAACTACCCTCCTTAAACCGCCCTCCTTAAACCACCCTTCTTAAACCACCTCCTTTAAACCACCTTATATAAACTACTCTCCTTAAACTGCCTTATACAACTGCTTTATGCAAACCAGCCTCTTTAATCTACCTTAGTCAAATAACTCTCTTTAAATTGCCTTCAATAATTGCTCAACTTATACTATTATATAAACTGCCTTATATAAGCTACTAAAGGAAGTGCTATAAGGAATTACCCTTAGATATTATGCTGCCTATTTTAGGTCTTATAGACTTAGGTTCCTATATTATAAATTTCCTACTAATAGAAACCCCTTATATGAGGCTTAGTAGTAGTTGTTATAATATAACTAAAAGTAAGGTGGAATATAGCACTAAGGCAACTTATTATCTTTATATAATAATTTAGGATAATATACTATTTTCTTTGCTTCAACAAATAATAAGGGGTTATTATATACTACTAGAGGACCAGATGACTCCTTTAATAAATAGGTTAGCCTACCTTATACCTACCTTCTCTTTACTTTAGAATTATATATGATTATAGCATATTAATCTTATTAACTCTATTAATATATGCCTTACTTTTGCTATTATAGTATTAGTATAATTATAGAATTTTTTAATATCCCTAAGGACTACTTAATTAGTAGCCTAAGGGATATATAATTTAAATAATAAAGTTAGACTTATCTTATTAATATTACTAAGTGCTAAAACTATTTAGTATAATAATATATAAATATAATATCTTTATTAGTATTTGATTATTATAAATAATAGGCCTATAGTAATAATAGTAAGCAATAAGTGCCAACTAAGGGCAAATAGCAAATAACTAATTGGAAGTAGGCCTAAGGCTGCCGAATGACTGCTATAGCATGCTATTAGCGCTAATAGCCAAACTTTAATTCTTTAGCAGGAAAAGTTTTTGCTGATGTTAAATAGGATAGTTTAAGTAAAGAAATGCAATTTAGTAGAAGTATAAGAAAAGGCTAAAAAAAATAACAAGGTAGTATAATAAGGGCAGTTTGATAAGCATAATTGCATAAGCAGTTTCAATAGAATAGTATTAAGAGTAGTCTAATTAAGGTAGTTTTAAAAAGGCAGTTTAAGGAGGGTAGTTTACATAAGATAGTTCATATAAGGTAGTTTACATAAGGCAGTTTGAAGAAGGCAGTCCAAGGAGGGAGGTTTATAAAAGGTGGTTTGCATAAGGTGGTTTATATAGTAGTTTAAGTAGGGCAGTTAAGGAGGGTAGTTCAAAAAGGGTGGTTTAAGAAGGAAGGTTTATATAAGGTGGTTTAAAGAGGGTAGTTTGCATAAGGCAGTTTAAGGAGGGAGGTTTATATAATAGTTTAAGTAGAATAGTAAAGAAGGGTAGATTAAAAAGAGTAGTTTAGTAGTATATGTTAATCTAATGATCTGAAAATCATAGCTTTAGTATTATACTTAGTAGTACTATATAAGTCATACTATGAGTTATATTATGAGTTGTATTATGAATTATATTACAAATCAATATTGCTTACGCCATCTGATTTATAATCTAGCATAAATATAGAGTCTTCTAAAAATAAAATAGAAGATTCTAAAGCTAGATATTTTATACATAAAGACTATTCTACTCTTATAATTGAGAAAATCAAGTATCCTAAAAGTCTTCCAAAAGGTCTCTAAAGGTCTCCTAAATTCACTATTACCTCTTTCTCTATTACTATATTATTATAGCTTCCCTTCTCATATAGTAGCAATTCATTTAAGCTTTAATAATAAGAGATAAGGCGCTTTCCTATAAATAGAATTCCTATAGCTAATTAAGTAAACTCACTTAGGTAGACCTCTACTTAATGAATCAATAGCAACCTTACTAAACCAGCAAATCAGCTATTAAGCAATAGATGGAGCTTCTATTATTAGCTTCAATCAACAAAAAGCTAGGTGCAAATATACTATATTTAGTGAGATTGCTCCTATAAGACCTTAACTAACTACCTAAAGCTTAAAACCAACCATTAAGGCCTAAGTCCCTAAGACTAAGTATTAGCGTCATAAGCTAGCTACCTCTAGAGATAATAGGAGTGTGATCTACGGCCCTAATTAGCTTATTTAGCAAGCTTAAGCTAGCTAAGGCTATATACTAAGCACTATTATCATTTTCTCATACTAGGGTGCCTATACCTATATAGTATCATATGAAGCTCTATAGTTAGAGACTGTCTAATTGATATATCTAAGCAGTAGGAAGTAGCTGTTGGACTAGCTCTTTCATTATATTATACCTTATATATTAGGGTCTTAATTTAGCTAAGAAGCCATCCTCGGAGAGGGTGCTAGAATAAGACACTAGTTATATTATATAAGATAAAGTAAACTAGTAGTTTTATATTAGTTTGCAGAGGGGTTATAAGAAAACTCAGCTTCCTCTGCTTATTAATATATAAGCGAAACCTTTACTAGCATAGCTTCTTATAGCATCAAGTTTAGCTATTATATCTGGGGCAAAAATATAAGATTCTTTACTAAAGAATCTAATATATATATATATATATATAAAAATCTGCAATATGGCTACTTTCTAAGGAGAGCTATTAGTTGGAAAATCCAATTACATAGAATAGATTAATATAGCTAGCTTATTCCTAGAGATAAATGGCCATATGTCTTATATAGATAGCTTAGAATCACTTCCTAAGTGATCTCTTTACTTTAAAAAACAAGAAGAAAGCTATATACATATATCAGAAGAATTATCTATAAGGTATTAGGAGAAACTAAGTGATTATAAGAGAGCTAGCAAGAAGGCTCTAAGCGCTCTAAAATCAATTATATCTTTAGAAAATCGAAAGAAATTTAGATACAAAAGCTTAGCAAAAGAGCTTTTTAGGGCTATAAAATCAATATATAATACTAAAAGCCTAGAGCTTATATCTTAATATATAAACAAAATCATAAATAATAGCTATAGCTCTTATAAGAATATCAATAAGTATACTAATATTATATAATCTAGTGCTATATACTTAAAACAACTAGAATGCCCTTTTCCTAAGCTAATAATAGCTAGCCTAATATTTAAGGGTCTACTTAGCTTATTTGATAGTTTTGTTTTTAGAAAATATAAAGAAATATCAAATAACCTAAAAGATATCAACCTAAAGAGCTTAATAAATGACCTAATATCAAAAGAAGCTGAAATAGGAGCTAATGCAGATTATAAAGCCAATAAAGCTTAAGCTAATAAAGCTTAAGCTTATAAGGTATTTGCGAAATCAGGCGACAAATACTATATGTACTATAAGCTTAGTGGCCACATAAGCGAAAAATGCTTTAAATTACACTTTGAATAAAGGCCTTAAAATCAAAAGGCTAAAAAGGCTAAAGAATATAAAAGTAATTCTAGTAAGATGCTAATAAGCGCATAGAATAATGGTTCTAGTATTGCTTCTTAGAAAGCAAATATAGCTTAGAATACTCTTATAAAGAGCAAATCTAAGTCATATATACTAAACTAAGCTAATATAGATTATTAAGACAAATTTATACTAGACTTAGGGGCTATTAAGCATTATTCGCCTGATAGAGATTAGCTTATTAATTATAAACCAATCTCTAATAAGTCTATTAGAATAGCAAATGGCGAAAATATGCCTATTCTAGGTATAGGAGATATTCCTATATAGGCTAATAGCCTTAGCCTTATATTCAAGAGGGTAAATTATATACCTAGCCTAGCGACAACCTTAATAAGCTCTAAAGAGCTTACTAATAAGAATTAGTCGATCGAATTTAGTTGAGAGCTTGCGTAGCTGAGTCATCCTAATATAAGCAAGCCAATTAGGGTAAAATGGGAAGAAAAAGCCTATTTTATTCAAATTCGACTAGATGATTCTTATATAGAGCAAACTCTTTTCTAAGTATAAGCCCTAAATAATATTACTCTATATCATAAGCAATTAATATATATTAATAAGGAGCTGTTGATCTAATGATCTGCAAATCACAGCTTTAGTAGTACTATACTTAGTAGTACTATACTTAGTAGTACTATACTTAGTAGTACTATACTTAGTAGTACTATACTTAGTAGTACTATACTTAGTAGTACTATACTTAGTAGTACTATACTTAGTAATACTATATGAGTCATACTATGAGTCATATTAGGAGTTGATTACGAATTATATAACGAATCAATATTCCTTTAATCTGATTCATAATCTAGCATAAATATAGAATCTTCTAAAAATATAATAGAAGATTTTAGAGCTAGATATTTTGTATTTAAAGACTACTCTTCTCCTATAGCTTAGAGAATCAAGTTTCCAAAGTTTCCTAAAGGTCTCCAAAAGGTCTCCTAGATTCACTCTTACCTCTTTCTCTATTACTATCATTATAGCTTACCTTCTCATAGGAGCTTATACTAAAGACTATAGAGAATAGCTTTGGATTAAAGAAAATCTAATATGCAAACCTTAAGCTTTATAAGTCATGTATTTCAGCTAAAATCATAGAAAAAGGGAGCAAAAAGCCTACTTTAGATTCTCCCTTATTGACTATATTTGATATAGATATAGCTAGGCTTTTTACAACTATAGGTTTAAAAGGAGAGAGATATTTTATAATAATTATATATAAAGGCTCTAAAGCTATTTAGGTATATACTATTAAGCTAAAAGCTAATGCATATAATATATTAATCAACTTTATAAATATAATTAATATTTAATTCAGCAACACTAAGCTTATATCAGCTAATATAAAGGCTTTTAAGCTTAATAATACAAGGGAATTTAAATTAGAGAAATAGAGCAATTACTATAAAAATAAAGGGTATATTTGTGAATATACTAGCCCTTATTCTTTATCCCAAAACGGCATAGCTAAGCGACTAAATCGATTTTTAATCAAAAGCCTTATTAGCATCTGCAAAAAGAGGAATATCCCTTTATATCTTTGGCCTTAAATATTATAAGCTATTGCTTATATAAAGAATTGCTCTTATAACTCTATTATTAGAAAGACACCTTATTAAGTACTATATAGTACGAAGCCTAATATAGATTATATTAGAATATTAGGCTTTACTACCTATATTCTTAAAAATAAGAATAAAAGAGGTATTAAGCTTAATAAGAAGGAAAATAAAGGAATTTTAATAGGATTCAAATCTCCTAATAATTTCCTTATATATATAATAGAGAATAAAGATATTATAAGCTCTAAAAAAGTTGCTATAAAGAAAATATATACCTTACTAAGCATTATAATAGTACTCCTAACAAAAAGTTAATATATAATAATTATATTAATTTAATCAAAGGAGTAGAAAATATTCTACCTAATAGTAGCAATGATTTTCTAACAAAAAGAGCTAATTTACAATTAGACTCTAGAGAATCAAGTGATAATAAATCAGATAATTAAGAAATATATAATCAGCAATTACATAATTAGAGCCTAGCAAAGCCTAAGATAAGAGGCAAAGCTAAAGATTATTCTAATTTATCTCTAAATGTTAGTATAAGAGCTATGACTAAAAAGTCATAATAACCTAATATATAAGGTTCAAGCTCTAATAAGCCTAACTTACTAGGCATATTTCCTTGTGAAAATAGCTCTAATTTAGCCATTAAGCGCAATAATCGATCAATCGATAAAGATATATAAGCATTATTAGTTTATAAAACTATAATATATTTAGCTTCTCTAGCTTTTATAAGCTATAAGGCAAATGATAATAACCCTACTCTAAAAGTATACTCTATTAGTAGTAAGAGTAATACTAAGATTATTATCAAAAAGGAAGAATCTATGAATATTCCTATAGAGCCTAAAAAATATGAAGAAGCTATTAACTCAGCTTATAAAGAGTATTAGCTAAGAGCTATGCAAAAGAAAGTAGACCCTCTAAAAGAGCTAAAAACATAGGAAATTATACCTAAAGAGGCTAAGTGTACTACCTATAAACCTCTAAAAACTAAATAGGTTTATAAGCTTAAAAATCATAAAGAATACTATAAATTCAAAGCTATATTTATAGCTAAAGGCTTTAAGTAGCTATATAGTCTTAACTATATAAACACCTTTGCTAGCGTTATTAAGCAAATGGCTTAGCGCCTAATATTTGCTTTAGCAGTACTAAATAGCTAGATTATCTGGAAAATCAATATAAATAATGCTTTTACATAAGGCAACATTAATTATAAGATATATATTACCCCTCCTATAGGTATATATAGCTCAAAATATAGTAATAAGCTACTAAAGCTTAACAAAGCTTTATATAGCTTTAAGTAATCTACTAAGCTATAGTTTATTACTCTCAAAGAGGTTCTTATATAGAAACTAAGCTTTACTACCTTACTAGCAGATAATTATATTCTATATAGTAAAAAGCTAAATATAATTTTCTATATATATATTAATAATTTAACTCTAATTAGCCTAAATGTCAACTCTATTAAATCCTTTATTAAGAATCTTAAAGAATTCTTCAAATTAAAGGATTTAGGGCTAATTAAAGACTATTTAGGCATAAATATCAAATATGACTATTATAAGGATTATATAAAGCTATATTAAGAAGCTTATATTATTAAGCTTTTAACCTAATTTGATATGCTAGATTGCAAAGCTAAAGAGATTCTTGTAAAGTCTAAAGTAAATCTAAAGCCTAACCTTAATAAGGCTACTTCTAGTGAAATTACTTGCTTTCAGCAAATAATAGGCTTCTTATTATTCTTAATGCTAGCAACTAAGCCTAATATTAGCTATATAGTTATAAAATTAGCAAAATCTGCTTTAAATCCTAGCGAAAATCATATAATTGCATTCAAAAACCTCTTAAGGTATTTTAAAGGTATTAGAAGTTTAGGACTAATTTATAAAAATAGCCCTAATAAATATATTAGCAGATATTATAATGCTAACTATGCTAGAGATATCAGCTTAGCTAAATCTACTACTAGTTTCTGCTTCTATTTAGCAAATTGCTTATTTAGCTAGAAATCTAAGCTGCAGTTAATTATAGCTCAAAGTAAAACTAAAGCTGAATATATGGCTATTAAATCAGCTGCTTAGGAAGCTATATATATCAAGCAAATTCTTATTGAATTAGGCTTATATATGCAAAATAAGCTTCTATTATATATAGACAATAATAGAGCTTTATTATTAGTTAAGAATCCTTAGTTTTATAAGCAGACTAAGCATATAGCAGTCAAATATCATTATATAAGAGATCTAATTGATAAAGGAATCATAGATCTTATATATATAAATACGCTAGATCAAAAAGCTGATGGTTTTACTAAGCCTTTTGCAAAACCTTAGTTTATTGGCTTTCTAGAGCAATTAGCTCTTAATTAAGAGCTAATAAGGAGAAAATTGCTAGCTTCCCTTTTTTTGTCTTTTTTTTTTTTTTTTTTTTAGTTAAAATCACATTTTAAAACTGTTTTGACTTATTACTATAGCTATGATTTAAGGGGCGTATTAATCTAATGATCTGAAAATCACAGCTTTAGTATTATACTTAGTAGTACTATATAAGTTATACTATGAGTTATATTATAATATAGCTTTAGTATTATACTTAGTAGTAGTATTATATGAGTCATATTATAAGTCATATTATAAGTTGTATTACGAATTAAATTTCGAATCAATATAGCTTACGCCACCTAATTTGTAATCTAGCATAAATATAAAATCTTCTAAAAATAAAATAGAAGATTCTAAAGCTAGATATTTTATATATGAAGACTATTCTCCTCTTATAGTTGAGAAAATCAAGCATCCTAAAAGTCTTCCAAAAGGTCTCCAAAGGTCTCCTAAATTTGCTATGCAAACCACCTTATATAAACCTTCCTTCTTAAACTACTCTCCTTAAACTGCTCTTCTTAAACCACCTTACGCAAAATGCTCTTCTTAAACTGCCTTATGCAAACTACTCTCTTTAAACTATCCTCCTTAAACTATCTTATATAACTACTTTATATAAATTAGCCTTTTTAATCTGCCTTAGTCAGATAACTCTTTTTAAATTACCTTTAATAACTATTTAACTTATACTATTATATAAACAGCCTTTTATAAGCCGCTAATAGAAGTGCTATAAGGAATTACCTATAGATACTATATTGCCTTTTTATAGCCTTAGGTTCTTATATTATAAACTTTCTACTAATAGAAACCACTTATATAATGCTTAGTAGTAGTTGTTATAGTATAATTAAAGGTAAGGTAGAATATAGCACTAAGGCGACTTATTATCTTAGTATAATAATTTAGGATAATATACTATTTTCTTTGCTTTAATATATAATAAGGGGTTATTATATGCTAATAAAGGATTAGATAGCTCCTTTGATAAATAAGTTAGCCTATCTTATACTTATCTTCTCTTTACTTTGGAATTTTATATAATTATAGTATATTAATCTTATTAATTCTATTAACATATGCTTTGCTTTTACTATTATAAAAGTATAATTATAGAATTTTTTGAAATTCTTAAGCATTGCTTAATTAGCAGCTAAAGAGATATATGATTTAAATGACTATTAAGACTTATCCTATTAATATTATTAAGTGCTAAAACTAATTAGTATATAATGGTATTATATAAGATATATATTATAATCTATAATCTATCTAAATATTATTTTAATATTATAATAAGCTTTATATAATTTTTTAGTATATTAATATATAAAAATAATATCTCTATTAGTATTTAATTATTATAAATAGTAGGCTTATAGTAATAATAGGAAGCAATAGATGCCAACTAAGGGCAAATAGCAAGTAACTAATTAGAAGTAGGCCTAAGACTGCCGAATGATAGCTATAGCATGCTATTAGCACTAATGGCTAAATTTTAATTCTCTAGTAGGAAAAGTTTTTGCTGATATTTCAATAAGGCGCTTTTTAGAGAGTATTTAATAAGCTTATTTATTAAGATTAAATTAATAGGTATAGATAACAAAGTATTTAGGTAAATTTATAGAAACTTTAAATTTATATTTTATAATAAAATACTTTAAATTTATAATCAATGATATATACAATTCAATTAAATTAATAAAGCATAAATATACGAAGTAATAATAGTAAAAATAATACTATTAATATTATAGTTACTCGAAAGAATTATAGTATAATTTAAGATATAATTATATTATATATCTATAGAATTTTTAAAAGTATATATAGTATTATAGATAATTGCTATAATGATAAATATATAGCTAATAATATAACTAATGCTAATCCTATAATATATAGTTTTAATATCTTAGCCTTTTATCATATAAAGAGCATTAAGAGAAATCTTAGTGCATTTGAAATTTCAATCACTTAAGGTAGGATTATAGTCTAAAAGGAAATTAGCATTATAAGTGCTAAGTATACTAAGGTTGCTAAAGTAAATTCCTATAATTAGCTATTAGTACTAAAAAATTTGATATGCATAAAAAGTGCTATTAGTGTCTCTAGCGCTTATAGCAGCCTCTTACTACTATTAGCCTTTACATTTTTATGCAGACATAGATCTAAAGAATAACTGAAAACCTAGTGAATATTAATATTTCTTAATTATAATAGTATAATTAAGCTATGCCTATGTCTTAAGCATAAGCTCTGTAATACTTTGCCAAAAGTATCTGGTATTTTCAAACTAGCAAAAAAAATCAAATATGTAGAATTGAAATTACTTTGAAACTACTAATAATTATATTGTAAGACTAAAGAATATAACTTTTACTAAATAGTATTCTTCTAATAAAAAAAGTAATTTAGTCTCTTAATTTTTAGTATACTATCCTTTTGCAGCAATAACTATATCTTGCCTTCTATAAAGACTCTTTAGATAAGACTTAATTGTAGCCTTATCTACTGATTCCTAAGCTTGAATTAAAGCTTTTTCTAAAGCTCTTTTTGCCTCTACTATTTCATAATATACTAAGCTTAGGGTATAATTATAGAACCTTATTTTTTAGATACTATTATAGATGCTTAATTAGGTTTAGATTAAGTGAACAAGGTAGCTATAAAAGTAATAGTATCTCTTTACCTATAAACTAATTTTATACTATTTAAGGAGTATAAATTAGCATATTATCTTATATAAAAATTATACTTAGTTTCTAGATTCTAAGAACTTAATTATCAAGAATAGCAAAGTAAGAGTTAGTAGTATAGCTATATTTCTTTGCCTCTTAATCTCCCTAAAATATAGAGATTTGATTTTCTAACTTTTTTATTCTTCTACTAGTCAATAGCTTAGACTTTGGTAAAGATATATTTCCCTTTTTTAAAGGTTATTATATTGCTTTTCTTCCATCTATCTTTAGGTTAATAGTAGACTTATTCTTAGATTCCACCTTAAATGTATTCTATAAAGCACTTATTATTCTAAATATATTTGCAGAAGTCCTCTAAGGTTTAATCTCTTTATTCTTAATACTAATTATACCTAACTTAGGCTCCTTCTTTAATAAAGGTAGAGGCTTTTTTTGCATTATTAGTATTAGATACTAATATTATGAAGAATATAGCATATATAATTATTACTAATATTAGACTTTAAATATCATCAAATCTAAAAATAATATAATTTCAGCTTCTTTTATACTAAGTTATCTATAGCATATTTGAATTATAATAAATATTTATTTAGCTAGCTAAGATAAGCTTACAAAGCTCCTTTATTATGCAATAGATTAAGTTTAAAGGTATCTTATGAAATAGAATAAGGGACTTTAAGCTCTTTTGCAATTTAAGATAGTTTTTAGCCTAATTTAGCTTTCCTAATAATTTTCCTCTTACATATTGACTTAACTCCTTAGGAGTAATATTTGGATTTCTTTCAGCTAAAGCATATTATAGAGTAGGCATTCTACAAAGAAAGAAGAGGTAGGTGGAAAATGGAAGATGCGAATTTTTGTGATTTTCGCATAAATACCAGGTACTTATTGCAGGGCACTATATGATGAGACAAAATCTTCTTAACCTATCAATCACAAAAGGCATAGGGCAGAGGTGAAGTATAAGTATTCAGCTCAATTCTCCTCTATGGGATATTACTCAAAAGTATCTCATGCCCTGAACATCATGCGACAGAGGACACAGGTAACTCTCGACTCAATCATCCTCACATAACTTTTTTACCAATTCGATCTGCTTACAGCCGCCGGCTTATGATGCGGCCGAGGTCTTCTCTTTGGGCAGAGGGGTAAATCGGAGGTATGGCTTCACAATGCGGAAATCAGGGAACAGAGTCTTGGCCTCCTCATCCTTGACGCTGGGGTGAACGATCACATCATCACCTGGGATCCAGTTGATAGGGGTTGTGATACGATGCTTGTCGCCGGTCTGGAGGGAGTCGATGACCCGGAGAACCTCAGCAGTGTTCCGGCCAGTGGAGGCGGGGTACGATAGGATCAGACGGATCGTCTTCTTCGGGTCGATAATGAAGACGGAGCGGATGGTGAACGCAATGCCCTTGGCATCGACGTTGGTGGTGTCTTGGTGGTCGAGCCTGGCACAGGTCAGCCATCAAATTCCCCGAGAATTTGGGCAGAGGCTGGTCAGAGCCGCAGGCTTGTTTACATATCATAGGCATAGGCGACCTGGCGATCCTTGTCGCCAATGATTGGGAAGGCCAGCTTGCTTCCTGAGATCTCATCAATATCCTTAATCCATCCTCCGTGCGATTCGATCGTGTTTGCTGAGAGACCGATTAACTTGACGCCACGCTTGGTGAATTCAGGTTCGAGCTTTGCGAAGGCGCCAAGTTCGGTGGTGCATACAGGTGTATAGTCCTCGGGGTGGGAGAAGAGCACAACCCACTTGTCGCCGATGAACTCGTGGAAGTCGATAGGGCCTGTGGTCGTCTCGGCTTGAAAATTGGGAGCAATCGAGCCCAAACGGAGGCTGCAAGAAGAATAACATATTAGCTACTTGCATCGAGATTGCTCATCATGAAGAGTATGTAGCGAAGAGATGCTGACGAGATCCGGAGAGCAGGATACATTTGTTACAGCCGACAAGACTTACGGGGCAGCTCGTGTTTCAGTCGCCATTTTCCAGAGCTGGTCAAGGTGGGAATATCTGGTCTAGGTAGGATGGTAATGGTGATGGTGATGGTGATGGTGATGGTGATGGTGATGCTCCAAGTTACAGTTAAGGTCAAGGTAGCATTTATTCTCTTCTATCTCTTTATCGCTATTGTGTCTAGTACTGTTACAGTAGGCCCCCACCCCCTCCTATGACGCAATTTCGCCAAGTATTTCATTCCTGTCCCAAATGGCTGGCCTGGTCCTGGCATTAGCAATGGAATTCAGTATTTGCATTCCATTCTTGCTTGCTTGATAGATGAATAATCGAATGAATAGATGGAGAAAGAAAGAAAGAAAGAAAGAAATAAAACAGTATAAACTCTTTTCTTTCTAGAGACACTTGTAAAAGCATCATCTGCATCTGAAAGAGTCGAAAAACCACTGGATTTATGGAAAAGTCACACCTATAGATAGAGAGGCGCATTTCTCAGCAAGACGATCGAGATCTTTATCTGCAGGCCTTCTTTCATTCATTGAGTCACCAAACCCATTTGTATTCTTCTTCTCGGTACAGTTATGTTCTCGGAGCTCTGTACCGCCTGCTTTGCACATGTTGGTTCCGAGTACTATACTATACTGTACTCCACTGCATCTGTTTTATTGCACTCCCCTCCAGTTTTCAGAGATTCTCCTTCTCTCTCATCCCCGGCGGGAGCCTGATGCCGTGAGCAGTTACATCCCCTCCAACGCTGCACCTCAGAGTTCCCGAGTTTGATCCCTGTGCCAACTCTGCCTCCCCTTTGGTGGTGACCTCGTCAACACGACCCTTCTGAAGGCTGAATGCTGGGCAGACCCAGACCCCGCAGCTGCATCTCATACCTTGCCAAGCGTAGCGTCCGAGCTGACCTCGGCACTTTGGGTTGGGACATTCCAAACGGCCACTCAGTAGGCCCATCTCCAGAGCCGGCCGCATCCACGATACGGGGTGCAGAAAATGATGGGTACATGCGCTGTGAAGGTGAAGCGGTGGACGTGGCGGAGACGCTATGAGGGAGGAGATGGCGCCTGGGACTTCGGAGGGGGACGGCGGGGATATCGGAGGCGCAAGTACATGGTCGACAAGATATGGAGTTGTAGCCAACGTGCGCCTATAGGGATAAGAAAAGTGAGTGGGAGCGAACCATTTGCCCAAAAATGCAGCATGCTGCACGCAGAGTACTTACCGACACTTTCTACATCTCAATTCGACCCTCTTCTCTTCGCTGCGAATCTCAACATGTTCTTCTTCGTCCCTGAAGCGGACTCGATCCGGAGCGAGACCAGCCGCAAGAGCCAGGTCCACTTCTTGATCATACAGCCATCTCTGATACTTCGGATGAGCCTCTATATCACGTGGACATCCCATCTCTTTGTAAAGTTGAAGCTGAGCCATAAAGCCGTCGTTTGGTTCAGCAATCGGTCTGGATTCCCGGATCAATTCGAGTGCAGAATTAACCGTGTGGTGCGAGTACTTGCGAAGGAGAAATGCTATAGTAACTGTGACCGACCGGGATTTACCCATAGCACTTGGGGAAAGAGTTAGCAAGTCTGCCTTGCATGTAAACACAAAAAATGCACGTCTTGATACAGAAAAGGAAATTCAGAGACTGCTAGCAAGACTGCAGTTAAATGATTACTCAAGTCATGCTGATTCCTCGACAATAATGGGACAGTAGCTATTGATAGAATGCAAGCTGGAAATCTGCCTATGAGAATTGGACAAGTTGTGACTGCGGCTGTAGTTTATAGAAACTTCTAAAACATACTACAATAAGCCAGGATATCGATCGCTCAAATCGCGCAGAGAAAATGGTGACTTACCAATGAACCAACACTCTCCCTTTCTTGCCTTCTCTCTCACCCTTCAACCCATCCTCGATAAACCTCCCCGTCCTCTCAAACTCCACCAAGAGATTTTCATCGTCTACATCGTCAACCTCGATACTCAGCTGCTCGAACTTCTCCCAGTCTTGAAAGTCCTTAAAGTCGTACTTCAGGACAGAGACGATATGGGTGATGCCCGTCGTTTTCAGAGCGTTTTTCCGGCGCAAAGTAAAGAGACTATCGGCATCTTTAGCATCAATCTCGACAGCATGAAACTCAGCGCAAAGCGGACATAGTATAAACCAAAAGAAAAGTGAAAATACTCAGAGGATGCAAAAAAGTATGTGAATATGCGCCGATGAAGAGATGTTCTAAATACATGAAGCCTAAGTGGCGAAACGAAGAGGCAAGATCATACGTACCCACCGACATACAACTCGTCGTCGCCTGGGACGCGGGAGAGCGCCATACTCGACAGAGACAGCCTGTAATTCTAGCCTTAACCTTCCTCGACCCTTCTGAAGGTATCATGTAAAAGAGTCTTCTCGTGTTTTCGTAGGTAAGATCCCTTTTCTGCCTGCTGTTCCCTTGGTTAGCTGCGCCTGAAAATTTTGATGACCTCAGATCTCTGATATTCCTCAACAAGAAGAAACGATTGTGGATGGAGATTCCCACTGTAAGGTGATTCACAGTAAGATAAGGTTGCAAGATATTTTTGATCCTTGTTTCTTGGCATATTTGTAAAAATTATGGATGTTCAAAGGTTCTACTAGCTAATTGATGCCTTCTGGCCTCAGGAATTATAATGCGTAAGGCTACATAATTTCCAGGTCCACAAAGTCTATATTATGATCTATATCTATATTATATTGAGAAATCTTTTCTTGGTGTAGGTCAGCTGATGCGAAAAAAAACTGGTCAGCTGACTATTGTGAGGAATACCAAAATCCTCAGTTGCCAATGGCTAGAGGCGGCTGGAAGGGGCTATAAAGTTTCATAGGAATATATTGCTTCTACTTCTCAGCTCTCCTTCTATGATATAGAAAAATCCTAGGTGCCCTTGTGTGGTGAAAGAAGCATATTCATTCTCTAGGAGCTCTCTGAGGGAGCCTTTACTGTAAATTACTCTCCTAGTATGGCTTAGAGTTTAACTATATATAAGATATTAGGTGATAAAAGTATAACCTAATTAAACCTATAATCCATATGATATACCCCTTAGCTAAGTTAAA